>SMDT01001236.1:0-567764 GCA_005392925.1 Aquilaria sinensis
ACTTATTTATAACGTGCCATCCCATGTCTCTAAATGGAACCAGTTGGACACCTGAGGACATTCTGTATATTACCATTTAGAAGCAAACTCAACGTTCATTTCATGGGACAGAATTATGGATGTCCTCTACGCATCTATCTGATGCAATATGGTGCAAAACGAGAGCGTATTTTCTTGGATGATCAATACTGTAATAAACAATAAAACAGCAATCGAGAAAGAAAAGACAAATAAAACGAAAATCAACAACTCAACCAGAAATATGAAGACACTAACCATAGCCCGGATTCTCTCGCAGCCCAATTTTTATCGCTGACTGCCCACTCCACACTTCAGGAGGAGGTTCTTCACCATCTCCAGGATATATTCCAAATTCTACATCCCTCTCAACCTTCGAATCCTCATTCTTCTGTTCACCAGATGGCATAGCTGCTGGCAATTCATTGCCTCGTCCATTTCGATCTCCAGCCTCATTTACATTCCTATTCCTGTTCACAACCCCATTCACATTGTCAGATCTGTTCTCAACTTCATTCACATTCCTATTCAACCCAGCTCTCCTCTCTTCAACTTTATTCCCCAGAACACCCTCATCCCTATCCCTCCTCCTCTGATTCCCTAAACCACCATTAGCACCCTCCTTCCTCCTCAATCCAGTCCCTGCCTCAAAACCAGAGTCTGGCTCAATTTCTGTCCCTCCATTAGGCCTAGTCCGACCCAGAATGGGGTCAATTTCTATTTTTGGAGACAGCCCACCTCCCCTCTGGTTTCCACCATCTCTACTCGCATAAAAAAGATGGCTGTTATCAAAATGCTGACTTGAGCTAGCGCTGGTTGTTTCTCCAGAAGAGACAAAACCTGTTTTTTTTGCCCAGGATCTTAGGTCTCTCGGGTTGTGATCTTTCCTATTCCTAAAAGGCTCGACATTTTGCAGCATAGAACCAAGTATGTTAGTCTTCTGCCTTCGACCCTCGCGCACTTCCCGCAAATCTGAGCCCGACCCACCTTCCATTATCGCTTTTCCTCAAAAAGCATACAGATCTTTTTCTTGAGAAAGTGAAGCAGAGCGAAAAAAGAGTAGACTAGTGTGAGAAAGAAGAAGAAGCGGGTCGACAAAGCAACAAACTAACAATAGATAGTTAATGAATGTGAGAGAGAAACTTGAATTGTAGAGGCTAAGCAAAGGACGAGAGGGTAAGGAGTCAATAGATAGTTAATGAATGTGAGTGAGAAACTGGAATCGTAGAGGCTAAGCAGAGGTTGAGTGGATGAGGGGTGAAAAACAGGGGGGAAACAAACAGTATCAATCAGAAGTTTGGATTTGTGGAGAGAGGGTGAGGGGTGAAAAAAAAAACTGGAATTGTAGAGGGTACGCAAAGGACGAGAGGGTGAGGAGTGAAAAAAAGGGGGAAAAAAAACAGTATCAATCAAAAGTTTGGATTTTTGTCAGCTCATGACGAGTAAGGAAGTCTCTCTCCGCTCCCTCTCTCCCCATCCTTCTCTCTCCAGTTGACATTGCCGCTCTCGAGTCGCCATTACTTGCAGCTCGCAGCTCCGGGTTGGATTTACCGAAGTGCCCCTCTAACGGCTGGGAAGAACGTTGGACGGAGAGGCAAATTAGTACTTCCCCTCTAACCGCTTGGATTATGTGTTCGATTACCAAGTTTTTTGTGTTCTTTTATTAGATATATTCTTTTACGGATAATGTATGCTTTTTATATATTCCTATTTATTCTTTTTTAGTTCCTATAGTTTCTGATTAATATCCGGTCTGTCCTTATTTTTTTATTATTTTATCGTCAAATAATATTTTTTTTTGTTTTTGACTGAATATTACTTACTATTTGTTCAACATACTTTTATTTGTAAAAAGAACATATTTTCTATTGATTCATACACTATTGATTCTTAAACAGTGACAAATCTAGAATATTTTTAAAGTGAGGTTCATATATAAGCCTAAATTACGATCGATCTTAAATTTAAATTAATCAAAATTTAGATTTTAAACTATAACACAACTGTGTGAAAAGAATACTTCCCTTGTAACCCTTTTTCCTGTAAATTTCTTAGTACTAAAAAAAAAACAGAACCATCAAAGTAAAAAAATCTTTGAGCTAATCCCTAGTAGTATATGTACAAAGAAAATTTGTTTTGAGTACCTTTAGTTTTAATTTGAAGTAAGTTAGTAAATTTTATTAGTTTTCAAAATAAAGTACAACTAAATATATATGTTTTTTATTTAAGTTTGAATTGAATTAGTCTTTAAGATTATTTAAAAAATTAAAAATGAATTTTGAAAGGTAAATACTATTGTTACTTTTTAAGGTAAAACATTAAGATATTTAGTTAATTTTCAAAAAATTAAATGGTGATATCCCACCTCTTAAGATGGATTGCCTACAAATATACTAATTCTAGTTTCTTCTGAATAAAATAATCTAAACCTATAAAGAGTTTATAATTTCACACTAAAAACAAGTAGGAAAAAATCTATTTCTTTAATTAAATTGACACTTCTATTAAAGATTAACATTACTTGTGAAACATTTGAAATTTACTTGGTTTGAGTTCAATGACTAAAATAGGCTGACTAGTAATTTGAGAGCTATCTATACTAATTAAGTAAAGTCCGAAAAGATAATATTACATTTAAACCATGATTTAATATAAGAAAGAAGAACGACAAAAAAAATAAAGCATAATGTGTGACGTTTACTTTTTTTGCTAGATTTTTATTTAGAATAGTGGGATACAATAAAAAATTAAAATGATATCCAAACTTAATTTTACAAATCATTTACTCACATTTTTAAAATAAAAGTGTAGCCCATGGACCCCACTTCAATATATATACATCCAGCCTCTGCTCACATGCTATTTTATTTATGTTATTTTTGTATTCCTATATATTTTTCTATTTATTGCTATTTTTTTTATAAATTTATTACTTTTTATTTTCTATATGTTCTCTTTAGTTCATATATGTTCTTTTATGTATTGTTATTTGTTCTTTTATAAATATATTCTTTTTAAATTTCTATATGCTTTTTAACTATTAACTAATTGTTCTTTTGGCTCAATTAGTTGGTTGTTATTTTATTAGCTAACAAGTTTAAAAAAATGAAGGAAAAGAGAAAAATAAAATAAATAAATAAATAATACATAAAATAAAAAATAAAAAAAGTAAAAAAAAAAATGGGAATAAATAATAATAATAATAATAATAATAATAATAATAAATAAATAAATAAATAAGAAAAGAAAAAAAAATGTGAAGAAACGAAAAAATGGGAAAGAAACAAAAATAACCAAAACAACTAGAAAAGGGCTGCTGGGAGTCAAACTTGCGCCCCTAGCCAACTTACCCATGTGTTTTGCCACTCCCCTAAACTCAGAGGCTTGTTTAAAGCTAACAAAACAAGTATTATACTATATACTAAAACCCGTTCTTGGGTTACTGTTCATTTGAACAGTGAAAACAGTGTCTTTCCGGTTTTGCCCCTTGGTTTTGGATTGGTTCGCCGGACCGTTTTTTTTTTTTTATTTTTGGACGCGATTGCTTTGTTTAGAAGTTTGGTTAGCTTTTCGAAATAAGGTAGCTTTTTAAGGGGTCTTTCTTGAAATTCTTCCACTTTCATTCTGTTTCACGTTTCTTTTTGGTGAAACGCATTTCCAGTCCCTGTATTATTTCTGTTTCTCATATTAGGCCACGATTTTAATCAGCTTGATATTTTGGACCTTAAACTTAGTAACTACTTAATTTTAGTGTTTTTGTTTGATCTCTAGGTTTTTTTTTTATGGTGTGTTGTTTTCTAAACTAAAACATTCGTCATCCTGGTTTATTTTTTTTTTTTTAGTTTTTCCTTAACTTTTTCTGAGGTAATTGTTAAACTCTTAATACATAAGGTTTTTACATTTTCTCTTTGGGCCCCCAAACTATTTTTATTACTTTTCTTGATTATTATTTTTCTTAATATTGTAATGTTATGTATCCGTCGCAACGCACGGGCCTTTTAACCTCTTAAGTACTAAAGTGTGTCCACATGTACTAATGCACCGAGCGCACACAAGATTTATCCTTGCAACATATTCTATTTTGGCAGTCCTAAAATCTTTAAATATTTTCATATTTAGTAATTTAATTTATCATATTGCCATTCCAACTATCATTTTAATACATTTTTTTATAGGCAAAAAATTAATGATAAAAGTGGAAACAATACATAAATTTTTTTCACTTTCTTAATCTTTGTGTCAAATAAAATGGAGCAACATTGAGGTGAGGGGGAAATAATTCCGTTTGACTTAATATATTCATATTAATTTGTATTATAAAAAATTTTAAAACTTATATTTATAAATTAGAGTCTTTAAGATACCATTTTCAGATAAAGAGTTTATATTTCTATAAGAATTTTTAAAAGAAAAAAAATCATGAATTAATTACTGTGAATAGTAAATGGGATAATTTTGCGAGACGGATGGAAAATATTATAAACATATGTATAATTAAATATACTAATCCATACTTAATTTCCTACATATAAACCACAACTCAGTCCAAAATTTGACTAATTTTCCCTGAACTAAAGCTCACCCTCACCTCCCAAAAAACCTACCTTGCTACTGCCAACATTTTTGCCACGGTCTCTAACGAACCATTATCACCTTCCGATCATCATCTCAAGATCTCATCGTCATCATTCGCCTCCAAATCTTACAACCTCTTGCCTCTAAATCTCATCATTGCTCACCTTCAAATCTCGCTGCTGTTCACCTTCAAATTACATATCCACCACTAATATTCAAATCTTGCCACCGCTTGCCTGTGGATCACATCACCTCCGAATCATCACTCTGCTCCATAATCCAGCTGTTGTCACTCACCTCACCATTGGATCATCATTCACCTTCATGATCACATGCGATCATTGTTCAACTATGGATTGCACCGTCATTGCTCACATCCAGATTTATCAACTATTGCCTCCAAATCACATTGGTTAAGCCTTTGATCTTTGCCTTGGTCACTACGCACCAAGCTGTGCCCACAAACAAATTGGAAAAGTGTCAAAGACAAGATACATAAATATATAAGGCAATATGTGAAAGTGCTTGAAGAAGTATGTGATAGTATATGACACAATATGTAAATATTTTTCTTTTTTTTATAATATGTAAAGTGTAAAAGTATCTAAAAGAATATGCGAAAGTACCTGAAGCAATATGTAAATGTGTATTATGCAATAAGAAAAAATGTCTAAAATAATATGCAAAAGTGTCTGAAACAATATGTAAAAGTGTCTAATGCTATATGTGAAAAGGTGTTGGAGTAATATATAAACAATTTATTATAATGAGAAAAATAAAAGTGTCTGAAAAAATAACTAAAATTTTTGAATGTATATAAAAAAATGTCTAAAGAAATAAGTAAAAACAGCTGAACTAACATGCAAACAATTTATTTTCTTCAGAAAATAAGTCTTAGAAACAATATAAAATGTATCTATGTGAATATGTAAAAGTATCTATAAAAATGAAACAGTAGTTGAAGCAATATGCAAATAATTTGTCTTCCTTAGAAATAATAGTGTGTAAACTAATAAATAAGAAGTGTACAAATAAATATCTAAAAGTGTCTAGAGTAACATATAAAAGTGTCTTAACTAATATATAAAATTTATTTTCTAGGCACAACAGATCGCAACCAAGTCCTCTCTATTGCTCACATCTCGTCGCCACCACTCACCTCCGGATTCCATCATTGTTGCCAACCTCCAGATCTCGCTGTCACCGCTACTCGCCTTTTGTATCGAGATTGTGTTGATTGTCGCTCCCTCCAGAATCTTGACATCACCGTTTATCTCATCGTCATCAACATCGTCTACTTTGACTTTGATCTCATCATCATCGTCGTTATGGCGAATCATCTTGTTGTCATCGACACTCATCTTGTCGTTATTGCCATTCATCTTGTCATCACTCTCATTGCATCATCATCATTGCTGCTGATCGCATCATTACCTTCATGCGTCATCATCATCATCTTTTCTAGTTGATTGAAATCATTGGAGGCTGCTGGAGAGAAACATAATTTAGGGTTGGGCACATCATGGAAATTTTTTAGGATGGAAATTTTTTAGGATATTAAAGGGTAAAATTAAAAAATTATCATTATGTCTAATTAGATATATGTGTACAATAGCTCTAGTAATTTTTTTCTCCTCTTGTCTTTGTTATTTACCGGAGGCACGTTTATATACAGAAAATGTGTATAATTTACTTATTAAAAAATTCGTAAAGAAGTTCTATAAAATTTTCTGTTTACAGTTTAATTAACCATTGCTTAAATAAGTGTTTTAAAAAAAAAATTCTTAAACAAGAAAACTATTTTAAATTTTTATATTCAATTAATTCTATCTACAAACTTTTGTAACAAGTTTTGCTGATGTTCCTCCAAAATTACCAAAAGAGCGTGATTAACATAATTAACATATATAAATTTTTATAATATAATACTACACTTGGAAGCATATTTCAAATATAAAAAATGAATAATTGACAAAAGTTATAGGATAAAGGAAGTAAATCACTTGGAAGAAGATGTAACAATCACAACTTGTAGAGCTAAAAACTAGTATTACTTAGCCGATTGCATAATTAGTGAAACCGTTCAAAAGAATTTTGCCTTAAAATAAATGATGCATTCATAATTTTATTCATCTTTTGCCAGTATATACCATTTTATGCATCTACTTCCTCCGTTACACAACTTTACGGAATTTCATAATATTTTATGTGGTCTTGCATTCCTCATTTTTATAAAAGTAATTAATGTGTAATCCATTGTAGGAAGAATGACGTATTGTATAGTTTTTTTAAACAAAAAAATTATGCGAAATTAGAGTGATCTTTTAAAAAAAGAAAACCTAGAAACATAAAGTAAGAAACATTATTGTCGGATAGACATAACACCAGAAATGAAAAATCACTCTTAAAAGTCTCATCAAAGTATAAGATGAACTAATTTGTTTGGAATCAAAGCATTTGAAAGCTAATGCATTTTTTATAATCTAATTAAATTTGGGTAAATTAATCGTAGGTCCCTTAATTTATTGTCCTGTCCTAAAATGGAATTATGATTTAAGATTGTCACATTAAAATCCCTTAACCCATATTGTGAGTCCTAATTGAGTCCTTTTCATTGATTTCAATGGTAAATCAGCTGGAAAATGATGGCATAGTTAACGCTAAAATGAATCTTAAAATAACACTTCTAGTCCACAAACTTTTTCTATCAACAATTCTAAACCCTAAATTTTTCCCTTGGCCTCCTTCGTCCCCGTCATCATCTTCCTCCTCCTATCATTCACCACAACCTCCATGCTCAAGAGCAGCTAAGATCGCAATCACACCACTTAAACACTGCCATCTCCACGTTCCTCGACTTCAACCCAAGCTGCATCATCTCATAAACAATTTAATTGATCTCAAAAATTGGGTTGGTAGATGGAGAAGCCTTGCCATAAGACTCTGAACAATTGGGATTGCAACAGCCTCTCACTCGAACAAGTTTCTTATGCCCATGGAGTTAAATACCGAGGTATACCATGGTGGTATACTGCTTACCGTGGGTAAGAAGTTCACAGTACAAATAGTTACGTATTTTGTCATTTTATTGCGTTGTATACCGCAGTATTGCACATACCGCTTACTTTTTGTGTATATTTTATTTGAAAACAGCAGTATATCGCAAATACCGCGAGGTATGTATTATAGTATTTATTTTCGTGAAATGCGTGTGAGATTTTTTTTTTGTCATTTCACATCAAAATATCATAAATATATAAAACATTAAAATACAATTAATACACATATCATAAAATAAATATTTACTTTTATTCTTTTGGTTAACTTTCTTAATTAACATAAAAATTTAATAGTTACTTTGTGCCACCTAGGAACTCAATAGTATAAGGTATTAAATATTATTTTTTGATGCTTCCGATTAGTTTTATTTGTCTAAGAATATATATTATATTTTGTGTTCTATCATATTAAAATATTATTTTTTCTCTTATATTAATAAATTAATTTCTTTCTAAAACACACCAAAAGTATTATTTAATAAACTTTTCTATATATATATATATGAATAACATTTTTTTAATATTTCTTTTTTGTATTGATAATTCTCTCTACTCCCAAAAATCTATCTATACAATATATATTTTATTTATATTTGACAAATTATGATGAAAAAAATTAGAGTACATATAAAATGTGAAAAAATATATTAATTTATGTCATCTTAAAATAATGTTGGCCCAAGTGCAACCAAGAGGGGTGAATTGGTTGAGTTTCAAAGCACACCAAAATTGGGTCCTTAAACCCTTAAACTAAAACTTAATTCAATAAGCAATAAATAAACTTATTCTAACTAAAAAATGACTATCATAAGGGACCTAAAAAGAAGCAAAAAATAAACCTATTCTAACTAGAAAATAACTATTACAATGCACCTAAATTTTATTTTGAAAGCTAACTTTGAAGTATTTTTTAAATCAAGCAAGTTCAACCAAGGTAAGAAGCATAAATCACCAAGCAATGATCAATAATCATGGGATTAGCTAATTTCCACAATTTCTTTACCTATTTGTCTTACAATTTACAGGTCCAACTTGCCCATACAAATACTACTTTGAAAGCTTCTTAGTATTTACTAATATCCTTTATTTTATGTACAGGAGTGAACTATTTGCTTATTTAAATGCATGTGTTAGTGCTAGCATTCCAAGATTTTGTGAGTGGCTGAGGACACCTCCCCCTCTTAGGTTTACCTAAGCCTTGGCCCATCATGGTGACCTTAGGTATCTTAGGTTCTCAATTCATCATACTATTCATAAATTAGACCATACCCAGGTCCATGTTGCCTATATATTGAAGTTTACAAATATGCACGTACGCACTTCATATGCACTTCATAATTTGGTTTCCTACCAAACCAAATCATATAAGGTTCTTAAATGGCCTTCAATACTCAATTTACATGCTAATTAAATCCATCAATAATTTAGCCACTTGATATACAAGTATCTTAGCCAACTTTATTTAACACAAGCATATAAATCAAGTAACCCTTACCTTAGATAACTTAGTTTGCAAGCTTCAAGTACTTAGCCTTTTTGTCTCGATTTCAACCCAAACTTAGGTCCTCTTTTAGTAGCTTATGTCCAACACCTATATTAATCATTTTAAGCACAATTTATCAATTTTAACACTTGGAAACAGCCCTTGAAACAACCACCAACAGCCTAAAATTTTCTGTCTCCAGTTTGCCTATATTGTGGTTCTTTACACTTTTAATAGCATAAATGCAGCCCAAATCTTTCTCTCTTATTTTTTATGCCTTGTATACTAGTGTATAAGCAAGATTATAACAACCAATAGCCACCAATATCACTGGAATAACAAATTTTATTCTGAGAAGTAACCACAATTACAGTAGCCATAAAACTTCACTAATGCACATTCATGGCATTCATTGGTAATTCACTTCCAAATAAATGTTCCCTTGCTTTTTAGCCCTCAAATACTAGTTAATAAGTAAGATAACATCCTTGGTGAGCTACTAAAACCCCTGGAACAAAAAATTATGGTTGGCTATAAAAGAATTAAACCACACCTAGCTCAACACTCACGGTTTCAGCTACACCAAAATTCCAGCCTTAGTTCTCTTGGGTTTTAGCTCATTTGCATCTCAAATTACATCTTAAAGTTAGGAAACACATCAAACAATCATCCCAGCCATGATTTCTGCCATAAAATCACATGAATAGTACCAGAAATCTAAAGATGATGAAAACTACACCATAGGAACAAAACTAACCATGGATGAGCTCATGAACACATTCAAACATGTTGAGCACCTTTGATTTCTCTAAACAACCAAGTCTAACATTAATTTTCAGAATTTATAGAGCTAAACCGAAGCTCAAAATAGGGGAAATAATATAACCAAACTTACTTAGATAATAAGCAAGAAATCCTCACTTAGGGTAGCTTAAAACTTGATTTTCCTTCAAAATCTTCCTTATTTGTGCTTGAATTTTATGGATTAAGCTTTGATTAGTGTTAGCTATGGTGTTTGGAAAGAAAGAAAGGTTTTGGTGGTCGGGAGACGAAGGAGGAAGATGGCCAGCTAAAAGAATGAGCCAAGTCAACTTATATAGTCTTAAGGTGCACATGCCACGCACCTAGTCCCTTCTTTATACTCAGTAGTACATTGGGGCCTTTTCTGTAACCAAACTGAAATCTTAGGACCAAAATCCAGCATTATGACGTGCCTCATTCCTTTAGAGGATTAATTACATGGCCAGTCTCAACCTTTCCGTTATATTCAATTTTGTCCATACTTTTCTTAGGGTTACACATAAACCACGTATAGATAATCTAATCAATTCATAAATTCACGATGATAGAGCGAGAATCACGAAAAATAGTGATACCTCAAATTTAATATTTTCTTATGATCTATTCAACCATGCAATAAAAATGGGTCATTATGTGAAATGACCAAAATGTCATTCTTTGTCCAACCTACTTAAATAATCAATTTTTACCTCTTTTAAGCTACTAGACCGTTTAATACCGAGACTTGACTTGCAAATAAATTATCTAAAGTGTTAATTTATTAAATTAACTAGTTACCTAACTGATTAGACTTATAGCTCCGAGGGCTGTCACAAGTGAAAATCCAATTTATTGGCAATTTTCAAATTTACGCTCTATGAGATGAATTCTCTTTCCCGGTTGGCAAAAGTTCTTTCCAAAGTATTTCTCTATATTTTTATACTCATTTGAGAGCCAAAGAGACGTTGAAGAGCCATTGGGAAGGTAAAAAAAGTCTTCAAGAACGCAGGTGACCGGTGCTATTAAATTTGACAGGAAAAATACCTCTATCGCCCAGTTTTACCTGGGTGAAAAATTTTCACTCGGTTGAAATTTCAGTTTTGTATCGTAACCTAAGGTTTGAACTCCAATGACTAAATTGCAAAGTAATGATGTATCAACACATAACCCACGTGGCAATATGATGTGGTATGAATTTTAAATGAATTTTCAAAGAATTTTTAAACCGGAAACTTGCGTACAGGTCTGGAATATGTGTTTCACTCGGTTGGAAAAATTTCACTCAAGTGAAATTTTTGTCTAGAACCAAAACGCTCTCAGGTCCAAAAAATTGCTCCAATTTCACTACAAAAAACTTTTACCTTGTTGAAATTGTAGCTCTAGGTTTGTTTTCACTTCCAGACTTCCAAACTTCAACAAAATTTGCACAAAAAAGATTTATTCTTTCACAAGCAATGCTTGAATCACAAAAAATACTTGAAATATACTTAAAAAACAATTTTTCTTCTAAAGATCAAAACTTTATCAACGAGAGACCAATGTATAAATCTTTAAATAGAGCATTAAAACACATAAAAAAATATATGTTTTGTTATCATCAAAATTAACTAAATATGAGCCATGAAAGGAACAAATCCAACAAATAATATTCAAATATTTATTTTTTTTTGTGAAAATTGTAATGGTATGCGGCACGGTATACCATGCGGTATACTTTAAAAATTTGGGGTAAGGAATACCTAACGGTAACGGTATTGAATACATTGCTTATGCCTTAATTGACATGTTTGTGTCCTCTGAAATTGTGAGAAGGCTCTGTCTTCAGTATCCAACCGTACTTGTGCTCGTTTGGCTCCAACAACCCACTATGTCCAATACCCAAGAGTACCTTGTCTTGTTTGGTCCATGAACACTTTCCCCTTTGAGTCGATTGACTGCAGTTGGGGAAGAAAGTCCATTTCTACTTAGATCTATTGACCCAATCACCAGATTTGCTCAGAAATCTTTGGTGAAGATTGCAAAAAAGCAAGAGGGAGTAGAGGAAGGAGGGGAAGAAGATGAAGCAAAAACAGTTGCGTAAGAAAGGTGGTTTAGATGGAGAAGAAGAAAAAGGCCAAGGAAGCATGGCTCAATGATCCAGGAGAGCAGGAGAAAGTGGAGAGGCAGGTAGCAGCAGAGAGGGCATTGGAGTAGTTCGGGGAGCAAGAGAAGGCCTGGTTCAAGTTCATGGAAAAGAAGTTTTGTTTCTATTACAATTGGGGTGTAAACAATAATTTAGAATTTTAAGGCATAAAATTATTATTTTAAATTTATTTTTATGTTAATTAACGTCTCGTCTTCAATTTTTGTTCAATTTAACATTAGAATTGATAGAAAGACCCAAATGAAATGTTCAATATGAGGTAAAGGACTTTGATAGAACAACTTTAAGCTAAGGTGCCATTTTAGAATATGAAAATAAGTTAAGAGACCTCTTGTGGAATGTACCCAATTAAATTTTTATGAATTTTTACTTGCTCAACCTAAAAAAAAAAGAGAAAAATTAATAAAAATTTAATTTTATTATAAAAATATTATTAATATTAATCTTTAAATGACATTGATTTTGGGTATAAAAGCAAAAAAAAAAAAAAAAGATTTCAAATTATTCTAATTTCAGTTAAAGCGAATCGCCCTATGTTAAACAAACCTGAGGAGGTACATTCCTTCTTAAACATTATGTAAACATATCTTAGACCACATAAATTCAGAGGGAAAAAAAAAGGGGAAATGAATTGATTAGGTCCATAGATGGTTGTGCAACTAATTCATCCAGAACGTCCCCAGAGTAGGAGCGAGAAGTGGCAGCAGAAACAAGAAAATGCCCTATTTAAAAATTCAAGTAATGTAAAATTGTTATAAAAGTGAGAGCGGAATGAGAGTAGATACCCAAAATAAAAAAATTATGTCACCTAATTGTCGATAAAGCTGGTCAATAGTACACTCATTGAGATACAAGAAAGAAAACATGATTAAGAAATTTATTTTTTTTTCGTATTCGTAATTATTTCAAGAGTAAATATATAAGCGATGTATTAAATACCTAACCCACTCACTAGCTACTTAAATAAAATAAATTTCAAAATACAAATCATGGTTCAAACCTTAGCCAGTTATGTTATACCAAAACGAAGCAACTAACAAATCCTTTTGCAGAGTGAACATAAGCTTGCTTATCAAGTTTCTTCTTTTCGTGCAACCCTTTTCTAAGCATCAACTGCTCTCCCTAAAAAAGCATCCATAAACTCGTAAGATTATACAATCTAATAAAGTATACCAACTAGTGAAGAATGCTTAATTTATTTTGACAAAATATTGAGAAAATAAATTCTAAAAAAAGTTGTTTTACAAGTAATACCTTTTTTTTTAAAAAAAAAGTTCTTTTTCAATTCAGCAATATGCAGATATATTAAGAACTAAGAAAATATATATACCATCATTTTTTTTTGTTTAGCTCATCTGAGGCATTGATCTAGAATTTATTTCTATTTGAAATGAAGCTACAAAATTTATGTGGTCGATCCAAAGTAGTTTGGAATAAAGGCACGATTACTTAACTGCGTTAAGTGTTTTATAGTTCATTGAATCTCTTATCTCCTTTTGTGTGCAAATTAACTTGGAAAAGGTTAGGTATCTCTTAAACAGTTTGGTTGTCTCATGAAAAAATTGGAACTCATGTTCATAAGTCATTCTTTTCATTATTTTAATTAAAACTTTCATTTGATTTGAAAACTGGAATTTATATTTATTCTATACCATACTTTTCCAGTGTTAAAAATTTTGAGAAAAATATTTGAAATTAACGTTATAGTTTTTGATAATTTATTAATATTAGAAATTAAAAAGCTAAAATTAATGCGTTTTAAGTAATTTATTAATAATAAAAATACATCTTCAATGGCAACACTAATTGTTAATACTAATGTAGACAGGTCGTAGAAAGACGAAAACAAGCAATGGTATTTTGGCAAAAAGATTAAACTATATAGCATGTCTAACTTTTGAACACTTACAGTCTGTTTGGATTGAGCCATTGAGGGAAGTGGACCGGAGGTGGATGGAAAATTGGTATAATTCTCTTGTTTGGATATAGGAAAATAGAGGAAGAAAGAGAGTTATTATTCATCCACTTTCCTCCTTTATGCGTTTTTTTGCCTATCCAAGTTGAGAGGAAATATCACATCCCTTACCATCTCTTTCCTTCCTTTATTGATTGAATCCAAATATAATTACTCCATCCATTTTATAAAAGATGATGTATTTCTTTGGATAATATGAAGATTAAAGTGTGTAGTTTATGATATTGTTTGCATTTTTGTGCCTGAAACTAAAATTTAAAAAAGATTCATTTTTAGATTATATATAGTGAGAGTTTAAATGATGATTTAAATAAGTAAAAATTTATTTTGGGATTTTTCATAGTGAGAGTTTTAATAAATATTAAAAAGGATTCTTTTTTGAATTTTTTTAATGAAAATTTAAATGAGAGTAGTAAAGTAAATTAAATATTAAAAATTTTATAAGAAAGAAAAACATTTTATCCCTTTTAGGATAAAAAAACATGATTCATCATTCCTGATACATAAGAAGTGTATTATAATACACGTGTATTAAAAAATGGGAGTATATTATAATAAATGAAAATAGTAAGGTAAATTGAATGTTAAAAAATTTTAAAAAAAAACATTTGATCCCTTTTAGGATAAAAAAAATATAATTCATCAAAGTATATTATAATACCTGTGTCGGTGGCAATTTCTTCCACCGGAGGGTTTGCCCGTCCCCATCTGGAAAGAGCTGAATCGGGAAGTAGTGAAACCCATGAGCTGCAACTTGCCAACTTGGCTAGGCTGATATAATTTCGACGTGGAAAATCAATTCAACAAGGCCAAAATACTTCTTTGGTCCCTGAACTTGGTTGACCAGGACACCTAACCCCCTAAACTTAAACTCAGACTAACTCAGCCCCTAAACTTGGTAAAGTGGGTCAATCAACCCTTTTGACTTGCACATGTTATCACCCTAAATTTAAAAAGCATAACACCATTCTTCCTCCTTGGTCAAGTTGACACATATAAATCTTTAGGGTCAGAGCTATAAATTTGATGAACTATGAGAAGTAAATCCATGATATTGTGAGAGAAGACAAATTATAGAACATATCCCAAACGTTTTGATCTTTCACTCCTATACCCACATTCTAGAAACGTTTCAAACAAGCTATCATCTTCCTCAAGCCACCAACATCATCTACTATCTCAATTTCTGGGCTTTGAACACTCTAAAGAACCTCATCTAGCCATAATTCCTTTGATTATTTTCTTTGAAAGAAAAGACAAAAAATCCTCACATTCTCGCCTTCAATTAGTAATGAGAAAAAGCAAAGTGCAACAGAAAAATCTAGACCAAGTTTAGGGAATCCACCTAAAATCTGAACAAATAAAAGAACCAAACATGTTGCTTTCAATGCCAATCTTCAATACCCTTTTTCACCATGGTCAAAACGATGACAATAACCATGGACGAGTTTATCTTTCGCCTAGTTTCAAAGATTAAGAAAAAATTAATTGGTGCAAAAAAAATTCTGACCAAAAGAATAAGATGATCACACTTTGCATGCGAGAGAAATCCATGGTATATAAGTGCCCTGAAAAATTATACGGTTAACAAGAAGAAAAAATCAACTTCAACCTTTAACATATACAAGGATACATAATAATTGGAGTACAAAATTAAGAGAATCCAAGGGACACTAACTGGGCCACCATTAGCTCCTTCAATTGGAAACCTCAAGGACAAAATTCCAATAACAAGGAATTAAAAATTAGCCACTATTCTGAATTGCTCAAACAAGGATTTGGGCAATAATGTAATTGAAGTATACTTGGTCGGAACATTGTTGTCGTCGTATAGACGACAACGAAGGCTTGCTGCTCGAAGGTGGTGAGGGTTGGTGCTTGGTGGTTTTCTTCGCTACGTAGATAGAAGTGCCCATCATGTGATGCATGTGGATCGGTCAAAGGGATTGACTGACCCATTTATGCAAATTCAAGGGTTGAGTTGGCCCGAGTTAAAGTTCAGAGAGCTAAGTATCCTAGTCAATCGAGTTTAAGAGCCAAAGAAGTATTTTGGCCATTCAACAAAGACAGGGTTTGAATCTTTAGGATCAATATGTCATATTCAATTTTGGACCTTTTTAAGCTAAAATGTGACTTTAAAATTAAGGCTAATAACAAAAACCTCATGGTTTAAGTATAACTAAGTTGTCTAATTTTGTTAAAAAATCTACATTTTGTACTCTAAAATAATGGAAGAAACACTCTTTTACATTTAAATAGAAAAAGTTAGGGTAAATAACACCCATCATCCTTGACCTAAGGCCCATGTTGCGGATTTATCCTAGAACTAAAAAATGTTATACTGTTTGTCCTCTAACTATGAAAATGATACACTATTTGTCTTGCCGTCATATTTCCCATTAAAATAGATGGAAAAAACATGAAAAACAAGTTTTAACCCTTGAAAAACTTTCCATTTGCCTTAGAAACTTCAAAACGTTTACATCTTGCAATCAAACTACCTTCTCTACTTTCTTTCAACTATTTAATCCGAACTCATAGTTTTCCTTTAATCATTTTATTCTTCTTCACACCAAAACCTTGTCCGGACTATATTTATTTTTTATTACTTGGATATAGTTACTATTTAGAGGGCATTGGATTAAACTACTTAGTGTCTATTCGTTTCAAGTATAATTAATAATGTATTGAAAATATTTAGCTTTTATAGTATATGATCTATATTTTTTCAAATTAAAAACTTAATCAAAATTTTACACTTTAATATATTATTTAAGTGGTTATTAAAAATATATAGTATTAACTTTCAAATAATATTAATTTTGTTGAAAAAAATAATGAGTCCAAATTGGATTTTTTTTTCTTTTGTTTAGATTTTTATGTGTGTGAGTTTGGTATCTGATAAGCTTGGGGTATCCTCAGCTCGCTTGAGACTACTGAGTATGAAACAGAGATTTCTCTCAAATAATTCTTTTTTCATACGCAATTTCCTTTTGTTTTGCGTAATATGCCCAAGGCCCTTCAAATCACCTCAACTTGGGCCATTAATGTTGTTGAGACTTTTACTTCTACAGATACAACACATGTAGACATGTGAGAAATTGTTTCTATACACTCATCTTTTATTTACACAAAAGAAATAGATTTGCTTCCCCGCCCTTATTCACTGCCACTTTTGCCAAGTAAGAAATACTAGTGTAAACTAAAATAATTATTGTATATTTTAATAAATTTTATTTTGCTGTTCAAAAAAAAAACAAAATAAAAAATTATGCAAAATAAAATGAATAGGCACAATAAATGAAGGATATGATATCAAAGATATCAATAAGCATTGTTTTCAATTTTGATAAAAACATAATTTATTACTTTAAAGATCAATATTTTGAACTCATTATTAAATACAAGTTAATACTATTTTTTTAACAAAATTAATATTATTTGAAAGTTAATACTATATATTTTTAATAACCACTTGAATAATTTTTTAAAGTGTAAAGTTTTGATTAATTTTTTAATTTGAAAAAATATAGATAAGATACTATAAAAACTAAATACTTTCAATATATTATTAATTATACTTGAAATGAACAGACACTAAGTAGTTTAGTCTTACGCCCTCTAGATGGTGATTATATCCAAGTAATAAAAAATAAATATGGTCCAGACAATATTTTGGTGGGAAGAAGAAGAAAATGGTTGAAGGAAAACTATGGATTTGGGTTAAATGGTTGAAAGAAAGTGGAGAAAGTAGTTTGATTGCAAGATGTAAAAGTTTTGAAGTTTCTAAGGCAAATGGAAAGTTTTTTAGGGTTAAAACTTGTTTTTCACATTTTTTTGTCTGTTTTAATGAAAAATTTCATGGCGTGACGAATAGTGCAACATTTTTATAGTTAAAGGATGAACTGTATAACATTTTTTTAGTTTCATGATAAATCTGGAATATAGGTCTTAGTTCAAAGATGATGGGTCTCATTTGCCAAAAAAAGCTAATAATTTAAACTGCCAACTAATTGTCAAATTAGTAATTTACTCAAAGGCCGAATGAAACAATTAAAATTAAGATTAGATTAAATTAATAATTTACTTAAAGACCGGATTACACAATTTAAATTATAATTAGAATAATATAATAAGGCAAGCTACGATTTTTCTCAAGCCTCAAGAGGTTTTTCGTAATTAGCTCTTGAATTTTTTTGGGTAAAAATAGCCCTTAAAACATATGTTGCTCCTCATTATAAAATTATTAGAATTTCAAAAATATCATCGTATTTACAATAACACATTGGATGAGTTGTGTGACAACACACTTTCTTTTTGGCATTTTATGACGTGTCAGTGCAGTAGCTTCTCATTCACACTATCCTTAGGGTAAGACAATCTCACATTTTTTTTTATAACTCCACATACACTAGCGAGTAAAGCACCATCCACACTTTTTTTTTTTTACTAAAACTCAAATTTAAATTATTCTTCAAATACAAAGAAAAACTTAAAAATGTATGGAGAGAGTAAGAGATGGATGCATTGTGGGATAAAACAAAAACACATACATATGGCCTCATTACTTAAAACAGTGAAGAACAAGTTAAATTAATTGTGAGCTAGCGGTTCTGTGAGTAATAACATGAGGTATTAGGCAATAAAAAACAATAAACAGTTATAAAGCCCTTAAGGGAAAAATAAAAGCTAATCATTTTAATGAAATAAAAGCTCTAAAACGGTTAGCCATAAAAAACTTTATTACTCATAATTAGAGATGACAATTAGGTGAATCGAGTCAAGTTCGAGTCAGGAAATTTAGGTTTGGACTTAATTGGGTTCCATGAATTCGAGTTCAGGTTGGGTTGAGTCGGGTTTGTTTGGGTTTGGATTCAAAACAAGTCCGGTCAATTTCAGTCTTGAGTAATTTCAGATCAAGTTATTCAGGTTTCAAGCCAGATTTGTGTTGGCAGTCGAGCTTACTACAATTTGCTACAATTTCAAACTTTTACTACAAAATTTCTATGAAATGTAACTCTAGCTCACTATTGTTAATCAGTGAATAAATTGTAAAATTTTGAAAAATTTTTGGTGAAAATGCCAAATTTGAAAAGTTTAAGGACCTATCTTATAATTTTTATAGGTGACAAAAAATGAAAATTTTCAAAATTTAGATACTTTATTACACTGCACTTAAAGTTTGGGGGCCAATTTTGTGATTTTAACAATTTCCTACCAAGTCCATTAAACTTACTAAATATTGAAATTTACTTATTTTGGAATAACTCAAATATATAACTTACTAAATATGGAAATCCCAGACTCCCAAATATGACACTTACTAAATATAGATATTCCCCAAAAAATGGAAGTTACTAAACATGGAAACTCTTAAATATAAAACTTACTAAATATGGAAGATAATATAAAGGAAGATAAGATTTAGTGTAAGGATCAGGTTTAATATTAAAGATTAGGGTTTTAAGATTATGGTATATAGGTTTAGGGTTAAGATTAAGCATTTAGGGTTTTGGGATTTTTCGTTTATATTTATGGTAGAGTTTTTATTTAGGGTTTATGGTAAAAGCTAGGGTTATGTATAGGGTTTATATTAAAATCAGGTCTTATCAGGTTATTTCAGGCCAAGCCAATCTCGAATTCGAGTCATTTCGAGTTCAAGTCAATTCGGGTTTAAGTTAATTTGGGCTCTAGTTATTTCAAGTTTTGATATTTTGGGTGTGGATTATTTGTGTTCAAGTTTTCTCAGGTTTTACTTCAATCAGTTTTGGGTTCAAGTCATGTTGGGTGCAGTCAGGGTTTGGTTCATTGACTTTTATGGTAGGTCAAGTCAAACATAGGTTTAGGTGGGTCAGGTCACGTTTTGTCATCCATACTCATAATAAACTCAATATTTTTTTTATTAAAATAATTAATCTTTAACAATTTCCTTTCCATTTTTCAATAAAAAAATTAAAATAATACTTTCTTTATCTCATGTTATTTGCTCTATTTGAAATTGACATGAAAATTAAGGAATAATGAGTTTATGTATTTTTTTTTACAATTTTACCCCTAAAAGGAGAAATAAAAATTAAAAAACCTGTTTAGTTAGTGTCAAAACTGATTTTTAAGGTGTTGAGATTGTGGTGGGAGGCTTACGATTCTTTCAATCACTTATCTCTCTTTATCATCAAAGTCCAACAAAAGTGGAAACTGTAGATATGGGATTAAGCAACAAAACACAAGGCGGAACTTCAAGACCAGAGCTAATGGTTCAAACACGTTGCTCATGCAATATAAAAATGTCTTCAAAATTTCAGTTCAAACCCTTGATCCAGTCAGAAAATCAACCTCATGGACAAAGCTTGCAAAAACTAAACAACACAAGACAAAAATCTGATCCAAAGTAAAATTGATTAAGCTTGAATATATGCAATGCTTAAAAAACCACTTAAAAGTCAGAGTTAGCTCAAGAGACTTTAGTTCACAAGCAAACCTCATACAAGGGAGACACACCTAAGAGCTAAAGTTTAAACACAAGCCTTTTAGGTTCACCAAAACTACATAATACAAACATTATCCTTAGGTTCAATGCTTACAGACCTCACTTACACATTGAGACACTATCTTTAGTTTGTACACTTTGCTTTAGACATGCAGCATTAATTGTCTAATTCTTCCACAAATTCTTCACTCACAAAACACTTACATAAGTCTAGAAAATTTTATCCTTTCCATTTGTTTTTTGTTTGAATTTTTGTTAGATGTATGTGTTGGTATCATGATCAATCTTTTCTAAGGTAGTTTTGTGAATGAATGCAAGAAGTGTGGAGACAGCAAGGAGGTTGAGGAACTCCTAGTAGAGGTCTCAAGTTCGATTAATGCATTGATGAGAAATTTTATTTTTGGTTTAAAATAATTCCCAATTAAATTTCACTATATAAATCGCACTAGTTTCATATATGATTTAAATTAATTTATAATTAGATTACAATACACAAATCATGCCTATATTTGTATAAAGCAAGGTGTGTTACCATCCTATATGGTATGAGATTAAGGCTAAATGGTATAAGATTCAAGCTCACATGGTATGATATTCAAGTTATATAGTATGTATGTGGTATGAGACTCAGGTTATGTGGTATATATGTGGTATGAGATTCAAGTTCTTGCGGTATGAGATTCAGGTTGTTGTGGCATGATATTTAGGTTAAGTGGTTTGAGATTCAGGCTCAAGTGGCATGATATTCAGGTTCATGTGATATGAGATTCAGGTTGTTGTAGTATGAGATTCAGGTTAAGTGGTATAAGATTCATGTTTATATAGTATGAGATTCTGGTTTATATGGTATGAAAGTCAGGTTCATGTGGTATGAGATTTAGATTCAATGTTAATATTAAGGATTAGGGATTTAATGTTAGGGTTTAGAGATTCAGGCTGTTGTGGTATGAGATTCAGGTTTATATAGTATGAGATTCTGTTTATATGGTATAAGATTCAGATTCATGTGGTATGAGATTCAAATTCAATATTAGTATTTAGGATTAGGGATTTAATGTTAGGGTTTAGGATTAAGGATTAGGGTTTAGGGTTAAGTATTAGGGATTAAGGTTAGGTTACAGTTTAAGGAATAGGGTTATGGTTAGAGTTAAGGATTAAGGTTTAGGATTAGGTGGTTTAGGATTAAGACATTAGGATTAGGATTGGATTTAGTGTTAGGGATTTAATGTTAGGGTTTAGAATTAGGGATTAGGGTTTAGGGTTAGGTTAATGTTTAGGGAATAGGGTTATGGTTAGCATTAAGGACTATGGTTTAGGGTTAGGGTTTAGGATTAATGGTTTAGGATTAGGATTATGTTTAGGGTTAGGGATTTAATGTTAGGGTTTATGATTAGGGATTAGGGTTTAGGGTTATGGATTAAGGATTAAGGTTAAGTTAAGGTTTAGGGAATAAGGTTATGGCTACGTTAAGGATTAAGGTTTAGGGTTAGGGTTTAGGATTAAGGGGTTAGGATTAGGATTACTTTTAGGGTTAAGGATTTAATGTTATGGTTTAGAATTAGAGATTAGGGTTTAGGATTAAGGATTAGGGATTAAAGTTAGGTCAAGGTTTAGGGAATAGAGCTATGGTTAGGGTTAAGGATTAGGATTTAGTGTTAGGATTTAGGATTAAGGTTTAGGGTTTAGGGTTATTGATTAGGAATTAGAGCTAGGGATTAGGTTAATTTTCATTCTATTTTTCAATTTTTGTTACTATTTTATGGTTTAAGTTAAAAAAATAGATAATTGTATTTAATTCTATTTCTTTGGCATCCATAATAGTCATCGTAATCACCAGACCTAAATAACCGGGCCTAAAATTACCTGAGATAAAAAGAAATTGACCTGATTTGTATTGAACTCGAACAAAAAAACCCAAACATAAAATCTACTTAATCCAAAATTAATCTTAAATTAAAAACAAAAACCTAACCCAATTAAGTTATAGTTGTTATTATAATTTGACCTAATCACCCTAGGGGCCCCTTAGCTTAGTTGACCCATATGAGCTAGTCCATTAACTTAGACTTAGTCTTTATTGGTCGTTTAACTTTGCAACTTATCACGAGTTAGTCCAACCACCTAATTTTCCATAACACAGTTGCCCTTTTTTTTTTTTTTAATGTTAAGTAGCATTAGGGATTGAAATGCACAATAAGAGAAATAACACGGATTCCTAGAGCATTTTTTTTTTCATTAGAAGGCGTATTTTATTATTATTTTTATTTTTTATTTTACCAAAAAGGTACTTTTGCTTAAAATATGTACTTACTTTTTTTCCCAAAAATCAAATACATAATTGTTCATCGGTACTGGTTAATTGCTGGTAAAAAAAATTGGAATATATAATTCAAACAATTTGTTCTTATTATTATTTTTTACAATAATAAATATAATAATAATAATAATAATAATAATAATAATAATAATAATAATAAGTATAAATATGTATTCATGACTTAAATTAAATAACAAGGTTTAGGGTCGAGGTTTAGAGTTTACGGTTTAGTGCTAGGGTCAAAGTTTAGGATAAGGGTTAAGGTTTATGGATTAGGGTTAGTTTTAGGTTTAGGGTTTTGGGTTAAGGGTTTAGGGTTAGGATTAAAATTATGTTTAGGGTTAGGTAAGGCTTAGGGTTATGGTATAAGGTACGGTTAAATAGGGAATAGGGTTAAGATTTATGGTCAGAATTAGGATTAAGGAATAGGGTTAGAGTTAGGGTTTAGTATGAGGGTTAAGGTTTAGGGTTAAGGTTCAATGATAGGTTTAGGTTTAAGTGGTACCAGGATTAGGTTTTAGGTTCATCATTTAAAGTTATAATTTTAGATTTTAGGGTTATGTTAGATTTATGCTTTGGTTACCAGGCTAATCCACATATTTATCTTGCGTTTTAAAAAACTAAATTTTTTTTGTAGCAATGTATTTTTAAGAGTCATCGTCAATCAATTTTCCTTCGCCAATTCGACACTTTATATAGTCTATAAGACCAATTAGATTTGAACGAAATAAATTTTAATTGAGACTTTACCAAGTCCAACAAGAACAATTTACTTTTAGATTTATTAAGAATTTTAGTGCCTTAATTTAATTAATTTTTAGATTCTTAAAAATATTAAGTATATTAAATTATTTAAATAATTAGATGACTAGCCTAAAATTATAATCATCTATAATATTAGTTTTATTAAATTAATTCATGGCTAAAACAACAAATAAACAAAAATAAAATAGTGTTGTAAGTGCCTATTCTGCGAGCATAAAAGTATTTAGCAAAAAAAAAAAAAAAACTAACTAACATAGAAATAGGAGGGTCTAAAGTAAGAGTGGTCTTGGTTAAACGTCGGCCACAGATGAGCTTCCGACAGCATGTCTAGATCCGAGTCATCTCGATTCTCTATGCCAGTGTTGTCAAGAAGAAATGGGTGGTCAACTCGGCCTTCATGGTCGTCAATGTCTTCACCTGCGTCCTCATCAAGTTGACACAGTATTCTACGACAAGTTCATTAATGTGACGGTGGTGTATTTCTAGTTCGTGTTTGCCACAATCACACTTGTATTTCCAGCAGTGGCTAGAGACTTTTAGGGGCTCACCGTGTATGAGGGACAACAACGTGGCTTGGAATTCAGGATCGGCATCGGATTCACGTTCGGATTCAGAAAGGGGTTGGTGCTGTGATCGATTTGTGATTGGCTTTAGATTCGCGACTAGGGTTGGTGGTCTAATTAATGGCAGTGCGATTGAAGGTATCAGATTTGTGATCGGCAGCTGGGGTTCGTGGCATCACAGATGGTAGCTTGACCACCTATAACCTATAGAAGCAGGTTGTTAACTACAATTTTTCTTCTTTGATTTGAATGTAATGGTCTAGGAAAAAAAAAATAATCCTTTTGGACTAAAACGGTAAAAATGTAAAAATTTAGTTGCAAAGAGTGATTTGGACCAAAATCCAATCTTTCAATCGGACAATAGAATCCGAGAGGGCACCATTACCCCATTCGTATTTTAGAACACTGTTAGGTGGCGGGAAAATTTGTTCTTCTATATAAGTAATGCTCTTTAATTCTTCTTCTTCCTCTCTCATTCTCATGGCTCCAGAAGCGAAACAACCTCTTCTTTCTCTTCTTCATCTTGTTCTTCTTCTTCTTGCTCTTATTATTTTTCTTCCTAATATTCTCTTGGCTCTGAAACAACTTCTTCTTCTTCTTCTTCCTTTTCTTCTCTTGGCTTTGAAACAATTCTGTTTTTTACTTTCATGCGAAATTTCCTCTAGATCTTGAAATTTGGAATGAAATCAAATCATTTTACATTTGATACAAAGGAAGAATAGGTATAACAAGCTTCATTGAAGCCAGTTTTGAACTATAAGTGAGAGTTATTTGTGGAAGAGGGAAAAGTATTACACATGAAGGGGAAAGAAGATGATTAGGGGCCAACAGGGAGGAGGAGCAAGCAACCTGACAAGCTAAAGGGAACTGGCAAGAGAAAAGATCACAGGGGAAATAAAAAATATTAGCTCAAGTAGAGTGAAAGGTCAGGCAAAATGAAGTATTAACTTATATTAAAAAAAAATCGGGCGGAAGCAAATAAGAGCGTGGGGGAGTATGAAAGCTCTAAATGGTAGGATGATTGTGAAAATGGCCTCCCTTCCATAAGGAAAGTAAAGGCTATTTATAGGGAAGTCAAACGCATAGGATTGTGCCATTTTTCTTTAGTCAGATGCATAGGATTGTGCCATTTTTCTTTAGTCAGATGCATAGGATTGTGCCATTTTTCTTTAGATCAACGGTAGAGAAAAGTGTAATAGTCATCTTTTGGTAAAGACCATTTTTTGGGCTTTTGGATCTACCGAGTTGGTTGGAAAATCCAACGGCCCGTGCTTTGAGCTCACTAAGCTAGAACTCCCCAAAATCATCCCCTTACGATGTCGGACTAAATTTTCTTCCCAAAATTTTAAATCTGACCTTGTCTAACCTGGAACAATAAAAATAATAGTAAGATTTTTAAAAAAAATAATAAATAAATAGATAAATATAAAATAACCAAATTTCACCATTACATTTTTCCCTGCTACATATGGAGGATGAAATGATTCATATGTATTAAAGATATATGATATAAGATAAATGTTACCGTTTTATTGTTGAATGGACATAGAATAACTTTAATAATTCTATTAGTAAATGGCTGAAACCTAAATCATTATAAATTAAGGGAGTAAAATCGAAGACCTTACAATTTAATTTTGTTAGTATAATATCTATAGATATGAATAACAATATAAAGGCAAAATAAATACTAGCACGAATTAAACAAATATCTCTCTATTTAATTTCTTTTTTTTTTCATTTAATGGCCGAATCTTACTTTGCTAAGTTTTCATAGCTGAATGAGTAAAGAAAAAAAACAAAGGAAATATGTCTTTTCCTTTTTTTGTGTGCACACTTGCGCATGGTTAAAAACCAATTCCCTCTTCCAATTTTCTTTCATCTTCTATTCTTTCTCTATTTATTTCATTTCGTGTTTTTTTTTTCTTTCAAGCTTTTAGGCTTTTGTGTTCTTCACTTTTTTTTTTTTTTTAGCAAACCAAGCTAGCCTTCTTAACTACATAGGCTAGAGCAAATTTGGGAGCCATAAGCAATTGTGAGGTAAGTATTAATCAATCTTGAATGACAACCTTTTTTTTTTTAAATTTATTACAAAAGCTATAGTGGAGAAATATATCAATTTCTAGTAAGTGGAATAACAATTAGACATGCAATAGTGTATCGTGTTTGGCATAATTTTGCCTGAATTTATAAAGCATCAATAATTTATATTTTGTACTTACTTGATTGTAGATATCAGATGAACAAAAAAGTATGGAAAAATTTACCCAAACCACTAGCTCATCGTAATGGGCATTTGCCACTATCAATAAATGAGACAATTTGGATTAACCCAACGTTCCTTTACGAGAACTTTTGGCCTAACTAGAAGAAAGAGAGAAAATTTTTATCTCTAAGCTGTTGGAAATTTGTGGGGCAGAATAGTCTAGACCCACCTAAATTCATTCTGCCAGAGTCAGTGTTAATGAAAGGAAAGAAGTACCTTTCTCAAACACCAAGCTCAATGTGCGAGATAGATATGCTGCCGGTTAGTCGGAATGGGTCGACAAAATTCTTCACAATAAGAAGTACTATGACATTTTGAAAAATGCCTATATCGTTCATGCCATCAGAATACCACGAGACTTGAATTGCTGCATTTCCAAGAAGGTCTCAATATGGAGGAATCTCTTCATAAGGTGGAGTACCGATAGTTATACTTTTGTCACAGCTTGGAGGGAATTCACACCAACTTTAGAAGATGAAAAAGGTCTTTTGGCCCTAAGTACTTTTGGTGCAGAAGTCATGTCAAATAAGTTTGCTAATAATGAAGCATGCCTCTACAAAAGCTTAACGAAGGATACTAGTGAGGCCAAAAAGGCAACAAAAATTGGGGCTAAATTCTGCCCTTATGACATATGGCTAATTTTTACTTCGGGCAACCAGACATTGACGGCTCCATAACTCCCAGTGAGGGGGCAAATTATGTTTACAAATTAGAAGCCTTTCTTGAATTCTGGATGTGAAAATTTCTTCTGCCTAGCACAGCTAAAGATGAAGTCTCTGCCAAAGGATTTCCTTTCGCCGCCAAATTAGCATAAGGGAAAAAGCTAGCACTTAGCCTATTGTACTTGTGTTCTTTATATAGGAGACTTGATGAGTTCTCGCATGCCGCATCCCATTCCCTGGGCAGCACTCAACAGTTGATAGTTTTTGTAACTGGAACTTATGTCCATCTTTTGGCACGTACGTCATGTATGCTCGATTTATTCAACTTCAAAAATATTAATGACACATATATATTAATGTATTCGGAAAAGGGTTGGCGCTGCAGTCGATTTGTGATTGGCTTCAGATTCGCAACTAGGGTTAGTGGTGCAATTGATGGCAGTGTGATCGAATGTATCAGATTCATGATAAGTGGCTAGGGTTCGTGGCGTCACGGATGGCAGCTTGACCACCTGTAACCTGCAGAAGCATGTTGTTAACTAAACTTCTTCTTGTTTGATCTGAATATAATGGTCTAGGAAAAAAAAATAAGCCTTTTCGACTAAAAAGGTAAGAATGTATAAATTTAGTTGCAAAGAGTGATTTGGACCAAAATACAATCTTTCGATCGGATAGTGGAATCCGAGAGGGCACCATTACGCCACCCGTATTTTAGAACGTTCCTAGGAGGCAAGAAACTTTGTTCTTCCGTATAACTAACGTTCTTTAATTCTTCTCTTCCTTTTTCCTTCTCATGGCTCCGGAAACGGAACAACCTCTTCTCTCTTTTTCATCTTTATCTTCTTCTTCTTGCTCTTATTCTTTTTCTTGCTAGTCTTCTCTTGGCTCTGAAACAACTTCTTCTTTTTTCTTCTTTTTTTTTTTTCTTCTTCTTCTCTTGGCTCTGAAACAATTTTGTTTTTGACTTCCATATGAAATTTCCTCAGAAACAACTTCTTCTTCTTCTTCTTCTCTCTTCATTCAGTTCTTGAACACTTCTTCATCAATTTCCATGAATGCATTAAATGTAGGGATCACAGTACAAGCAAATTGGGAAAATCGGGAGCTCATCTCTCACATCTCCCTCAATGTCTACTGCCTTTTCAATTTCCTCATCCAATTCAATAATTACCAATCTCTTCAGTTCGCTTCTCTAGATTTCCTATTCACCCATCTCATTTATGTGGAAAACTATTTGTCCTTAAAAGCTATGACCAATAGCAAATTGGTGGTGCTGAACAAGACACTCGATATTCTCAAGCGTCACTTGGAGATGCTGGAAGTTCTGGTCAGAACAATGTCAACGAATCCCGCCCTATTCAGTATGCGATTTTGGTTTTTTCTGTTCTTTTTGTTTGTTGTAACTATTGCGATACGAAAGTGATTTAATCATTGTCTATCTGGTAATGGTTCAATTGAGTAGAGAATGTAGTAAATTTTGTCTTTTTGTTCTTCTGTTGGTATTGATTTTATTTGTTCGTGAAATAATGGTTTCTTTTGGTAGATTATTTTTGCCTTTCTGGAATCTATTCATATTAATTGTAAATCGATTCTAGATCTTGAAATTTGGGATGAAATCAAATCATTTTGCATTCGATACAGAGGAAAAATAGGTATAACAAGCTTCATTGAAGCCAGTTTTGAACTATGAGTGAGGGTTATTTGCAGAAGAGGGCAAAATGTTACACACAAAGGGAAAAGAAGATGATTAGGTGCCAACAAGGAGGAGGAGTAAGCAATTCGACAAGCTAAAGGGAACTGGAAGGAGAAAATATCTTAGGGGAAATAAGAAATATTAGCTCGGGTATAATGAAATGTCAGGCAAAATGAAGTATTAACTTATATTAAATAAAAATTAGGCGGAAGCAAATAAGAGCATGGGGGAGTATGAAAGCTCTAAACGGTATGATGATTGTGAAAATGGCCTCCCTTTCATAAGGAAAGTAAATGCTATTTATAGAGAAGTTAGATGCATAGGATTGCACCATTTTTCTTTAGATCAAAGGTAGAGAAAAGTATAACGGTCACCTTTTGGTAAAAACTATTTTTTGGGCTTTTGGGTTTACCAGGTTGGTTGGAAATTCCAATGGGTCTTGCTCCGAGCCTACCAAGCTAGAACTCACTAAAACCATCCCCTTACGATGTCAGACTAATTTTCCCGCCAAAATTTTAAATCCAACATTGTTTAACCTAGAACAATTAAATGGTCAGTAAGAATTTTTTTATAAATAATAGATAAATATAAAATAACAAAATTCCACCATTACATTTTGGCCCACTACATATGGAGCATGAAATGATTCATATGCATTAAAGATATAGGATATAAAATAGATGTTACTGTTTTATTGTTGCATGGACGTAGAATAACTTTAATAATTCCATGAATAATGGTTAAAACCTGCATCATTATAAATTAAGGGAGCAAAATCCAAGATCTTATAATTTAATTTTGTTAGTATAATATCTATAGATATGAATAGCAAATCATAATATAAATAAAAAATAAATACTAGCATGAATTAAATAAATATTTCTCTATTTAATACCTTTTTTTTTTCATTTAATGGCTGAATCTTACTTTGCTTAGTTTCGGTAGCCGAATGAGTTAAAAAAAAAAGGGAAGGACATATGTTTTTCCTTACTTGTGCGCACACTTGCGCATGGTTAAAAACCAATTCCTTCTTCCAATTTTCTTTCATCTTCTGTTCTATTGCTTTTTCTTTCATTTCATGTTTTTTCTTTCTTTCAAGCTTTTAGGCTTTTCTGTTCTTCACTCATTTTTTTTTTCAGCAAACCAAGCTTGCCTTCTCATCCACATAGGCCAGAGCAAATTTGGGAGCCATAAGCAATTATGAGGTAAGTATTAATCGATCTTGTACGACAACTCTTTTTTTTTTTTTATTTATTACAAAAGCTATAGTGGAGAAATATATCAGTTTCTAGTAAGTGGAATAACAATTAGACATGCAATAGTGTATAGTGTTTGGCATAATTTTGCACGAATTTATAGAGCATCAATAATTTACATTTTGTACTTACTTGATTGTAGATATCACCATGGTTTAATCCAAGAAGGAAAAGTCACATACCCAGTCAGGCAAAAAAAAAGGAAGATGAACAAAGAAGCATGAAAGAATTTACCCAAACCATTGGCTCATCGTAATGGGCGTTTGCCACTACCTATAGATGAGATAAATTGAATTGGCCCAACATTCTTTTAAGATAACTTTTGACCTAACTGGAAGAAAGAAAGGAAAATTCTATCTCTAAGCTGTTGGAAATTTGTGGTGTAGGATAGTCTGAACCCACCTAAATTCATTCTGCTAGAGTCAGTGTTACGATTAAAGAATGAAAGGAAAGAAGTACCACTTTCGAACACCAGGCTCGGTATGCCAAATAGATATGTTGCCGGTTGGTCGGAATGGGTTGAAAAAATTCTTAACAATAAGAAGTACTATGGCATTTTGAAAAATGCCTATATCATTCGTGCCATCAGAATATCGCGGGACTTGAATTGCTGCGTTTCCAAGAAGGTCTCAATATGAAGGAATCTCTTCACGAGGTGGAGTACTGATACTAATACCTTTGTCACAGCCTGGAGGGAATTCACACCAACTTTAGAAGATGTAAAAGTTCTCTTGGCCCTAAGTACTTTTGGTGCAGAAGTCATGTCAGATGAGTTGGCTGATGATAAGCATGCCTCTACAAGAACTTAACGGAGGATATTAGTGAGGCCTAGAAGGCAACAAAAATTGGGGCTAAATTCTACCCTTATGACATATGGCTAATTTTTACTTTGGGCAACTAGACACTGATGGCTCCATAATTCCCGGGGAGGGGGTGAATTGTGGTTACAAATTAGAAGCCTTTCTTGCATTATGGGTGTACAAATTTCTTCTGCCTAGCGCAACCGAAGATGGATTCTCTGCCGAAGGGTTTCTTTTCGTCATCAAATTAGCACTAGGGAAAAAGCTAGCACTTGGCCCATTGTACTATTATGGGTATCGGTGAAAGGTTCCCTTTATGGTACATTGGATGCAAAATATGCTTAAAAAAACTAATGAACCATGGTAAACAATTTTATTGTGAACATTGTAGGAAAACAACTCATGCAGCAATGATACGGTACAAATATTTTCATTCGCCCTTCAAACATATATAACAATTTATTGATGAATGCTTTTTTAATATTACTTCTTTCTTCTTTCGTATATTTACAGGTACAAAGTTGAGTTATACGTTGCAGACACTACTTGTGAAACCCGTTTTGTGATGTTTGATAAATTAGCTTCTGGTCTGCTACAGTCTCCAGCTGAATCATTATACACCCTTAACAAAATAGTATGCTTATTGAATATATAAATTTCTTTATTTCACTTTTATTTGAAAAAGTTTTTACCTACATTACAGTATAATGTTATTTGTGTTTGATGTCCATTGTCTCTACTTATCATAATTTACTTACAGTGTGAAGACCACATTAAAATATATGAGACACTTGAAAGGATTAAAGGTGTGCAGTTATTGTGGGAAGTTGAATTAACTAAGTTCAACTTTTAAAATTATTTTTTTATTTACTGTGAAGAAAATTCATAATGTGACTATACAAGATAGAGTCGCAGATTGTTGAATCTCATATCACAGGCATCAATATAATTTTTTTATTTACAACAAGTTGATAATACTATATTTTTCCTTATATACAATAATATGATTTCATTAATTTCAATTTAATACACTGCCCTCTTATCATTGAATTCGTTTAATACAAAACACCATCATCATATAAGGTTAGGTGATATGTACTATTATAATTTTTTTGGTGACAAGATTACTATTCCTCTTTGCCTAAAACCATTTAGTTTCTTTTTAAGTAATGGATCAATTAAAACACCCGTTGACATAAATCTTAATGACAACTCCCTAGAAATAGATGTCAATGCATAAAAAAGGTCTGATACATCTACCAGGTAGTTTTATTTCATTCTCAAAATATTATATACTTAATATAGTTTTTACTTACAAATAGATAAATAACATCATATCATTCCAATTAGCCAATGTGCCGAGACACACCACCAATTGGACTACTTGACAACTCATTTACATATGACGATTCTCAAGATGTAACGATAGCAAGGATTATTGATATGACATAAATATTGTAAGTAGATTTAACAAGTGATGAATGATTTTGTTAAAATTAAATTTTAGGTTTGAATGATTTTACTCATTATTTATATAATAGAGTCAGGTTTTGAAATCATCCCATCTATGGAATAACCAAAGATGATGTTGGATACATTGCAAATGTTAATCATGGTAACATGTGACACTTATTTAATTATTATTTCACTTATAATTTTTTGATAATTGAAGAATGTATATGGTTTTTAGTCATGTGTCTTTTTTTTCCAAAACAGGCTATTCAATTATGCAACCATTAATAATAATGAAGACATAAATGATAACACACTGGAGTGATGGATACATTGGATTGATGGATATTTATTTCTTGAAGTATGTCGTACAACTAAAAACGTTTTGTTTCACTTACTATTACATATGGCTTAGTATACTTTTCTCAACATTTTACATATTAATTACAATTATATTTTATCCGACATGTTGCCCCGAGACACGCCAGGTATTAAAACTAGTTTTTCTTCCAGGAATAAGAAATGTCTCAAATACCTTAGCCCAGTAGACCAAAGTCTTGACGAACGCCAAGACATCAACACAACAACTTTTGTAACAAACAGAAAAGCTTATTGCTAACTTCCTTCTACGTTTCTCAAGCGTCTTGGGCGCAATCAAAAGAAATTCCTCGACAAGCATTTACAATCGGAAGCGCAAGTCCATCGTAAAAAAGGCCAAGAAAGAATGGCGATTAGCATTTTCTGGCACAACGAAATGCTGGAGCATGAAACAGGGTTCGGCGTTTTCGGCATAGGAGAAGATCCAGGGTTCTTGGATGTGCTAGAAAAGCACCCGGAAAAACTACGACAGAGTGAGGAACATGGTTTCCATCCTCCGAAGAGGACCCATCTCTCCCTATATCTCGTGGCACTCCGACCGCCCTGCTCTCGTACAGGAGCTGCTTTCTTTCTACACCCAAGCTAACTAGCGATGTCCAATTTCTTCTCTTCCTGTCGATTTATGATGGTTTTGATTCGGATTTCAATTGCATATAAACTGTTTGTATTTTAGTTTCTTCCTTTTCTGTCAAGCACGAGTGTTTTGAAACTGATTTGCCTTTTGATTATACAGAGTGATGGTGGATCTTTTCTCAGTAATTTCACTAACTAGTCCCAATGTGTCCTCTTATTATCTTTTTGTCATTGAGAATAGCGGTTTGTCGAGAATGGTTAATGGTGTTTAGATAGGTGGTCTGATTTGTCCAAATTGTAGCGACTTGATAATTAGTCTTACTTGTTCTAAGACTAAAGACACTAACTGTTATTTACTGTTCCCAGAATATGTAATACATTGGTTAAAGCCGACAGAAATGAGGGGGGAAGTGATCTGTCCTTGCACCTTCTGCTTATTACCTGCATGCTACGCTTGAAGGTGTTCTTAACCTTGCAGCTCCTCTACTGCCCGATCCAATTGCTTTCCATACAGAGGATGAGGCTTTCGCTATGAAGGTCATTGAATCAATTGGAGAACACTTTATGGACAGAGTACCATTTCTCAAGGGAGTTTAGAACAAGTTTGTTGGATTTGATGGTTTCCAGTTTCTTTATGGAAGTGTAAAAATCGTTCTTTGGTTGCCTCTTTTTTCCCTGATGATGACTGTAAAAGTCATTACTTTCGTTGGTGCAAACTGGTGAGCTTGGTTACTTGGCAATGAAGATTGGTGCAAGCTGTTAGCTTTTTTTACATCCAATCAATTTCTCAAGCATAAGATTTTATACATAGTTCAATTAGAAAAATTATAGTACCAATTTCGTTGTAGACATTCTGGTCATTTAGATAATGTCATTGAACTCAACTGAAAATGATCGATGCTTTCTTGTGAAGTCTTTAAGAAATCAACTCAACTAGTTTAGCTCAACTAACTTTATGTGTTTCTAGAGAAGGTTTAAAAAAAAAAAAAATCATAGTAAGCCCGATAAATACTAGTAATTTTTTTTAAAAAATAATTAGGCATTTTCCAACCAAAACATAAGCTTTTAGATGACCTTAAATTTTAGATTGGAAAAAAAATTGAATTTTTTTGATGCTCTTAAATTTAGATTAGAAAAACAGAAATTGATTTTTTTTTATGCAAAAGGCAACCGAAAAGGCATTCAATAGAATGATGGGGAAAGTGTTCAAAGTGTGGACTCGAAGCCAGATCTGAACCCAGGCCAAAGTATTTTTAGCGGTGAGCATTCGGTTGATTCGGTTTAGAACCGATTCAAATATTATGATCTGATTAATTTTCAGTTTTTACAAAGTGTATCTAAATTGTTTGAATTACATGTCAAAACTGATCTGAACTGTCCAAATTTTTATTTCGGTTTATTCAATTATTTTTCTAAAACTTAGACATATAGTAAATGAAAAAAAAAAAGATACATATGAAAACTTTTACCACCTTTTCCTAAAATTAAGGAAAGATTGACAACATATTATTCAAAACTAGTAGAAAATAATTTTATATATGTAGGGTCAATATGAATAATGGTAAAAATTAGTAGAAAATAACTTTATATATGTAGAGTCATTATTGATAATGGTAAAATATTTATTATTATTTTGTCTATTTAGTTTATTCAGTTTTCAGTATTTGATCCAATAACTGAATATAAAATTCGGTTTTGATCCAAATCAACCAAACTAAAAACGAAACTAAACAATTTTATCAGAATATAATCAATCTTTTCGGTTTTTTTCAATTTTATCCGAATAATGCTCACCTCTATGTATCTTATTACTAACTCACCTAAGTTGGCAGGATAACCGGTTTTTTGTTACTCAAAAAACGACCTTATTCTTTATTTATTTATTTATTTATTTTTGCATTTGTATTTGTATTTGTAGAAAGGAAGGTATGGATTAGAAGAAAACGAAGCCGCTCAAGGTGGTTCAAAGGATGCTACAGTAGGGGCTGGGACAGCTCTCAGGAAAGAAACCCCCTTTACATCAACCAATACAACAGTAGTGATAAAACTTGGACAATTCCAGAAGACACATGTACCTTACTCTGGAAGGTGTGATCCCTCCGAGGCTAGCAGACCCACAATCACGTTTCATTCCCTGTGGGTGTGCTAAATTCGAAGAATAGCAAGAATTCAATAGGCATGTAGCAGCTATTGAGTCCAACTGAATGATTAAAGAGAAGGTTGAATTGACAAGCAAGAAGCAACCTTCCTTAAGAGCCCAGAGTTCAACCATCAAGTATCAGTCGAACCCAAGTTTTCTAGCAAAAGCAAGCACAAAATCACCTTTGACATTCCTAAAGATCCCATCAGCACCAGTCTTACGGCTGATGGGTTTGAGGAGCTGTCAGTATTGAGTTTATACACACTAATTCAGATTCATATGACCCGTTCCCTGACTACATATGGCACTAGTGTCATTTCTATCCATAGATACAAAAGGTTCCGAAGAGCTTGAAACATTATCCAAAAGGACAAGTTTTGGTTCTGTTCGCTTCAGCTCTAGTTTAGGTAGATGATTAGCTGCAAAATACAACCTTGAGAAGATAACTATCCAAACTTGTGGTATTGACTATATGAACAGTTAGTTGAAATAACAAACTCAAATCTTACTTGCCACTGGTGCCAAAAAATTAATAATAATAATAACTGGGCCTTTAACCAGGAAAACAAAATTCTTCATTCGTCCCGGAAAAAAAAATCATACTCGTTTTTGGACTGGAAATTATTTCCCTTTTAAAAAGATTTTAATTTTAATTTACAATCTTGATTTAAACTCTCATTACACAACAAAAAAAAATCTTTTCTTGTTTTAATTCCATTTAAATTATCACTGCACAAAACCCCAAATTTTTTTTTTCCTTTTAAAAAGATTTTAATTTTAATTTACAATCTTGATTTAAACTCTCATTACACAACAAAAAAAAAATCTTTTCTTGTTTTAATTCCATTTAAATTATCACTGCACAAAACCCCAAATTTTTTTTTTTAAGTTTCAGTGGCAAATTAAAAATAAATAAATAAGTTCTATACATTTTAATTTTCATGCCCAAAGTAGGGGATGATAATTAGGTGGGTCCGGTTGGATTTGGATTAGGCTATTCAGGTTCAAGTTTAGTTTGGTTAGCATCAATTCGGGTTCAAATTGGGTTAATTTCGGTTGAGTAGATTTTGGATTCGGGCTAGGTTCGGCCCAATCTTATTCAAATTTGGGTTTAATTCTTCAAGTCAGGTCAATTTTAATCTCGGATAAGTTCAAGCCGGATTATTTGGGTTTCGGGTTAGATTCAAGTCGATATTCGAATCTAATTAGATTATTGGTAAATAAGTTGGAATAACTGGATTAATTCAATTTTTTATTTAGATTTTGCTAACATTTAAATTAAAGAATTTAATTTTTGATGTCAAATATTTGAAAAGTTTAGAGACCCATGTTGCAATTTTATGAGTGACTAAAATGAAAATTTCAAAATTTAGTTACCTCATAACTAAAAAATTACTAGGTATAAAATATAATCTAAAAAATTTAATTTAACTAGATATAAATATATTGATATATAATTATTTTAATAAAAATACCTAATTCAAAACTTTGCAAATTCGATTCATGAAACTATAAACTCGATCATTTTAAAAATTAAGAAGTTGGTAGGATCATATGTATTTAAATTATGTTGTCACTTTGATTTATAAGTTTTTAGGAATTTAGAATCATTATTTATGGTCAAAATAGGAATTAATTTAGTTTAGGTACTAATTTGGAGCCCTAGAGGCCGTTTGAGATCAATATAGGAAAAATGAAAGAGTTTGGGTGTGAATTGAAAATTTTTAGAAAATTCTAGGTAAAATTGAAAATTTTGGGACAAATCTGTCAACTTTCAAGAGTTTGAGGTAAATTTGATAATTCTATGATGCAAAATCTAATGATCTTATAAAGTCAATGAGCTGATTCAACAAATCATAGAAATCGGGTTTTGTCGGGTTTAAACTCGGGTCTTTTCAGATTTGGGTTAGGTCCGTATCGGGTTTGGGTAATTTTGGGTTTAGTACGATTTGGGTTCGGGTATCTCAAGTTTTTGGTATTTTCGGGTTTTGCTTTAATCGAGTTCGGGTTTAAGTCGGGTTAGGTACAACCGGGTTTGACTCATTGACTTTTCCAATCAAATCGGGTTTGGTTTCGGGTGAGTTAGTCCAAGTTTTTGAATCAGGTAAAATTTTGTCACTCCTAACCCAAAGAACTTATTCATCTTTTACAGGACAGACAGAATAAAGAGATGTTCCTGCTAAGTAGCATTGTTGGCATTCGGGGGCATTGCTCGGGTCGTGGCCCGGATTTGATTCCCATATCCCCTTGTCAAAGGCAGGGTCACAAAAAATTGCAAATGTGGCTCGACGCCTAGTTTTGAGAAACTAATATTTACCTCTATTCTTTAGAAACAATCTATAATCTATAATACCTTTACCGCAAATGCATCTGAGCATGTGCGTGTGTATGTCTGAGGCTTGTCAGACAGCTGGAGAACAACCCCAACCATGGGAGAAGCACCTATCCTTCTAAGACAAGGTTAATCACGCCCTAGGCCCACAACCATGTTCTTATCCACCCAGTTTAAGATCCTCTACCTAGTGTTCAGGGACACAGATACAAGCATGTAGAACTGATCCCGTTCAGGTCGTGCCAGAAAGCTTGCTTTGTAAAGTACCTTGTGTTCTCTTCCGCTCAATGTGGTAAAACCCAGCCCTTGGCATTTTTCATTGAGCAGTGACCTTCCAGTACCAAAATTGACTTCCTAAGCCACGTTCTTACCAAATATTTCTCCTTCAACGGCTGCGAATGTTGACAGTATTACGTTCAGGGTGAGTCAAAATGTTGTGACCAGAGCTTGCAAATCCAACCGGCTGAATCCTCGAGGAGAAGACTCATTCACCTATTCGCCTTGTATCACAAGGCTTTTCATCCGTCGTGGCTATGAAAATTTTTTAGTTCAGCTTATTGGTTATCAATAACTTACCATAAACCAGAAGCATTAGGGCAAGAGACCAGCTCCCACTTACCGATTAATAGAGTCGGCAATTTGCAATTTCTAATAAATAGAACACAGCATAGTAACATTTTTGCAACTTTCTGCAAGTAATCAAACCATGTTAAATGACACTTGACAAAAGGAAAGTAGCTTCAAATATTTCCTCTTCACAAATCTTGATGCTAAGGTTAGCTTGGGCACGAGAAAAGAGTTTGTAAGCGTCAACTGCAGAAACAACTTTCATAATGGCCTAAACCAACTTATACTTAAGCTGCTATAACCGTCAATTGAATCATTGAGCACCAGAAAAGCCTTCTGATAGATGTTCACAAAATAGGAGTTGAAACAAGACAAATGTGACCTTCACAACATTTAGCAGAATTACTGTTCTATCCTGTGACCCAACTCCTAAGTACTATCCTGAGCAAAACACAGAACACTAGGACTAGGATGCCACCACAACAAATGCTTAATCAAGTTGCAAACCCAAGCAAAAGGGGGCAAGAGCTGAAAGATGCTAGGAAGACACTAGGCACCAATCATCAGCTAGCATGCAATGTTAAAGAGAGTTGAAACAAGGTACGTTGGGATTTTCACAATGTTAGCAGAAAGGACTATTGTTCTGCTTAGTGACCCAACTCCTAAGTCCTATTCCATGCTAAAAGTAAAACAGAACACCGGTGTGCCACCACAACAACATTAAATCAAGTCGTAAAACCTTTCAGTCTCAGTCCCCCCCCCCCCCCTAAGTGTTAAACTCCTTCGAGCTCAATCCGAACCATAGGAGCAACCGGCAATTCAAATACCCAACCAAAAGACCAGACATCAGAACGAGGTGATTAACCAAACAAGAAAAACTTCCCCACAATCGAACAGCTGGTAACTCACGATCTAAAAGACTAAGGAACTAACAAATACACACTGATAGATGACTAATAAAGTTTCCAACCAAACTTTGATCAGCACCTAAAGAAGTAAAATCCAAAACCATTTCCTAAAATTAACTTCATTTCCAGAAACCCCGAGAGCGGATCGCCAAGAGGAACATAAATCTGTTCCAAATTTGTGCATTTCCATATCATAGATAGTAATTTCACGTATTCAATCGGACACCAAACACACCATAAACAAAGACTATCCATCTTCCGCAACATAGTAAAAGTGGAAACGAAAAAATAAAAAGGATAGAAGACCTATACAGACGCGTATCTGTTGAATTAAGCGTCCGATGAACACCTATTTGGCGTGTAACGTGGAGAAGAGGCGCAACACTTGCTCCTGTTGCTCGCGGAACCGCCGCTTGAGATATGACTCCAGGATCTCCATAACTGAAACGAACCGCTTCATCTCTTCAAGCTGCCGGCTCAATTCCGCCTCCCGAGCCCTTGCTCGCTCCAGCCGGGCCTCCGTTGCGGCGAGCCGTTCCCGCAGATTCTCCACTGCCAGTGCGTTCTCATCGTGCCGCCGATGTCTCGACGGAAGACGGTTCTCTGGCGACAAGGATCGCTGGTGGCCGTAACACATAGCTTGGAGAGAAGTTGGACTTTTGCTGAAGGGGTTGATCGTCTCGTTGCAAACAATTGAGAGAGAGAGAGAGAGAGAGAGAGAGAGAGAGAGAGAGGCTTTTGGCAGACGAAGAAGTATACAGTAACAGCAACTACTACTTTTCTAACGATCACTGGAATTGGGAAGTCAAAATCGTTTCGCGAACTAGAGGGTGAATGTCACCAAACGTCCTGCAAGTTTTCCCTATATTACACATTTATCCTAAAAGTACAAAATGTTACACCATTCGTAAGGGTGGCAAAATGTGACCCGACCCGAAAATCTGGATTGACCCACCCGAACCCAAACCCAACATGACCTAATTTGACCAGAAAAGTCAATGACCCGAATTCAGTTATGGCCAACTTGACTTGAACCGGAATCTAACGAAAATGAAACCTGAAAAATCCAAAACCGAAAAACCCAAACCCAAAATACCCGAACCTAGAATAACCCAAACCCAAATTGAACTAAACCCAAATTGGTCGGAACCGAAAATAACCAAAGCCTGAAATGACCCAAACCAGAGACTAACCTGACCCAAACTCGAAAAGACACGAGTCTAAACTTGATAAGACCCAATTTCTAGGATTTGTTGAACTAGCCTATAACTTTATGAGATCATCAAATTTTACATTATAAAATTGCTAAATTTACCTTAAATTCTTGAGAGTTGACAGATTTACCTCAAAATTTTCAATTTTACCTAAAACTTTCTAAAAACCTTCAATTTACACCTAAACTCTTCCAGTTCACCTACACTGACCTCAAACGACTTTTAGGGCTCTAAATTAGTACATAAACAAAATTAATTCTTATTGTGACCCTAAATAATGATTCTAAATTCCTAAAAAATTATAAATCAAAGTGACAATATAATTTAAATGTATCTGATCCCACCAACTTCTTAAGTTCTAAAATGACCAAGTTTATAGTTTCATAAATCGAATTTGCAAAGTTTAGAAATAGGTATTTTTATTAAAATAATTGTATATTAATATATTTATATCTAGTTAAATTAAAATTTTTAAATTATTTTTTATGTCTAGTAATTTTTTAGTTATGAGGTACCTAAATTTTAAAATTTTTATTTTAGTCACTAATCCAGTTATTCTAGCTTATGCAACAATAACCCGATTAGACATGAATATCAACCCAAAACCCAAATAATCTGACCTGAAGTTACCCGAAACTGAAATTGACTCGACCTGAATTAAACCTGAACCCGAATAAGACTGACCTAGACCCAACCCGAACCTGAAACTTACTCAGCCCGAACCCAAATGACCTAACTTGAACCCAACCTAAACCTGAATTGATGCTAACCCGACTAAACCTGATGAGTGATGCAAACGGAGAAGAGAAGCCAATTACGACGAGGAGAAGCCAGTAGCCAGGAAAGAGGAGCGAGGCAGGTGAGGAACGAACGTCAAATGGCCAAATGGTGAGAACTGAGAGAGGACTAGAGCGGATGACAAGGTGACAGGGAGGACGAGGAATAGCGAAGGCGACAGAGAAAGGACAACGGACGACGGGGCGACGAAGACAAAGAGCACTGGGAGGACCAAGAGATGGAGAGCACCGGGAGGACGGAGAGACAAAGAGCAACAGGAAAACGACAAGACAGAGAAATGGAGAGGATGGCTAAACTAAGAAACTGAAAGACCGAGCATTAGAGAAATGGGAAGATGAGGGGCTTAAGAAAGAGGGGGCGGCAGACTTGTGAAAGGGAGGCTAGGTCATAATGCATTTTTAGGGGTTGGTTTATTGGGCCGGGTTATATTATAGTATAATATATGTGATATACAACCCAATAAACCAACCCCTAAAAATGTATATTTGTTACATACATTATAGTATATTATATATGATCAATTAATATATGTGATATATATGTTAATATATATCATATATATGATACATATAACTATATAGTATATATATATTATACATCATATATTTGCAAGATTAGTAATTATTATTATTATTATTATTATACTCCCTCCGTCCCTAAATCTTTGCTCCATTTGACTTTTTGTTGCATTTTGACTTGATTTTTTTTCATATTATTATTTGTTAGAAAAAAATTAAAAAAAATATATTTAAAAACTACATGTCTTTATTTATTATATGTATGCAAAGATTTTTTATTTATATATTAAAATGTTGAATATAAAAAATCCTAGATTAATTGCTGAAAACAAATGGAGTAAAAATTTTGGGATAGAGGGAGTATATGTTTATATCTATGTGTGTGTGTGTGTGTGTGTGTGTGTGTGTGTAATAAATATGATATATATGAAATAGTAATTAAATATAAATATATATTATACATATATATATAAATATATAAATAAATAAATTTCCAACGGCCTTCGTGTTGGAATTTTTCCAATGGTTTGGCCATTGAAAATTGCTGTCTTCAAAATTTCCAACAGTTTGACCGTTGGAAAATAGTCTTCACTATTTCCAACGGCTCTTCACATTGGAAATTTCCAACAGCTTGACCGTTGAAAACTTAGCCATTGGAAATATGGTTTTTTTTTTAGTAGTGAAATCATTTGGTGTAAAGAAAGAAGACAGAAGGATAATATTAACATCAATAAACAAAAAAGGCAAGTTTTTTTATTTATAAAGAAAATTGATAATTTAAATTTTTTTTTACTAACTACCAAAATAAAATTTTACCAACATCCTGGCTAGTTGGTGGAGTAGTGTTGAGTTTGTTGACTCAAATTCAAGAAACTTAAGAATTTTAATTTTCATTAGGATTTGGATTTAGCCTTTCTATTTATTTTAGGATTTAGGTTTACTATTTTGATGTGGTTTAGATTTATGTGTGACCTATAAAAAAAAAGCTTGTTGTGTTTGGGTTTTAAGTATGAAAGAAAAATTAATTGTTAAGATGTGAGGGTTTCAGAACGGAAGAGAGGTCTAGAGGCCTAAAAGGCCTAGGGCAAAAAGCCTTTTGTGATTCTGATATCTTATAATTATGAGAGGATAAGATTATGGGTTTATCAGTAGTGAGTAAGAGATCCATAGGCCAATGTAAATATTAAGAACATAACTCTAACATAATCTTTATATTTTTGTCTGAGTAAATTTCTTTCATCCGTGGATGTAAGCAAGTTAAGAGCCAAACTACTTTAAATTTGTGTATACTTACTTGATTATATTTATTGTTCTACTGCACGTGATAGGTGATAGGGAATTTTTTTTCCCAATAAATGGTGTCAAAGCTTATGGTTTGGTCCTGACATTGTGGAGTGTATGGTTCAATACTTGGCATGGTGGATCGTTTGAATTAGTGAAAGCATGAGGTTGATGATGATTTGAATTTTGAAGATGGTTTGTGGTATGGTGAAACCTGAAGAATTAGCCTAGGTGGATTGGTTTGTTCATTTGTATTGTAATAAAGTGTTGTGTGGTTATAATGCAGTAGGGCCCTGGGAAATTGTCCTAGAGATGTTTGATAGTAGTTGTGATGTGATACAAATGATTTGGTACAAGTTTAAAGATTGAAGATTTTATTCATGTGAATTGATATTTGTGATGTTGGTATTTAGAGTTATGTTCATGTTGTTCGTAGTTGTTTACACTTGTTACTGTGTTTATTTTTCAGTGATGTTCATGGTGTTTTTGTCTATGATCGTGATTATGCATTCATGATGTTTATGTTTAAGGTGGAAAAACTTGAGCCAAGGTAGAGATTATTGAGTTTATTGGCTCAAATTCAAGAATTTTAAGGATTTTGATTTTATTTAGGATTTGATTTTAGTCTTCCAATTTGTTTAGGATTTTGGCTTTCTATTTTGATGTGATTTGTGTTTATGTATGACCTATAAAAAGACTTATTGTATTGGGGTTTTGAGTATGAAAGAAAAATCAATTATTGTGAAGATGCAAGAAGTCAGGGTTTTAGTACTGAGGAAAGGTCCAGAGGCCGGATATAGCTATGATAAGAAACCTTTTGTGATTCTGTTATCTCATAATTGTGTGAGATTATAATTATGGGGTTATCAATAGTGTATAAGATATTCATAGACCAATGTGAGCATTAAGAACATACCTTTATTATAATCTCTATATTTTTATTTAAGTGAATTTTCTCTAATCCATGAATATAAGCTAGTTAAAAGCCAAAGTACATTAAATTTATGAGTGCTTGCTTGATTATATTTATTTTTCGCTAGGCTTGATGAGAGATATGAGAAAATTTTCCCAATAAGTAACAAAAAGAACACAAGAATGTGAGGTCAGATGTTTATCTTTCACGTCACCTCACTCACTGTCCGCTCATAAATATCACTTATAATAATTTGGTAGTTTTTTGGATCCCAAACATAGAAGCCCGCATTCCCCTTACCCTTACATATACTACCTTTAAACCTTGTACTTTTCTATAATGATTCTAATTTAAAAAAAATCTAGTGACAGTTTTAGTTTAAGGTTTTAAAATTTGACTTGAACAACTAACAATCACTGTAAATAAGTGCTCTACTTTGGTGTTAAAAATATGAATTTTTTGTGCAAGCTGTATTTGACCTTGGGGGATCTATTATTTATCTTCTCTTCTAAAAGATTAATACACTAATAATTCTGTTAGAAGTAATCTTGGCCGTTTATCTATGTTGCCTAAGTAGTATTACTATCGACCAAAAGGATCCTTCTATGGTACCTGTGCTCGGTTTGTCCACCGACTATGTGGACACTACGCCGCCGTACAAGAAAATCAGTGGACATTTAGGGTGTCTTTTTGGGAAATTTTCAATGAACCCCTTGAGGTTTAATGAAAACTTCACTCATCCCCTTTCTATTTAAGAATTTTTCCACTTTACCCTTGAGGTTTAATGAATCATTTACTTAACCCCTCCCAAACAATAGTGAGAACCAAAAATGTTCTTACCTTGTTTCCTTAGATAGATTGAATTGACCATGATGCCCTTAAGAGACAATAACATTTTACTAGATTAATTAAAAACTTGTATAAAATTATATATGACAAAAACTATATATTTTTATTATCAATAAAATTTTGTTGGTCAAACTTAGTATATATAATACTATTCTTTGAGAATTTTATCTCAATTGTAGCGTTTGAAATATAGTAACTAGACACAATATGTAATTAAATGTGAAATATGTTTGAACAATCAACAATTAAATATATTTTTTAAAAATTAAACATGTTTGCCAAAATAATTGTTCCATTGAGTCGCAAGTAAATTGTCTATTAAGAGCACAATAGTAGTAGTAGTAGTAGTAGTAGGATGAGGAGGAGGAGGAGGAGGAGGAGTAATAATAATAATAATAATAATAATAATAATAATAATAATAATAACAATAATAACAATCTAAACCAATTCAACAGAAAAATATAGTAAGTCACACGCATTAACCCTAATCTTTTAATTATATTTTTGTTCTAACCCCAACCTTCATTTTATTCATTGCATCTCTTTAATATGGTTAAAACGTTCCATTTTAAATTTTTTTTATGGAATTCATTATCTTAGATGAAAAATGACACTTCAGCAATAATTATAGGGCTAAATGTTAGTTTTAACCCTTACAATTTTTTTTACTTGTAAAAAAAAACTAAAAGCTTTGAAATCTAATGATCATACCACCATTTTCTCCAATTTCCCAAATAGACCCGAATCCTCTCCCCTCTCCAAACACTTGTGGCACCGGCATTGGCCGCTAGAAATGCAACTCCATGGATACAAGCTCCTAAGCTTCTGAAGAACATCAATAAGTAATCAATCTTATCTGCAACCCTAAAGAAAATAAAGAACGCTACTACCGTCCTTTGCCTGAGCTTCACGAGGGGCCGTCCAACTTGGAAATTGTTTTTCTTTGCCTCTGCTAGCTAATCACAAAGCTGCACGTCTTGCTTGCCCTTTAACCACGGCAATCTTAGCTAATCGCCCTTCAACCTCCTATTCACCCTCCATCTTGGTTCTCATCTGTTAACACTCAATTTTGTCCAGACATTAACTTTTTTTTTAGTTTTAGGATTAGGAAAATTAGTTTACGGGCATTTGTGTTTTTAGAGGGGCAATTTGGTCCTTTTCACCATTTTATAGCTTAAGAAGTTTTGTAGGATTAGATGCATTTAGATTATGTTGTTATGAGCTTTTAGTAATTTAGAATGGTTATTTAGGGTCAAAATAGGAATTAATTTAGTCCTAAAGATTTTGTAGGGTCAATTTAGGAAAAAGGGAAGAGTTTGATAATAATTGAAGTTTTTTAGGGAGTTTTAAGCAAAATTGGGAAGTTTGGGGTAAATCTGTCAATTTTAGAGAGTTTGAACCAAACCTGGCAAATTTATAAAAATCTGGGAAAATCTGAGTACTTTACATAGTTTTGGCCAATTTGACAAATCCTGAAAGATCCTGGTTGAATTGAAATTTCGTAAAATGTCTGGGCCAGATCAGCATCTTGAGAGTTTTATTGGACTTAAATTAGTAATTTTACCAGATTTTATCCTAATTGACATAAACTTCTTCAAATCTGATTTGGATGAATTTTAAACTCTCAAAACCTTTTCAATCACGTTTTAAACCTCCTCTAGTATAAATGTAAGTCACACTTGGAAGAAAAGGTGGAAGAAAATTCAAAAACCTTAAGCTTTGTTCGAAAAAGAGAAAACTGCAACTGGAGCCCCTGCCTCTCCTTCCTCACGCAGAAAACCCTAAGTTTTTTCCCCTTGCGCCGCCACCCCTGCCCCCTCTCCCAGCCGACGCTTCGCCTCCCCCAGTACCCGACATTTCGCATTCTCTCCAGTCCTCGACGTTTCAGCTTCCCTCTGCTCTGTCACGCCGTCCGCCGTCGCCGCAGCTTCCAGTCTCTGCCTCCACGCCGTCGAGCTGGCTCGTCCTCCCCCGTCGCGAAGCCCTCCAAGCGCCATCCGCCACAGCCCGCACCTCTATCGCCGCCATCCGCACCCAATAGGAGGAAAACCGCATCGCCCCGCAGATCCAATATTCGATTCTCCGGCCTCCAGCACCTCCGTCCACCTTCTTCACTGTCCCTGAGGTCGCCATCGTCGCCGGGCAGAGCCCAGACACCTTTTCCGCCTCTCGCCGCGGGCAAGTGACGAATTGAAGAGGATCCCATCGCGACCCGTTTCTGACCCGCAACCCAACCCGGATCCAACCCATCCATATCTGGTACAACTATTGTTTTGGCCCCTTGACTCTTTATTTCATTTATTCAAGTCCCTTACTTCTTTTTTACTTTGCATACAGGTCACTAACAGCAAGCTTTATTTCTTTCTTTGTTTATTTATTCTTTATTTGTTTGTTTCACCATGCATTAACGTAATTGTTAAATTCCCCATAGCAACATAAGTTAGAATGTCTATTTATTTATTTATTTATTTATTTTTTTGTTTAATTAATTATTTATCTATTTATTTTTGTTCTTTTATTTGTTTTATTTCTTTATTTCTTTTCCCATCCATTAAATCTGCTTTGGAATATAACCTAGGATATTTATTTGTTTTATTTATCTTTATTTATCTCTTTATTTACCTTTATCTTCTTTTTAATTTTGGCATAGTGTGATTTTCTTTATTTAATTCTTAGGATGCACCTAAAGTTTAATAACACACAAAAATTATTGGTTAAGCAATTGTAAAATATATAATAATTTTTCAAGTATCCGTTTTTGGTGATTTAATAAAATCCTAACACTGATTATTCATTTGAATCCGATTGGTCTGGTAAGACTCACGGCTTAAAACAATATGCTCCTTCCAAATTGTTTGTGAATTTAGTAAAGTCTTGAAATTTCTAGGACATCTAAGATTCCACATCCGATTGGTCTAGTAGGACACACTGTTTGGAATTAAATTAAATACAAATCATCTTTGTCGACAATTATGTTAAGAAATAAAGATTTAGGAAAAGATAAAACCAAACCCTATGGTACCAATTTTCGGGCTCTCTAATAAGGTTATTTTAGCGTAACTGACTCACAATCTTATAATCTATCGCAGACCATAACAAGTATCCAATCGACCTAGGTGAAATCAATTGGTGGCGACTCCTAAAAACACATTGCTATAACTTGGCAACTACATTGGGGATAAGTCTAGCCATAAGAGGGGTCTTGTTTTGTTTTTCTTTTTTATTTTTGTCTATTTCTTAACTTGTTGATTTGATGTGTTATATTTTTTTAGGTTCTGACACGCACACACCTCGGCATGCATAATGAGCTCAATACTCAAGCTCACTTTAACCAAGTTTTGCAAAACACCCGGGTTAGGCTAGTCGTGTGAGACAATACTTTTCACGCTTTCTCTAATCTGTAGTAGTAAGTAGTGTTGATCGAGTATGACGATAGTCACCCCATAGGACCATGAAAGTTATGACTCAAATTAATCCTTCCTTACGTAATCCTTGTGGATGAAGAATTGAGCCTTTGTTTGTCTGATAAGACTTAGTGAAAGGGATTTGAGAACCAACCTATAACTCACTTTCAAAACACTACCCATGCATATAGTGACTATAGATCCATTCACTAGGATTTCCATAATGAGACACGCATTGTTTCATTGTTCTCATAACTTGTTCTATGTTATGTTATACTAACGTAACTAACTCTTGTCATTTGACCATTTTTGCTGCTTTGTTCGTGTACTTTTTCTCTTTATAACTCTGATTTCTCTTCTCATGGTAGCTCATATGTTATTTCTCCATATCAATTATATTCTAACTTGTTACGAATCTCGCTTTTCTTTTATTGTTCTTTTGATTTTTCAAGCATACTTTTCCTTTCATACATCAAAATCATGCATCAAACTATACTAATTGTTGTCCTTCTTATGTAAACAAGAAGTCTTGAAGTTCCAAAACAGTGGACAATCAAGCTCACTCATTACATGCATGCATTACATCAATCATGTGCTTATAAAGTCTAATAAAAAAAATCTCATTTTAAAAAAGGTAAAATATTGGTACTCAACACCGATATCCAACATGGCTTCAAACAAGACTAATGACAGAGCAAATGAAAGGATGTCTCACTGACATTGAGTTAAAGATAGAGGGCATGGGTGAACAAATGATGCATCTAAGGGAGGCGGTGCAAACCCCCATCAGAGACCCATAGGATCCGATTTACTCTTCTGGATTCACTCAATAATGAGTCCTAGTTTAAGAGATGCTCTTTCAAGACTCAGGCCCATCTAATGACATTCATTTAAGGCACAATCCAATTTTTGAAGAAAAGAAGTCATTGCTTAAAGAAAAAGAGGATACTCAGAAACTCAAGACCATAGAAAAAAGACTTCGGGCCATTGAAGGTAACATTCTATTTGAATCCCTATCAGTGGATGATTTTTGTTTGGTCCCAGATGTTGTGATTTTCTTAGACTTCAAGGTACCAGAGTTTGTAAAATATGAGGGGTCAAGTTGCCCTGTCACTCATATAACACTTTTCCTAAGAAAGCTACAACCGCTCACAAAAGATGCAAAAGTGTGGATGGCTCTTTTCCAAGAGAGTCTTACAAAATTTGCATTACCGTGGTATTTTAATCAAGGTCCAAAAAACATCAAGACGTGGAATGACCTCACTCAAGCTTTCATCAACAATTACAAGCATGTTATGGACTTGGCCCCTGATCGCCAGACTCTTTAGAATATGGAAAAAAAAGAAACAAAAGACCTTTAAGGAGTATGCTCAAAGATGAAGATACTTGGTAATACAAGTTCGACCATCTATGATAAAAAGACAAATGATCACTCTATTTATCCAAACATTGAAATGACTATTTTATGAAAAGCTAGTTGGGAACACTTAGAGTAGCTTTTCAGATATGGTGTTGTCTGGAGAAAGGATCGAATTCGGAATCAAAATAAGGAAGCTGGTCGAACCATCAACTGGGGGATTTCACAAGGAGAAAGGTAGGGCTGTTTAAAATGTCATTTCTAACACTTATGGTCCAACATTGCTTAAGATGTATAGAAAAGGGTACCCTAACGGGGCAATAGTTCTGGGGTCATTTCCTCACTCTACTTCATCATTGATTCAAGATCATAAGCCTCAAGGAGCATCGCCGAAGAAGAAAGAAGAATTTGATCCTATCCTCATTTCATGCACTGAGTTGTATCCCACGCTTATTGAAGGTAAATTGATACAACCTATGTCAATGAAGCAAACTTAACCTTCTTATCCAAGGTGGTATGATGTGAACGTCATTTGTGAATATCATGGCAGAGTAGCCAGTCATTCACTTGAAAATTGTTGTGCTCTCAAGAGGAAGGTACAATAGCTACTTGAGGCAAAGTTGTTGGATTTCACTAATGAACCCTGAGAAAGATCATCAACTCAGGAGACTATTTTAAGTTAGGTCAACCTTTATGTCTAGATACATTTTTAAATAATTGAAATGCCTCGAAGTGATTTGTATCTTTGAAAGCTTGCCAAAGTAATTTAATAGTAAAAAGCTCCTAGATTTAGTCCAGAATCTAGGGTGTAGTTTTTGTTAAATGGACATATATCATTTTTTTCTTTTTCAATAAAGAGATGTAACATGTGCATTTCATTGCCTTTCAATAAAAACCCACACTTTACTTCCCTTTTCACCATTTTCATGCATTACACCATTCATTTCACCATCTTGCAATCATGTTTTTCTTTCGCAAACAAACAAAAATATGGTAATGCTATTCATGGGCGGAAATGAAAGTCAAAAAAGATTTGATGGTGGCGATCTTGAAAATGCTGCCAAATCGAGTGAGAAGGATCTTAAATGTTGCACATTAGCTTTCATCATTCAAACACAAAAGGAAGTTCATAGTGGTTATCAGCATCATTGGAAGAAGTTCTTGGTCAGCTTCTGAACAAGCTAGCCCTCATATTAAACAACTTTGGTGACATCCCAATTTTCATGAATGCTCAACATAAGAAAAGGTCCGCAATTCTCCACAACACAAATTCTAAAAAGGAAAGAAATTCATCCTTTCCATCAAAAGGTAACATGGGAAATTTAAAAGAAAGAAAAGATTGAGAGTAAGCATGAATAGCTAATGTCACTTGAGTCTGGCTATCCAGCACGTCATAATCATAGCTCACAAAAAAAAAACAAAAAAGGATAAAAGCTTGCTAGGTTGCTAATCTTCTCGCAACCTAGGCAAAAGTTAAAGCAAAGGAAATAAAAGAAATGAAAAGAAAAGAAAAGTGAGCTATGGCTTCTAAACTGAAAACCCAAAAAGGTAGTTTAAAAGATAAAAGCAACTTTCAAAGCAAGTCTGCACTCAGATTACAAGCGTTGGGGGGTATCAGATGGGGTCTAACTTTCTAGAAAAGGTAATAACTTTGAGGTTGTCACTATCAAGTTTTTTTTAAGGCAATCAGATCTACTTATGAATGGCATTAAAAATTTAAGGCAATCAAATGTACTCATGAGTGGCATTAAAAAGCACTTCTTTCACACCATTCAAACTTTCCTTAACCTTGCACTTATCATTTTCATTCATTTAAAAGGTTGTCACTTTGAACCTATTTCTACATTTTACCTTGTACATTTTTACGTCTTTAAGTTGAAAAGGGGAAGAATAACAGAACATCTTAATCAAATACAAAGGTTGTAAGTTATTTTGTCAAGCTCTGCAAATTAATGAGAGTCTCTTTGGAGAAATACGATTATTTTTTAATGTGTCTAGATTCAAGAGGTGGAAGTAGCTTGAATATCTCTTCAAGGAGATATGATTTCATAAGGCATAGTTGACCAACTATCACCCATTTGAAGGAGAGACAGTGTTATAACCAGTGAGAGACATTTTTGAGCAATCAATTCAAGATACACTTGGACCTTTGACAAGCAATTCATATGATCTGACTAGGAATGAGCAAAAAAGACACACACTTCTGAGGGAACAATTTCAAGAAAGTGAATTCACAAGAGCAAAATAATTGAAGTTAAGATGGAAGATACTCCTTTCTCATGCATTATGGATTTCATAAAATTTGTGCATTTCACCTATTAAGGTTCTCATCTGTCATGGTTTTTATAAAATCTGTCATTTCATCTATTGAGGTTCTCACCAGTCATGGATTTTATAAAATCTATGCATTTCACCTATTGAAGTTTTCACCTTTCGAGTCATTCATGACCATTATGCATATTCTTTTCAAAATAATTTTAAAGACATGTCTCAAGAAGGCAGGTCTGAGGAATGCCCACAAGGATCTCCAAGAAGAAAACTCTTACAAAGCACGGTTTAAAGGTAATACAATACACAACAGAGCTTGTTCATTAAAAAACGGCTTGATTCTCAATTGTAGCAACGACTCAATGAGGGTTTTCTTTAAAGTAAGACCAAAGGATGGACATTCAACAAGGAGTTTTCAAAGATCGAGATCAAGGTAAGTTCTTTCCTGCTAAACAAATTGTGGCTTATTTTCATGCTTGGAGGGCAAATTTGAAAGGTGGGCATCCAGGAGTTGTCATACGATTTTTTAAAATGATTTTCATCTTGTTTGGATGGTTGCTCTTGAAGCTCATTCCAAGACATTTTCAAGATATTTTTAAGGTATATTAAGACACTTTCAACTCTTAAGGTTTCTCGTTGGACCAGTTTTTCATTTTTAAGATTCACTTATTTTGTGGAATCTTTCGAATTGTTAAGATTCACTCATTTTATGGAATTGTTCACTTTCAAGATTCACTTATTTCATGAAAATCTTTGGTTTTTGAAATTCACTCATTTTGTGAAATTTCTTACTTTCAATATTCACTCATTTTGTAGAATTTTCAGCTTTTTAAAATTCACTTATTTTCAAGATTCACTCATTTTGTGGAATCCTTTAGCTTTTTTAGATTAATTCATTTTATGGAATTGCTCACTTTCAATATTCATTCATTTCATGGAATCTTCAGCTTTTTAAAAAACACTCATTTTGTGAAATTTTTTCACTTTTAATATTCACTCATTTCGTGGAATCTTTAGCTTTCTTGAATTTCACTCATTTTGTGAAATTTCTCATTTTCAAGATTCACTCATTTCGTGGAATCTTCAGCTTTTTAAAATTCATTCATTTTATGGAATTTCTCACTTTCAAGATTCGCTCACTTTGTGGAACCTTTTGGCTTTTTAAAATTCTCTCATTTTGTGGAATTTCTTCACCTTCAAGATTCGCTCATTTTGTAGGATCTTTTTCTTTTTTAAGATTCACTCATTTCATGGAATCTTTTGATTTTTGAAATTCACTTGTTTTGTAAAATTTCTCACTTTCAAGATTCACTCATTTAGTGGAATCTTTAGTTTTTTTTAAATTCACTCATTTTGTGAAATTTCTCACTTTCAAAATTCACTAATTTCATGGAATCTTCAACTTTTTGAAATTCACTCATTTAGTATAATCTTCAGCTTTTTGAAATTTACTCATTTTGTAGAACTTCTCACTTTCAAAATTTACTCATTTCATGGAATCTTTGGCTTTTTTAAATTCACTCATTTTGTGAAATTTCTCACTTTCAATATTCACTCATTTCGTGAAACCTTTAGCTTTTTGAAATTCACTCATTTTGTGGAATTTCAGACTTTCAAGATTCACTCATTTTGTGGAATCTTTCAGGTTTTTAAAATTCACTAATTTTGTGAAATTTCTTCACATTCAAAATGCACTCATTTTTTGGAATCTTTCTCTCTTTCAAGATTTACTCATTTTGTGGAATATTCAGCTTTTTGAAATTCACTCATTTTGTAAATTTTCTTACTTTCAAGGTTCACTCATTTCGTGAAATCTTCTGCTTTTTAATATTCACTTATTTTTTGAAATTTTAAGTTTTTGGCACTCACCCATTTTGAAGATTCACACTTTGATGAAATTCTAAGTCTGGTTGCTTTCTTAGAAATTTTTGCTTAAGATAACAAGGAGGGTTCCTATATCTCAATACCAATGCTAAACCGAGGCTTCAAAGAGAAGGTAATTCTCTTCCTTGTAATTCAAGTCAAATCGAGAATTTAAATGAGAAAAGTTTCTCTATCTCATCACATTTAAGGGAAAGCTAAACCAAGGTTCCAAAGAGAAGACAATTCTCTTTCTCGTCATTTGGCTCAAACTGATGTTTTAAATGAGAAATATTTCTCTACCTCATCATATTCGAAGAAATTTAGAGGTGGTAAAGAGACAGTTCTTTATCTTAAGCATTTTCAGAGGTGGTAAAGAGTCAGGGTGCTCTACCCCAAGGGAATTTAGAGGTGGTAAAGAGTCAAAGTGCTCTACCTCAAAGAAATTTGGAGGTGACAAAGAGACAGAGTTCTCTATCTTAAGAGTAATTAGTGATGGTAAATGAACAAAGTTCTCTACCTCAAAAGTTATCAGAGGTGGTAAAAGAGCCGCGGTGCTCTACCTCAAAAAAATGTTAGAGGTTGTACAGAGACAAAGTTCTTTATCTCCAAGAGAACAAGAGGTGGTAAAGAGAGGGTTATCTACCTCTTAGACCATAGTGGTAAAAAGTTCTCTACCAAAGTTAAAAGAAATGAGAAAAAAGTTTCTTTCTTTTATAGAAAGATTTCTATAGAGACAAGGGTGAGGAAGGTTCCTTAATCCTTCAAGAAAAGAAGAAAGAGTTTTCCTCTTAGATTTGGAAGCGATGAGAAAGTTCTTATTGCAAAAGGTTAGGAGAGTTCCTAAGCCTGATAAACAAGGAAGAAAAAGTTTTCCGCCTTAAATCCTTTGATGATAGGAAGGCTCCTATCGTAGAGGTAACCAGGAAGGTTCCTTAACCTCAAATGATAGGAGAAAAAGGTTAGGTTTTTTGCAGTGAGAAGATTCTCGTTATCCAAATGGAAGACCGGACAAAATTTTTTAATGGCTTTGCATGCGTCATGTTCTATGAAACATGCAAATGGGGGCAGCTGTTAACACCCAATTTTGTCCTGGCATTAACTTTTATTTAGTTTTAGGATTAGGAAAATTAGTTTATGGGGCATTTGTATTTTTAAGGGGCAATTTGGTCTTTTTCACCATTTTATAGCTTAGGAAGTTTGTAGGATTATATGCATTTAAATTATATTGTCATGAGCTTTTAGGAATTTAGAATGGTTATTTATGGTCAAAATAGGAATTAATTAAGTCCTAAAGGTTTTGTAGGGTCAATTTAGGAAAAAGGGGAAGAGTTTGGGTAAGAATTGAAGCTTTTTAGGGAGTTCTAGGCAAAATTGGGAAGTTTTGGGTAAATCTGTCAATTTTAGAGAGTTTGAACAAAACCTGGCAAATTTATAAAAATCTAGGAAAATCTAAGCATTTTACAAAGTTTTGAGAAAATTTGACAAATCCTGAAAGATCCTGGTTGAATTGCAATTTCGTGTAAAGTCTAAGCCAGATCAACAGTTTGAGAGTCTTATTGGACTTAAAATAGTATTTTTACCAGATTATATCCTAATTGACTTAAACCTTTTCAAATCTGATTTGCATGAAGTTTAAACTCTCAAAACTTTATTAACGACGTTTTAAACCTCCTCTAGAATAAATATAAGTCACACTTGGAAGAAAATGGGGGTAGATAAGAGAGAAATTTTTTAAACTCTAAGCTTTTAGCTACATAAGAAAAAAACTGCAGCCTAAGTACCCTATTTTCTCGTCACCCTTCCCTAGAACCCTAAGCTCTTCCATTGATCGACGCCACCCCTGGTGAGTGGTGACCCTTTTGTTGCCCAACGCTTCACCTCCCCCAACACTTCGCCTTCCTCGCCAAAGCCGCCAACCCATCGCCACTCCTCTCTTGCCATCTCAGGTGTCCCTCTCACCGCCGACCAAGCCAAATCGAAGGAGGATCGAAGCCCATCCAACACTCCAAACTTCACTTACCGCCGCCAACCATCGTTTCCAACATGCTCGAGGTCACCGCCAGCCATTCACCCAGACATCGTATTAGGAATGTGTACATAGTTGTGTATTATGCCTGTGTATGTAACCTATGTGTACGTAGACTCCTCTTAGGATAGGTTATGCAGGTTTCTTGGTATTCAAGTAGGATTCTACTTCTACGTCTTTTATTGTATAAAGCAGCAGCGTTCCACGAGGCAATGATCCATTATCTTCTTATCATCTTGGCTCATCAGATACACTCGGAATCACATTGGTGTTCTGTCAGCTAAAAGGAGATAATTATCCTACATGGCGACGGGCCATGTTGAATACTCTACGAGCAAAGAACAAGACAACATGGTACCCTTGAGAAACCTGAAGACAATGATGTCGAAGCGAAGGTATGGGAGAAGTGCAACTCCATGGTAATCTCATGGATCTTTAATTTGCTTTCCCTGGAATTGCATGGAAACGTTGCTTATGCCAACATAGCCAGAAAAATGTGGCTTGAGCTCGAGGACAGGTTTTCTCGAGGCAATGCTCCTCGCGTGCATAAGTTAAAAAAGGAACTTACCCTTATGCAACAGAAAGACTTATCTGTAATAGCTTACTGCACTAAGTTGAAGGAACTTTGGGATGAAAGCAAGGTGTCATGCACATGCGGCGCAGTTAAAAAGATGATGGTCGAAAGAGAGGACGAAAAGCTGCATCAATTTCTTAATGGTTTAAGTGACCAATTCAGCATTATTCGGTCACAAATCCTGAACATGGAACCTCTTCCATCAATCAACAAAGCATATGCCTTCGTGGTAAAGGAAGAGAGACAACTAAGCATGGCGATGCTTAAAACCCCGGGAATTGAAGTTGCCTTTCCTACAAGAAAAATACAAGGAAAAAATCTTATAGAGAAGGAATCAAAAAAGCCATGCACACATTGTGGGAAGATTGGTCACAACTCTGACATGTGCTTCGAAATTATTGGGTACCCAGACTGGTGGCAAGGGAAGAGGAAGACAGCTGGAAATCCAAACAAACCAGGCAAGCAAGACAGTCGGCCTTCAGCAAACAAGGTAGTGTCGGGCATGGTCAGTAACACAAAGGATTAGCTGCCCTTCACGCAAGCTCAAATGGACCAAATTCTGGCGATGATTGCTAGACAGAAACAGAATAGTCAAGTCAACTATGTTGGTAAGAAACACTTACACTAGGTGATAGATAGTGGAGCTTCGAAACACATGGTTCACTCTAGTGAATCTTTTGAGAACATGCGATTCACAAAATGAGGAATTGTAGTAAAGCTGGCAAATGGTCATGACTTGCCAATGAAGTCATCTGGAACAGCTAGTTTATCACAAAATATAAAACTTGATGATACACTCTTTGTTCCAGCTTTTACATGTAACTTAGTTTCTGTCAGCAAGATTACCCAGCAACTTAACTACTCTGTGACCTTCTTTCCAACTTTTTGTATATTTCAGGACCTGACCTCGAAGAAGCTGATTGGCAAGGTGAGATGAAGGATGGCTTGTATTACTTTCAGGAGATCAAGGCAACATTCATTGCTTCAGCCAACAAAAGTGTTTCTCAGGAGACTTGGCACCAATGCCTAAGTCATGTACCCTTAGATAAACTCTCTTTCATACCTCAACTATCTGAAGTTTTGATCCAAGACAAAATGAACCTTGTGAAGTATGCTTTTGTGCAAAGCAAACTAGAAAGTCTTTCCCAACTAGTTTAAACAGTTCTGAGTCTGTGTTTGACCTAGTCCACATGAATATATGGGGACCATACAAAACCCCATCCTTGTCTGGGTCTCATTATTTTTTAACCTTAGTAGATGATCACAGTCATTGTACTTGGACTTACCTTATAAAAAGAAAGTCAGATGCATGCTCCTGTTTCATTTCTTTTCACGCTATGATCAAAAACCATTTCAATAAAACCATTAGAACTGTTAGATGTGACCATGCTCTTGAGTTCACAACTGGCCCTACGTTAGCTTTTTTACAAGAAAATGGAATTTTGCTTCAAACCTCATGCGTTGAAACCCCACAACAAAATGGCATAGCAGAGAGAAAGCATAGGCACCTATTAGAAGTTGCTAGAGCACTTCGCTTCCAAGCCCACTTGCCTATTAAGTTTTGGGGTTAATTCATCCAAGCAACAACCTACCTAATAAACCTTACTCCAACACCTAAGCTCTTGGGAAAAAGCCCCCTTGAAATTTTATATTCTAAAACTGTCTCCATCGACCATTTGAGAATCTTCGGTTGCCTATGTTATGTTCATCATAGAACCAATGAAAAGTTTGAAACCAGGTCAAAGCCATGTATGTTTCTTGGTTATCCACAAGGTTAGAAGGGCTATAAAGTATGGGATTTAGAAACAAAAAAATTGTTTGTGTCGAGGGATGTTGTATTCTATGAAAAATAAGTTCCTTTTTCAAACTTAAACCTTCTTACCATCTCATTCATCTCATGAAATCATACATGATGATTATGAAGTCCAAGACACATACGAAACTTCTCACACAAGCCATGAACCTCAAATGGGGGAGTTGGGAGGGACTAGTTCGTCTACTCTTAGTAATGTCCCTGAAGCAAGTCGACCTCAAAGGTTAAGGAAACCACCCTCCTATTTAAATGAATATGTTTGTGATATCCCAAAAGTGCACATGCCATCCTCCACCGCATCTGAAGCCAAAACAATTGCCTCAGGTAAGGCCTATCCCATCTCAAGCTATTTATCATATGCAAATTTGAGCACAAAATATAAAGCATACATCGCAACCATCTCCTTTCAGGACGAACCACAAAACTATGCTCAGGCAGTGAGGGATCCTCTTTGGCTAGAATTTATGAAAATGGTACTTGGACACTTGAGAAGAACTTCCTAATGGAAAAAAACCAGTGGGTTCAAAATGGGTATACAAAATAAATACAAGTCAGATGGAAAAGTTGAATGCTACAAAGCTAGACTAGTAGCGAAAAGATTTTCTCAGAAATAAAGAATAGATTATATTGACACTTTTGCTCCTGTGGCTAAACTTACTTATGTTTGATGTCTTTTAACAATGGCGGCAAGGAAAAGATGGGAACTCTATCAGATGGATGTGAACAATGCATTTTTGCAAGGTGATCTCTCTGAAGAAATATACATGGTCCCTCCTTTAGGGGTCTTGGAGCTAGGATACATGCAAGTTTGCAAACTAAAGAAATCTTTGTATGGTCTTAAGCAAGCTCCAAGGCAATGGTTCCAAAAGTTCTCCAACACTCTTGTAAGGTACGGTTTTGAGCAGTCTACAACGGATCACTCCTTGTTTACTTCTCAAACAAGTACTACCTTTAATGTTGTGCTGCTTTTTGTTGATGATATGATCATAGTTGGAAATGATCATAAAGAGATACAGAAATTGAAAGATTACTTGAATAAGGAGTTCCACATCAAAGATTTGGGGAAGTTGAGATATTTCCTTGGACTTGAAGCTGCAAGGTCGCCCAAAGGAATCTTTCTTTCCCAACGCAAATATATGCTAGACATACTAAAGGAAGCAGGAATATTTGGGTGCAAACCCACTCGGGTTCCATTTTTGCAGCAACACCACTTAGCTTTGAAGGAAAGGAGGAAGTTGGAAGACTCCGGTCCCCATCGAAGACTCATTGGAAAGTTGATCTATCTCACCTTAACACATCCAGACATTGCTTACTCTGTCAATTTTTTGAGTCAATTCATGCATCAACCAACTTAAACTCAATTTGAAGGAGTTATGCATATTCTTTGGTACTTAAAAGGTACCCTAGGCCTAGGACTATTTTTTCCAGCTCAAGGAGACCTAGACATTCATGCATACAGCAACGCTGACTGGGCAGGTTGTCCTATCTCGAGGAAATTCACTACAGGCTACATCACTTTTCTTGGAAATGCTCCAGTATCATGGAAATCTAAGAAGCAACCTACAGTATCAAGATCTTTAGTAGAAGCGGAGTATCGAGCCATGGCTTCTGTCACAAGTGAACTTATATGGTTAAAGTCCTTACTTAGTTGTCTTACTGTTCAACAGACATTCCTTATGCAACTTCACTGTGACAAGATGGCAGCTATCCACATTGCCAAGAATCCCGCATTTCATGAACGTACCAAATACATAGAGATAGATTGCCACTTTGTTTGTGAAAAAATGCAATCAAAGGACATTGAGGCAGTGCACACTTTCAGTAATCAGCAGGTTGCAGATGTGCTTACTAAAGCATTAGGCAAAGAGCAATTTGAGAACCTTATTAACAAGTTAGGTATTCACAACATCCATGCACCAACTTGAGAAGGGGTATTAGGAGTGCGTACATAGCTGTGTATTATGCCTGTGTACGTAACCTACGTGTATGTAGACTCCTCTTAGGAAAGGTTATGCAGGTTTCTTGGTATTCAAGTAGGATTCTACTTCTACGTCTCTTATTGTATAAGTACTTGACAAAATTGTTATTCAATATGGAATGGAAAATACTTTCCATCGAAATCTTTCACATCACCAGAGAGAAGAAAACCGAGATCAAATCCGGAAACAAACCCGTGCACCCAACCTGAATCCAACCCATCCATATCTCTTTTTGGTATATTGAAGCCTTGAACTTTTTATTGCTGTCAATCAAGTCACTAACATATTTTTCTTTTGCAGACAGGTCACTGACAGCAAGTTTTTTTATTGTTTGTTTTCCTTTGTTTCTTTGTTTATTTGTTTATTTCACCATGCATTAACGTAACTGTTAAATTCCTCATAGCAACATAAGTTAGAATGTCTATTTATTCATTTATTTGTTTGTTTTGTTTATTTATTTATTTATCTATCTATTTTCATTCTTTTCTTGATTTTATTTCTTTATTTGTTTCCTCATCCATTAAATATGCTTAGGAATATAATCTAGGATGTTTATTTATTTATTATCTTTATCTTTTTTTTTTTAATTTTGGCATAGTTTAATTTTCTTTATTTAATTCCCATGATGCACCTAAAGTTTAATAACACACAAAAATTATTGGTTAAGCAATTGTAAAATTTATAATAAATTTTCAAGTATCCGTTCTTAGTGATTTGATAAAATCCTAACATGGATTATTCGTTCGAATTCTATTGGTTTGGTGAGACTTACGGCTTAGAACAATACGCTCTTTCCAAATTTTTTGTGGATTTAGTAAAATCTTGAAATTTCTAGGACATCTAATATTCCACATCCAATTGGTTTGGTAGGATGCACGGTTTGGAATTAAATTAAATAAAAATCATCTTTGTCAATGATTAGGTTAAGAAATAAGGATTTAGGAAAAGATAAAATCAAACCATATGGTACCAATTTTCGGGCTTTAGCGTAACCGACTCATGATCTTAGAATCTCTCATAGACCATAACAAGTATTTAATCGGCCTAAGTAAAACCGATTGGTGGTGACTCCTAAAAACACATTGCTACAGCTTGATAACTCCGCTAGGGACAAATTTAGCCATAAAAAGGGTTTTGTTTTATTTTCCTCTTTTCTTTTTTGTCTATTTCGTAACTTTTTGATTTGATGTTTTATATTTTTTTAGGTTCCGACACGCACACACCTTGGCATGCATAATGAGCTCATTACCCAAGTTCACTCTAACCAAGTTTCGCAAAACACCCGAATTAGGCTAATCGTGTGAGACAATACTCTCCGCGCTTTTTATAATCTGTAGTAGTAAGTAGTGTTATTCGAGTGTGACAATAGTCACCCCATGCAATTATAAAAGCTATGACTCGAATTAATCCCTCCTTACGTAACCCTTGTGAATGAGGAATTAGGTATTTTCTAGTCCAATAAGACTTAGTGAAAAGGATTTGAGAACCGACCTATAACTCACTTTCAGAACACCACCTATGCATATAATGACTATAGATCCATTCACTAGAATTTCCATAACAAGACACGCATTGTTTCATTGTTCTCATAACTTGTTCTATGTTATGTTATACTTGTTAGTATTTGTACCAAAAAGCCAATCATGAGATGATTGTATTTTACACATTTAGTCATGATATTTTATAAATACATTAATCCAGTAATTATGTTTGTTGTTTTATTTTTGTGTAACGTAATAAACATAATTATAACCCTAGAATAATGATAATCTTAAATGTCTCTGGTCTAGTATTATCATGGAGCGTGTTACGATAATACATAATGATTAGCATATGTAGAGACTAATATGAGATATGTAGTCTACATATGGATACAAGTTGGAGAACTAGTGTATTAGACCGACCCATCATAAGAATGCTACATGGATCGTTATATGAGTGTCATAAGTGATTCTCATGGTGATCATGGTATATGTAGTTCTTTGACCTAAGATCATTAAGTTCCACTACATATGAGTCACATACTTTGATACTTCCCTTTTATTTGCTCGCAACTGAGTGAATTTGAAGAAGGTCATTGGGTATGTCACATATCATGCGGAGGGTTTTGTATGATCAAAATGGGATTTGTCCCTCCTATGTAACGGAAGTGATATCTTCGAGCTCCTTGATAAAATGAGACTAAGAAAATGCATGGTCATGATCGGATGAGTTGATATACAATATCAATGTCATCAGTTTAAGTTAGTCTACTCGGTAATCAATAAACCAAAGATTGGGCTATACGAGAATGATACATTTCATGTTTCGTGCTTAGTCTTGATATCTTGGACAAAGGGACAGTGGCATATACGGATAATGATCATAAAAGTTTAGTTGAATCACCGACAATCTTATCACTTGAGTAGTAATGATGTGTTACTAGACACCGTTCATTACTTATGATCATAAATGTGATTTATGATCATTACCAACGTGGTAAGAGCCTATTGGGTCGCACACATAAAGCCTATTTGGATCATTAAAATGTATGGGCTAATTTATTTGGCTTATGGTTTCATGATAATTTTGTGTTAATAATTGGCCCAAAAGTTGAGTCATTATTAAACCCGAAATTAAAGCCTAATTGGATTAGGGCTTTGAAACTCATTAGGCCTGGAAGTTGAGTTTCACTATAAATACAACATATAGTGAAAAATTTGCAGCCTTACCCTAACCTCCCAAAAAGAAACAGCCGCACTCTTCTCTTGTCATTCCTTGGATGACCCAAACTAGCACTGCGAGCGTAGGAGAAACGCATCTGCTGAGATGTAGTGCAGGCATGGTGATCCCGAGAGGCTCGTGTGGATACCATAAAGAGCTTGAACACATCAACTGTTCATGTTTTGTGATTCAACTCTACAGTTGGGTGAAAGATCTCAACCGAAATTAGGTATGAAAATTTTTAAACACCCAATTTACCCCGTTTCACTTAGATCCTGGAGGGTTTCGGTTAAATTTCGCTGCGCTTGTTTACATCCCAAAACCCTACAATACCAACGTAACTAACTCTTGTCATTAGATCATTTTTGCTGCTTTGTTTGTGTACTTTTTCTCTTTATAACTCTGATTTCTCTTCACATGGTAGCTCATAGGTTATTTCTCCATATCAATTATATTCTAACCTGTTACTAATCTTACTTTTGTTTTGTTGTTCTTTTGATTTTTCAAGCATTCTTTTCCCTTCTTGCATCAAAATCATGCATCAAACTATACTAACTATTGTTCTTCTTATGTCAACAAGAAGTCTTGAAGTTCCACAACAGTGGACAAACAAGCTCACTCATTGCATGCATGTATTACATCAATCACGTGCATATAAAGTCTAATAAAAATAATCTCATTTTAAAAAAGGTAAAAGATTAGTACTCAACACCGATATCCAACTCGACTTCAAACAAGACTAATGACAGAGCAAATGGAAGGACATTTCACTGACATCAAGTCAAAGATAGAGGGCATGGCTGAACAAATGAAGCATCTAATGGAGCTGATTAAGGGGAAGGCGATGTAAACCCCCATCAGAGACCCATAGGATCTGATCTACCCTTCCGGATTCAATCAACAACGGGTCCCAGATCAAGAGAAACTTTTTCAAGACTCAGGCCCATCTGATGACATTCATTTAAGGCACAATCTAATTTTTTAAGAAAAAAACCGCTACTTAAAGAAGAAGAGGATACTCAGAAACTTGAGGCCATAGAGAAGAGATTTCGGGCCATTGAAGGTGGCACTTTATTTAGATCCCTGTCAGTGGACGATCTTTGCTTGGTGCTAGATGTTATAATTCCCTTAGACTTCAAGGTACCAAAGTTTGTGAAATATGATGGGTCAAGTTGCCCTGTCACTCATATAACACTTTACCTAAGAAAGCTACAACCGCTCACAAAGGATCCAAAAGTGTGGATGGCTCTTTTCCAATAGAGTCTTACAAAATATGTGTTACAGTGGTATCTTAGTCAAGGTCCGAGAAACATTAAGATGTGGAATGACCTCTCTCAAGCTTTCATCAACAATTACAAGCATGTTATGGACTTGGCTTCTGATCACCAGACTCTTCAGAATATGGAAAAGAAGAAACAAGAGACCTTTAAGGAGTATGCTAAAAAATGGAGAAACTTGGCAGCACAAGTTCGACTACCTATGATAAAAAGGGAAATGATTGCTCTATTTATCCAAACATTGAAATAACCATTTTATGAAAAGCTAGTTAGGAACACTCCGAGTAACTTTTCAGATATGGTGTTGTCCAGATAAAAGATCGAATTCGGAATCAAAATAAAGAAGCAAGTCGAACCATCAACTAGGGATTTCACAAGGAAAGAAGGAGGCTGTTCAAAATGTCATTTTTGACACTCATTGTCCAACACCACTTAAGATGTATAGGAAAGGGCGCCTTAATGGGGCAATAGTCCCAGGGTCATTTCCTCACTCCACTTCATCATTGATTCAAGATCATAAGCCTCAATGAGCATCACCGAAGAAGAAAGAAGAATTTGATCCTATCCTCATTTCATACACTGAGTTGTATCCGAAGCTTATTAAGGGTCAACTGATACAGCCTATGCCAACGAAGCAAACTCAACCTCCTTATCCAAGGTGGTATGATGTTAACACCATTTGTGAATATCATGGCGGAGTGGCCAGTCATTCACTTGAAAATTGTTTTGCTCTCAAGAAGAAGGTACAACAACTACTTGAGGCAAAGTTGTTGGATTTCACTAATGGACCCTGAGAAAGAGCATCAACTCAGGAGACTATTTTAAGTTAGGTCAACCTTTATGTCTAAGTACATTTTTAAATAATTGGGATGCCTCAAAGTGACTTGTATCTTTAAGAGCTTGCCAAAGTAGTTTAATAGTAAAAATCTCCTAGATTTAGTCCAGAATCTAGGGTGCAGTCTTTGTTAAATGGACATCTAATATTATTTTCTTTTTCAATAAGGAGATGTAACTTGTGCATTTCATTGCCTTTCAATAAAAACCCATATTTTACTTCCCTTTTCACCATTTTCTCACATTACACCATTCATTTCACCATCTTGTAATCATGTTTCTCTTTTGCAAACAAACAAAAATGTGGCAATGCTATTCGTGGGTGGAAATGAAAGTCAAGAAAGATTTGATGGTGGCAATCTTGAAAATACTGCCAAATCTAGTGAGAAGGGTCTTAAATGTTGCACCTTAGCTTTCATCATATAAACACAGTGTCATAACCATGTCTAGGTAAATTACTCATTTGTCTGAGAGGATAATTGATGGTTCCAGCACTCTAGATGTCAACGGTTTGGGCAAATATGAGGAATGGCCAAGAGAGGAAAAAAATTGAAGGACTTGTTTTTGCATTGGTTCAGGAGATACAAGGGCTTGGCAGTGACAAACCTTACTTTCGCGGTATGAAAAATTCTTCTTCTATTGAAGATTTTATAAGCTGGATTTTGGTCTGCTTGAAATTCATGTTTGAAATTGATTCCCAAATTGATTCGACTAGGGATGCAATGGTGGCTTTGATTAGTATGGAGATGCGATGGTGGTTCTAATTTGTCAATTGGAGATCAATGAGGGATAGGGACTGCATAGATTGCTAGCGTCCTTTACCTAAACTCCTCGATGTTCTTTTGTCTATCGTTCATGCTCGGTCCAACTAGGCGGCGGCAAAATGAACATTGAGGGTCCGTCGAGCATACTTTTAGTTGGTTGGGCTTCGACTCTGATATATCAAGTCAAGGGTCAGTGCTTGAATGATGGCCTAGCTAGACCTGTTTAACTACCGTTGAGGGAGATTGGTCAAGTGATATCATAGTGGTTTGATCATTAAATTTCAAAGTTTCATGGTTGTTCTAATAAAGGAAAAAAATTTCATGGGTTAAAACTAACATTTATCCCTATAATTATATATTGATGTGTTATTTCTTATCCAAAATAACAGATTTCATCCAAAAAAAAGGTTCAAAACAGAATGTTTTAATTACATTAAGGAGGTACAATGAACAAAATGAAAGGTGCGGTTATAATAGGAACATAATTAAAATGTCAAGGTTAAAGTATGTAATTTACCCAAAAAAATAAGAATATAGAAAAAAAATTCTAAGATTGAATAAAAAAATGTATTATAAAATATAAAAAGAGGGATTTGTTAATGTTAATGTTTGACTTTCTATTATTGTGACAGATACATCATGTCCATCTGATCACATTCATCTTTTTATATTCCATTAATTCATTTTTTATTGAAATCATAGAAATTTTTTTCTTTATACTTATTTTTTATTAAAATGATTTAAATTATTATTATTATTATTATTATTATTATTATTATTATTATTATTATTATTATTATTATTATTAGTATTATTATTATTATTATTATTATTTGTTGTCATTGTTATTGTTATTATCATTATTATTGTGCTCTTAATAGATAATTTACTTTCCACTCATTGGAACAACTATTTTGTCAAACACTTTTAGTTTTAAAAAAATACTCCATTTTTAATTATTGATTTTTCAAACATATTTCACACTCAATTGCATGTTGTATCTAGTCACTACATTTCAAATGCTACAATTGAGAGGCAATTCTCAAAAATTCGTGTTGTATATACTAAGTTTAACTAACAAAGTTTTATTGATAATTGAAAAAAAAATGATTTTGTTGCATATAATTTTCTACAAGTTTTTAGTTAATTTAAGTAAGTGTTATTGCCTCCTAAGGGTATTATGGTCAATTCAGCCTACCTAATCACACAAGGTAAGGACATTTTTTGTTCTCACTGTTATGGGAGGGGATAAGTGAAAGATTCATTAAACTCCAAGGATAAAGTGACGAATTTCCAAACAAAATGAGGATAAGCGAAGTTTTCATTAAACCGTTCTTTGAAAATTTCCCAGTTTTTTTCATCAAGGGAATCTTGCCATACATGTCCTTCAAGTCTTTCTTTTTTATGAAACTAGCAAAAGAAAAGTTGAATAACTAGTAAAATAATAGTCAAATATCAGGAAGAATGGCAATGGCCTGTCATCCTTATTCATAAGCTGATTTCTCCATTGAGTGGCCGACTCGAGTTACCCTCTTCAACCACCATCTTCCTTCTTCTTCCCCTCTTATCACGGACATTACCACCCTCATCTTCACTATTTTCATCATTGACTTCATTTAGGGGTGGCGTTTAGGATTAGAGTCAGAGGTTGCGATAATAACTTTTCTAAACTTCCAAAACTAAAAACTTCTAAAATTAGAGGTCAATATCCTCAATTCTATTTGCTTACTCACCACCTTGCATCTTTGCTACCTCCCCTCCAATTTCTCTTCTTTCCATTTCAAGCCTCGTTTTGACCACCTTCTCATGAAAAGCTCCTCTCCTCCTCCCTAGACGACACTACACCACCTCCATCGACCTTGTCATTCGAGATAGACCAGAGTTGCATCGTCTTACCTTTTCCATAGCCATCGCCAATCTTATCATTAGGTAAAGGCTTCAACACCCCGCTACTCACCAGACCACCCTTAGTCTACCAAATCTACGTACTGTTGTAAGCCACCAGAATGCATCTCGACCTCATGATCATGACAAGAAGAATGAGAAACTACCTCCGATTCAACGCCTGAAAGAGCATACATCATTTGAAAAATTCTCTTTCATACTTTTCTAATGTCTAAAAAAAATTCATAAAAATTTAATAATATTATAAAATTTTACTTTCAATAGATATTACATCACAAAAATCTTAAATTTGTCATTAATGTTTTGGGTTGAGCTCAAATTTGCCACTAAAGTTTGGTTTTGTTTGAATCTCCTACTAATGTTTTAAAATGATTCAAATGTGCCACTATCCATTAAAAAAAAGAAAATGGTAGAAATAGCAGATTTTAAAATATTGTGGGAATTATGTAACTTCAAAAAAATATAAAGGACTTTGCATATTTTTTCTTATGGGCAAAAAAATATCAAATGTCCCGCTTATAATGCACTCAAATTGGCCACTAAATTTTTTTCTTATACTTAACCAATCACCCAACGACCACTAACAGGCAGCAACTTTGTCGTCCCTCCTCGACACCAAAATTGGGTTGCCCTAACACCACTGTTTAGGAATCTAGTCTAAAAAGGATGTCTAGTAGGCAATAGCCCATCCAAGCCGTTCTAAGTCGCAACTCTTCTATTCTCCTTCAACCTCATCATTGATTTCGGCCAATAGACTTTGTCTATTCGTCTGGTAAAAGAGACATGTGAACTCACGTGTACCCATTAACAATTGAGACACCATCACCGATCAAAGTTAAAGCCTCATTCTCACACCCAAAACCAAACCCCAAAAAGGATAAATCTAAAAACGAAACTGAAAACTCATAAATTAAAACAAAAGTTTTGTTTTTATGAATGTTAAATCTCGATCTATAAAAATATGGTAGCAACTAAAAAAATATAGCTTTTAAAAAGCTTGAAGAAAAACCAAAGAAGAATCGAATCATATAGAAACCTTTAAATCTGGAAATTTTTTATTGTCTGCGGCGGCCAAAAACTCTCCAAATAGTGGCCTATGATGGCTAGCTGAAATCCTCGAGAAATAAAGAGAGTGATTTCTCACAACTAATTACATAATGCCTTTGAAATTTGTTAAAAGTTGTATTATCACAAAAAAAAAATTTAAATTTATTACTCTTAACGTTTTCCGTGAGTTTTTTAACAGGCAATGACATATTCTCCTCAAGTTTGAAACTTTAATAGCACATATGATATATGTTAAAACATTAGTGATAAATTTAGACAAGAACACTTTGCGGCAAATTTGTGCCCATCCCAAAACATTAATGATAAGTTTGAAATTTTTTCTGATATTACATATATATAATATTGGTTTTCAATTGAAATTGACCCCAGATAAAATAGATTTAAAAATAACAATAAGTTATATTGCATTAAATTGACGTAAGTTACAATGGATTGGGTGCAAAACTTACAATTTAACAAGCCAAAGATATTCTAAAAATATCTTATAAGTAATTTTATTAAATTTCTTTTATTGAATTGGGTAAGAAAAAAATTATAAAAAATTATTTTTTTCTAAAAGAAGATCTATTCAAGTAATTATTAGGTAAATAGAGTATTAAGTACTTCATTCATTCCATATTCTTTGCACTATTTCGGTTACTTCATTTATTCCACATTCTTTGCATGATTTCAGTTTTTTAACTTAAATTCGAGTTAAATTTATTTATATTAATATTTGCTAAAAACTTTTAAAAAATTTATATTTAGAAAATAAAATTTTTAGCAAATATTAATATAAATAAATTTAAGTTAAACTTAAGGTAAAAAAAAACTGAAATGGTGCTTAAGACATAGGTATCATTAACTTTCAAATATCCTTGGTTCTGCGCAAAAAATTTTTGATAATGAAAATAATGCATCAAGTCCCGCCACCTAAGTTCAGGTGGCAAAGGGACATGAGATCCTTGGCCGATGTCAGGTATCAAATCCCCCTTGTCTCCTTCCTCCCTCATATTCCTACAATGCCCAATACTAGGCTCGGTTGTATTACTGATTCTGTGCATCAAGTAATGTATCAATTAATCCCAAACAAACAACTGTCATATGAAATGAAAGCAAAAAAATTGTTTCATTTACATAAAATTCATCATGTTTTAAAATTGGATTTACAGACCATCAACCATCATGTACCAGTAAGGACAGTACGCTTATGTTTCTTTGTCCAAGTATTACATTCAAGAAACGAAGAAAGTCTGCTTCCCGTCAAACGCACTAAAATCAGCAAACCCGAAGGGCAAAGGACAAAACCAAAACACACGAACATGTTACCAACTAGGCTTCATCTCCAAGGATTGTTTTTCCTGTGCAATGCAGGATGCACAAAGGAGAAAATTGACCTACTCTTCTTCTCTTTGACGCCAAAAATGAATGTCCTCAGAGGAATCCTTGATCGAGTTGGTCCAGGCTGTAAGTGGCTATTGCCCTTTGAGCCAGAAAGGCCGAATTCCTCAGCCATTCTCGCTAAAGCCCTCTCAACTTCGAGTAGGAGTGTCTTTACATGATCTAAACCTGCTTGCAGTTCTTTTGCAACTTTATTGTTCTCGTGTTTCATGTTCAAAATCTCACCTTGGAACTTTGCTACTTGGTAGCTTGTGAAGGTGAATTCGTCATCTTCAGCACTTTGCTTCATCGCTTTCATGATCTCCTCTTGCATGTTACGCAACGAGGCTGACCTCTGCTTGAGTTCCTCCTTCTGTAACACACTCTTTTCCACCCAAAGAGCTAGTTCAGTCTGCACTTCTCTCAGATGTTTGTATATCGGTCGTACATCAGTTTTCAGAGAATATTTTGAGGTGCTGCTTCCCTCTTGCTTATGCCTTTCCTCAAGTTTTGACACTTCTGCTCGCAAATCTATGACTTCTGTGTCAAATTTCTGTATGAGAGAGAATGAGGTGCTGAATCTTAACCAGAAATCCAAGTTTTCTTCCAACAATTTGTCAATGGCCATTCGGAACTTCTCTTCTGTTGGTGAGCTGGTTCTAGGTTTCACAAAAGGTATCACCATTTCTTCTTCATCTTCTGTTGATTGCATTTTTGGGTTTGTCACCATGTCTGGCTGCTCACATGCCACTGTTGATTCAGCGCATTGCCTATTCATCAAGCTAGAGGCACGATGGCAGTTACACTGGCAACTTTGGCCAATTTCTTCCTGGAGAAGTTTCAGTTTTTGACGTAAATGTAGTATTTCCAACTCTTTCAAGGAGTTTTCATTCTTTAGGTCTTGCAGCTGGACTGTTATCTCTAAGAGACTGGTTTGGTTCCTAGCCTCCAGTTGAGTAAGCACCTTCTTTGCCTCCTTATAGTCCCGAAGGACGGCTGTGTATTCTGACAGTAGAACCTTCTCTTTGTCATTCACACCATTCAAGAACAATTGCCTCCAGTCAGGCTCATCCTCAAGCCCTGCTGCTGATTCCTGTAGTCTGTCATGAGGAACATTGTCCTGTATCTCAATTGATGCACACTTATCAGTGGTTCCTTGTTCGAGGCTACCTTCGCTTTCTTTTCTAGAAGTGCAGTCCCTCTCGTTGGCATTCCCTTGTCTCAGTCTTACTGCCACCAACTCTTCTTGGCTGACCTTGGGATAATTGTCGACAAAACCTGATGACACATGCCTATCATCCATTCCTTGTCGGCCAAAGATAACCCCGTTTTCCTTTCCAGAAGTTCCCACAGGTGCATCCTTGTGTTCTCTTACTCCTGATTCCTTTTCTTTGAACCTGGGAAGATTGTCTGCAGTCTGTACTGAAGGTACTGAAGCATGCTTTTCAGTGGTTTCTTGCTGTTCAAGGCTAGCTTCTGTCTGATTTTTGGAAGTTATTAAGGAGTCATTTTCCTTTAAATCCTCCTTACTGTCTAACGCAGCATCTTTGCCAGATGGGTCTGTTTCAGGTAGAGAGCTTTTGCCAGATTTACCTACGGCTTCAGGTTCCTCATCCAAGTGCACACCTGGCAATTTCTCAGAAAGATGTTCAAGATTGCAATGTGCTTCTGTAAGACGGGTCTGTAGATTGCAGTTTTCCTCTTCAACACGTCTCTTCAGCTCCTGAAGTTCATTCCATTCCTCCTCCTTTTTCCTTAGCTTGTCGCTCAATTCATTCTTGCCATCAAGTAGAGTGGCCTTGTCATCCTCCAAGGTCTGGATTTGGGCATGAAGATCATCGGTTTCAGTTTTAAGACCTTGTATCTGTGCCGTCTGTGACGAAACAGCAGTTTCTAGGCTCCCCACCTTGCTTACCAGCTCATCAATCTTATCTGCCATTTGTGAGACAGTTAGACATCCACCCAACTCAACTTCGAAATGTTCTTTTATCTTCCTCCTTAGAGACTCCAAATCGTTTCTTGCTTCAGCAGCAATAACAGCTTCTTGCTCCAAGATTTTCAATTCTTCTTCTGTTCTTACGGGTCCAGCTCCTGAAGAAGGCTTTTCCTGATCAACTTCATTCGGCAGCAACTCATCTCTGAGAGAATCCAACTTTTCTCGGGCATCCTCAATCCTCTTGAATTGCAGTTTTGCTTCCTTGGCTGATTTCTCTTGTTTCTCCTGCAGCTCACCTAATGCTTCTCGGCATGATTTTAAAGCAGCTCCCGCCATCAAATTCCGTGCTTCATCATCTTCAATGACACTTCCAGCCCCAAATTCATCTTGCAGACTAGAGACTTTGTCCTGCAATTCTTCTACCTCCTTCTCAAGCTCCCAGTACTTTGCCACGCTACTCTCGTACATATTCGTCACAAACTCCTTCTCAGTCTGCAGAGCCAGAATCCTTCTTTGAAGCTTGTCAATTTCCTCCAGCCCCTCTTGCTTGCTCAAACCGGAGGTAGACACTTTACCACCTGTTGCTACATGACTTGGATTCTTGAGCTCAAACTTCTTGGTGGCTGCAGCCACCAGCCCCTTGAAATCTGCCACAGGGAGCTTTAGATCCTTCGGGACATCGGTTTTAAAGCTTTCTGGAAGCCTTTTACGGAATCCAGGAGAGACATCAATATCATCATCATCCTCCATTCCAAACTGAACTCGTTCAGGGAAAACCGTAGCAATGGTGTTGTTGGCATTCTGCAGCTCTTTGGAGATGTGATCATACCTCTCTGCTAGTGCTCGGTATGCTCGGAAAGATTCTTCCACAAAGTTGATCAGTTCAGGCCTCTTCTTGTAGTACATTTCCGCCCGCTTTCGAAACGAATCGCCATCTTCTTCAATGAGTTTAAGCACACTCCCTACCTTGTCCTCCATATCTGAAATCCACACTTCATTTTGTAAGCATAACTGATGAATTATAATCAGATGAATTATAATCAAATTTCAAGCCCTTGGCTTACTGGTCTTGCAACAATATAATGCATAGAAATAGCAGTAATTCATCTGAATTATCTTGGTTTAACAGGCTCCTCAACGATAGAAAACAAACAGAAATTCTGAAATAAAGAACAAAAAAAAGCAAGGAAAGCTGAAAAATTAGCATTTCAAACAGAGAAGGAACAATCCCATTTTGCCACCTTTCCTTAGTGATTGATCAGTCAAATTGGTGATTTCCATTCACAAAGAAATTACAGAATCCCCAATAACTAGAAGGCACCAGACAAACAGAAAAATAAAACCCAAAAGCGAGAATTGGACATTAAAACAGAAATCAAATAGCAATAAATTAAAGAACCCAGATAAGTCTGTTTCTCCAAAAGATAAAAAGGGAAATGGGAATCAACCTTGAAGGTTCTGTTCCAGCCATTTTGACTGCTTTGTTCTGATGTGGCTTGCCCACCACCATGAATAAGCATTGTTAGCAGCTCTCTGCAACATCTCTTTTTTGTTTTTTGTTTCACCACCTTCTTCTTCTTCTTCCCTCTCTCTCTCTCTCTCTCTCTCTCTCTCTCTCTGTACATATATATATGTATATATATCTCTGTACATATATATATGTATATATATCTATCTCTAAAATGGACAGAAGAAACCGAGTTCAACGCATGGGAAGCAATAAGAAAGAGGGAGAAGAAGAAAGAAAGAAGAGAAAACCCAAAAAAACGAGAAAAAGAGAAAAAGAAAAAGAAACCTTTTTTTTTTATTATTGTTTCAGAAGGGGAAAACGGAAAGAAGAGAAATATTTTTCAGACAGGAGAAATGCGTTGTTATGGGATGATGGGCGGGAGTGTTCTTCGCCCAAATGTATTGCTCACGTCTTATTAAAACCAGAAAGGCTAGGCAACAACTCATTGCCATTGGTCAAAGTAAAGGACTAATTATTGATTTTGCCACCTGGTTGATCTGAAACTGTCATGCCCGCCATTACTTTTTTCTTGTCTGTCAATCTTGCCACGTACCTACTTTTGTAATGTCATGTGGATCATTACTTGGGAACTGGGAATGTAAAAGGGGCCTTGCCGACCTTATGATAACTAGAATATTAAATGGTTTTTTAGAGTATATTTAACAGTCATTTTAAAAAATAATATTAATGATTATCTATATAGTGATTATTCACTTAATTTGGTTATATTAATTGAAATATTACAATTTAAGAAGTCAAAAAGTACTATTAAAATATTTTCTGAAAATGACTATTTTTTATTAAATCTTTTTTCTTGTCTGTGTACGAAAATATATATATAAATTAATTATTTTCTAGCAAAAATAATTATTCAATCTTAGTTAGATGGGGCATTAGATTTTCAATAGCGTAGTTTCTAAAGAAAAAATTAGTAAAAATAAAAAAAAACTAATTATTTTAATCAATGCGCAATAAAACTTTGTGACTAAATTGTGCCATTTCTCGCTAAACTATATCCAATCCAAAAGTAATATTAATGCAAGTAAAACAAGCATAATGTACTGGTTTATTAGGGGGTCAGATTCGTTTTCGGGGTAAACTGGTGCAGAAAATTTATACAAACAAGCCTGATTTAGCAAATGGGAGTTGTTTGAATCCAAGAAATGGGGTTTACTTGCTGATAGCTATAAAACAAAATTCTAAGTGGAAAAACAAGCTTCGGTACCTCCACCTCCAAGACTAGTTGATAAACCTGCAGAATTTTGTTTCAGCTACAACTTCTTGCTAAATTGAATCTTTATGCTGGAACTTTAGGCTGATCAAGTCCATTTAAACATGAGAAAGATATTTGTGCAACAAGAACTCCTAGGACGTGATAGCTTTTTAAAGGTGACTGGGCAGGTTCTACCCGGAGACACCACTTAAGCTCCCTGCTGGTGGCCAGTCATCAGCGGTACTCCCAAGGACCCCTTTTCTTGAGCCCCAGCCCAAACTCAATAGAAAGAACCAACGAAGCATGATTTAACATGAAAAACCAGTACGTAACATCTCATGCTAAATCTCTTATTTACTTGTCTATTTCCAGCGGAATTACTGTGGTATTTTAAGAAACCACTCAGATTTTAAAGAAAATTAAGCTAAAGAAAATGCCCCCAAGACATGATCATCCAAGCGAACTACCTTGTCACATTTGCTTCTATTTTCCATTTGGTTCCAGATTGATTAACTGATCAAAGCTGTAAGTTAACTATCAAGGAATCAAGGTTCTGGGAGTAGCTTTACTTCTGATGGCTTTAGGTGCAAGAAACGTTGCTTAATCTTCAAGCAAAGACCAAATTCCTGCACAAACTATTTCTTCTCTCTCTAACTAGTTCTGTGACCAGTTTCTGGAGCTGTCTGAAGTCTGAAGAAGTAAATTAATACACCTAATGCTGAGAATTAGACAGCACACCCATTTTCTGTTTCCAAGCAATCCAGTCCTCTTCTCATAAGTAATCTTCAGTGTCATGGTCGTGATCCTTGTGAAACAAACAATGTTTCTTCTTGTTGTTAAGGAGCTTGGGATTCAACGACAGAGGCCATTACTTCCCCTATTTTCTCTATAGCCATTAGAATGTTGGCTCTTTGTTCTCCTAACGGAGAATATACTGGTTTTCTCACATTTTGCTTCTTAGGGTCCTCTGGTTTGTCCTTCACTTAGAGGCCTTAGCCAGCTCCTCCAATGTCATGAATTGGTAGGACCCAGTCCACATAGTTGTATTGGTAGGCCTTAGAAATCGTCGGGGCTGAGAGCTTTTTCTGGTAATGCCCTTCTCCACGTCCTTGTACTGTTTAAATCCCAGTTCATCACCATCCTCGTCTCTCTCAACATGAAGAGGTGGCCCTTGAAGCTTGAAGGAGAAGAACCAGGAGCTCAAAGAGGACAACAACAAGACTTCTTGCCAAATAATTTACTACGTCAGACTCAAGTTCTCTCTATTTCAGTTTTTTTACTTCAATTTATTTATAGTGTTATTTGCTGATTTTTTTTTTTTAAAAAAAAACTAATATATTTAGGAGCAACAACATCAGCAATATCTAAAAAAAAGAAGTCTAAAGGGACGAATATTTTGGGATAAACGAGTAGATTTTACACACAAAATGATATCCAATTTTCAGTCAACCATAGCTCATCAGAACTCGGATACAAGAGAAACAACAAATAATCCAATTTGGTCGGTCGTCTTTCGGCCCATTGTCCAAATCGCGTTGAATACACACATAGTTACTGAACTTGGTGCACCTCTTCAATAGGTTGGTGCCATCAGAGAGCCAATGCAGATCCCTCCTTCACGCTGAAACCCCAATCTTCAGAGATATTTTCATATATCAGCTTGTGTTATACTAAAGGCTCCTCCACCAAGTGCCTTGGAACAGCAGCACATATATGGGCTAGAGTTGTCAAATTCTTGGCTTTCAGGAACTCTGGATAGAAGAGAGCCATCGCTGCACAGATTTGCTTCCTTCTGCCAATTCCAAAAACGATAAGTACGAAAAATAAGTGACAATTTCAAAGCTCTTGCAAGAAAAAGGCAAGAATGAAAGGTAAGCACAAGTAATAAACATTCAAGATTTGTTTCGAGTAGTTTTGAGACATGCATCTCCTAAGCCTGACACTCATAAACCGACTTGCAATGGTTATCAAGGTGATGGAATAACCATCAGTCTTCAACTCACACACCAGACACAAAGTGCAGCATAAACGTACAAGATTCGTTTTTCCTCTTAAGCCACTGTGAAAGTTTGGTACAAAACGAATTGAGTCAGGCGGGGAAGATCAACTTGAAGAAATGTGCAACAATCTAGCTTAATTCCTAAAGGAGGTTTCCCTCAAACTAGGGCCATTTGCAGAGAACTCATCACCGATAATCTACCACACTAGAATTAATGCATGGCAGTTAGTAGAACAGGTGGCACTCACACGCACAATGGTCAGCATAGCAAGTTGCTTTATGCATACGGACTAGGATTGCTTTATGAATAAAGCAACTCATGTCCCTACCACACATCTCAAACGTTACTCTAGATTTTTTTACCTACCTACTGTAGTGAGTTAGGATTGGTTTGTCTCGTTTCTGGGTATTTGAAAGACAAATAAATCCATTGCACATCTCAAACATTACTCTAGGTTTTCTACCTACATAATGCAGTGAGTTGGGATTGTTTTGTCTCACATCTGGGTAAATAACATTTGCAGATGTATATACAGGGCAGTGCTGCTAATGCGAAGCCAGTTCTTCAAACAAATAAAACCAAAGAAAATAAAAATATACCACAAAGTAGAAAATAAGAAAGCCAGGCTACAGCCAAAACCACAAGAGTCTTAGCAATTTCCAATTTTCATTCGAGTAAATTATCTGTGCACCAACCATGACCATGATTCTGATTCAATTAATCACGTATATGATCTTTCAGTTAACTGCCAAAATAAAATGAATCATTAAAAACACTCCACCATACAACTCCAAATACACTTACTTCACAGATACTTGAGCCCAGAATTTAGGTTAATGCTTTAACTAGAGGGTTGACTAGTTCAAGAGAGTCTAAGACGAAAGAGTAAAGAGAATGACAGAAATGGCTTTATGCAAAAGAAGAAACAATCACTCCAAGGGATGAAACAGTGCTTAAGAACAACCGGTAATATAAACTACTTAACATACAAGAAGCTTACTCCTAAGACAGCATCATAAATATGTAACCCAAAAGGTTCAAATCCTGAAAGCAGTGAAGCACCAACAGACCCAATTAATCAAGTATGGGATGAAACTTATGATTTTCATGTGCAACTCTTACCAGAAGAGAATGGATTCGGCATGTCTCTGAGAGCAGTCAAAAGCTGGTTGTTTGACCCCTCCACCAATTCCTTGCAACTAGGTTTATAGCAAGGAACTATAACTGCAAACCCACCAACATTCTCATGATCAACTTGAAAACCAGGTCCATGTGGTTCTTCCCATCCAATAGACCACTCTGGTCCATCAGATTCATACCCAGAAAGGCACACACCGTCTGATTGTTCCATCACAATATCCCATTCTCTACCAATCATCCCTTCTTTACGACTCCGCATTTCCCCCTTTCCCTTCTCCGTTCTTTGTGTGGAGGATATTTTACCAGGGAACTTAACAGTATGAGATTCTCTAGGGCCAAAGTCCCTATCAAATGAGGACTTCACAGATGAACCATTTGAAACAGGGACTTTCTCCTTGCTACCACTCCATAACCACCATGAAAAGCGAGGTAAAGAAACTGCCATCTTAGGGCCACCCCCGCCCCCCCAAACTTTTGGAACACTAGCCTCTTTTTATGGGGAAGAAAGAAGAAGAGCAGAAGCTTCTTGGACCCCCAAAGTGGTTTTGCCTGCTGCAATGATCACTCAACTACAAAATGATCAAAATTATTTTGATCGAAAGTCAGCAGCATTTGGAAGAAATTAATCGAATCCAACAAATGAAACAAAAGAGTTTGTAGATTTCTTAAAAAAACTCATCAAGGCACGGCAATCCAGTCAGAATCATTACTAAGACAGTACTCTAATTAGTCTACCGTTTATGAACCTCCTCATCAAAATATTCCAAAGTCACATATATAGAAAACCTAGAAATCTTGGGAATCAATGTCTCTTGACCAACACAAACCAGGGCTTTCAAAAAAGAAATAAGGAATATATTCCTCCAACCCAAAACAAAACACTCAACTGGTCAATTCCCCCAAATTATAATCTTTCAACAAAAATGTGAGATCGGAGGAGAAATAGGAATGCTCGGAAATGGGGAAAGGATCGGACGACCATATAAATCAACCGAGAAGGCTTTCGCCGATCCAAAGAACGAAACTTTACTGGGAAATGACACGGAAATTCCTTGGAAATACAATTATCATCGATCAGTGAGAAAACCCAGAAAAAAATTTCAAGTTCTGGAACCTTTATTGCCTTTCACTCATCTCCATTCTCCCCCACTTTCTCTCACAAGTCTCCCCGGCCGGAATTTTGGTTCACTTCCACACACACACACATACTACTGATTTTGTTTGCTTTCCTTTTTAATATGGATAAATAAATTAAGCCCTAAATGCAACATTAGTCCTCCAACCTTTCAACCTCACACGAGTTGGTCCCTTAACTTTGACTCAATATGCCTTAGTCCTCAAACTTTGCAAAATCATGCGACTTAGCCTAAACTTTTTAAATGGTGTGAGTCGTGTGACTTAGTCATTCAACTGTCAGAACAAACTACAACTTTAAGTCCTAACCTCTAATCTTTAGGCAAAATGACCCCTCTTTTTAGGAACTTCTACTATCACCAAACTCATGGGTTAACAAAATTTACTAAATTGTTAAATATATAATTAACTAATTAAATAACTTACAAAATGATAATTCAAAAAAATTATATACAATAATTTAAAAAATTTCTAATTATTTAATAATTTATATTTTTCTTATTTTTTTAGAAACTATTTTGCTTTATTTATTGGAAAGAAAAAAAATTATCTTTTATGCACTCCACTATTATGTTGTTCAATTATTTTTTCTAAATATTTTTTTTCACCTTTTTTTTCTTTCAAAATGTACAATATTAGGGAGTTACGAATTTAGAGATCATTTTGGAATTTTTTTTAGTAGATTTAGTTTTCAAATAATTTTCCAAATTAATCTTTTTGGTATTAATATTTTTTTATTTATAATTAGTATACCACATCATCTTAAAACTAATTCACCCTTGCAATTCTCATGCTAATGAAGATAGTACTATAATTTCCTTGGCTTTTTATTGTTTGTTTCCAAAGAAAAATTTAAAAATAAATAGTAAAATTTACCCACTTTTATATAGGTATTAGCTAAAACTCTTATACTAAGTTTTTGAACTTTTTGATTCTAAAAAAAACTGCTATATAAACCATAAATAAAAAAAGTAACATAAGGATATGTCCCCTTTACAAAAAACAACAATAACAGAAAAATTGTAATTTCAGACTTATAGTATGTATAATTTAAAAGAAAGAAGTCTAATAATTACTAATATGAAATTAGTATTAAATCTCTAGAACTAGCTTAATGGATGGATTCCACTTACTTAGAATATTGACTATTTTTTTTTTGTTTTGATGGATTCCAACTAGAAAGCAAAAAAAACTCCATATTTTATTTCCTCCACCTTTACCTTGATCATTTATTTTTCCTATATATTTTCTTACTTTTTAGTAATATAAATTCTCCATTATTAGCAATTTTTTCACACAAAAAACAATCAAACCTGTAACTTTGGGATAATTTTTCTCTTATCTTCTTCTTCAGTTTGTCTTTACCTTCTTTATTTCTTTAATTTCTTGCATATTAATGGTTTCTTTTTGTTTAATTTAAATTTTCTGCTCAAATATAAATACTAGTTGGAATCCATCAAAAGAAAAAATAGCCAATATTCCAATTAAGTGGAATTCATCCATTAAGCTAGTTCTAGAGATTCAATACTAATTTCATATTAGTAATTATTAGATTTCTTTCTTTTAAGTTATACATACTATTAGTAATTGATTGAAAAATAAATCTACTTAAAAAAAATCTTCCAAAATGATCTCTAAATTTATAACTTCGTAATATTACACATCTCTACTAAAAAAGTGAGAAAAATACCTAGAAAAAAATAATTGATCAAGATAATAGTGGAGCGCATAAAAGTTATTTTTTGTTGCTTTCCAATAAATCAACCAAAGCAGTTTCTAAAAAAATAAAATATAAATTATTAAATAATTATAAATTTTTTAAATTATTGTATATATAATTTTGAATTATCATTTTATAAGTTATTTAATTAGTTAATTATGTATTTAATAACTTAGTAAAGTTTATTAACCTAGAAGTTTGGTGATAATGAAAGTTCCTAAATAGAAAGGTCATTTTGCTAAAAGATTGGAAGTTAGGGTTTCAAGTTGTAGTTTTTCCTAACAGCTGAAGGACTAAATCACACCATTTAATAAGTTAAGTTTGATGACAAAGTTGCATGATTTTACAAAGTTTGAGGACTAAATCATACTAAGTCAAAGTTAAGGGATCAACTCGTGTGAGTTGGCAAAGTTAGAGGACTAATAGTGCATTTAGGGCATAAATTAATACATTTGTTTCAAATGTTGGAGATAGACCACTTTGAGTCCTAATATTTGTCAGGTTTTATCATTTCAGTCCTCTATATTATTTTGTCAAAATACAGTCCTAAGACTTGTAAGCCACGCATAGTGCTAGCTTGAAAATAAAATTTATTCTGTTTATTTTGTTTTTGGAATAATATGATTTGATTTAAAATTTATTATTATATCAACAAATTTATCACTTTAAATCTTGCATTCCCGCCACTTGGCATAGACATTGCCCTGGTATGGCATTGGTTCAGCTTCGAGACACCCCATTCTCTTACTCCTCAACAACACTTAAAACTTGTAGTTATAGATAATTCCAAGTATAAAAAAATATATATTCACTTTAGCAATTTTTTAATAAATAATAATTTTTTTATAGTTTTTCAAGGAGAATTATAATTCACCCACTGACATTTACCCCAAAATTATACTTTGATCTCTACTATTTCAAAAATTTCTTAAAACTCGATGGTTTAGAAAACCTATACTCTGCCCCTTGTTGTCTATTTTGGAGGTTAAAAATAATGTATTAACTATACTTTGAGACTCCAAATTTTAGTTCTTATTAAGTTGTTTCCTTAACATATAAATTGTTTCATTAATTGATTTCTCAATTAAGAAAATATATTCATATATGTTTTTCCTTTTAGCTTGACCTATTATTTTTTTTCCTTATAATTCAGTTTTTGTTTACTTTTCATTGTTTGTATGTACTTTATTTTTTAAATTTTCAATTGTTTGATCACGTCTAATTGATAATGACATTTTACTTTTGAAAATAGTTTATTACTTTCTATCCCCTCCCTTTTTTTGAAACTTGTTATAGTAACTATTAAAAAGAAAATCAAAGAAATGATCATGCTCTTTTTTATAATAATATGAAATACATTTAGTTCAAGTTAACATTTGGTCATTTTGATGTAATTTTAGTTTTATATATTTATTAATTGATTAATTATTTTTTTAAAGAAAATCTAATTTAGAAAAAAATGTTTCTTCATGTCCTTAACTAAAAAATGCACTAGTCCTTAAAATTAATTAATGAATAAGTATATAAAACTAATTATAACAAAGTGACCGGTGATGTATTAATTGAACAGAAAATGATTTTGAAGTTTTCATATTATTGGAAATATAAGCTTCATATTTTCTTTAATTTTACATGTAATAGTTTACTTACTATGTTTTGAATAAAAAGCGAGGAGAACACTTACAAAGCTTCTAAATACCAAAAAACTAAATACAATCAATTTTTAAAATAAAAATGGTATTATTAATTAAAGGTATTTAAAATTATGAAAATATAAAGATAAAAAAAACATGTGCAAACAATGAAAAGTAAATAAAAACTGAACCATAAAAAAATAATTGGGAGATGATAAGTTAAAAAGAATTATATATATATATATATATATATATATATATATATATATATATATGTATGTATGTATGTATGTATGTATGTATGTATGTATGTATGTATGTATGTATGTATTAAGTTATATTATTTGAAAAATACAAATAATGAAACAATTTATATGTGTTAAGGAGAAAACTTAAATAGGAACAAAAAAATTAGGTCGTAAAGTATAATTAATTCATTAATTTTAACCTCCAAAATAGTTTAGGTTTCCTAAAACCTCAGAAAACTCTGAAAAGGTTTATGAAACAAGAGGGGCAAAGTGTAAGTTTAGGTAAATATCATAGAATTGTAATTCTCCAATTTTTTTCACGATTTCCATAGTAGGAAAGAAAATTTTGATTCTTTTCCAAGCAATATTTTTAGACTTTTAGGCGTCAGAAAAGGCACAAAAAGCCAATTAAAGAGAGACAGTATAATGTTAACTTTGTATCTTCACCCATCGACAAATCAAATCTTGGGCTATGTCTTGTCCACTTTGTAAGTGTAGTGTCGCAAGTTGAAAAATCGAGAAAATTAAGGAATGAAATAAAAAACAAGGAAAACATTCAGGACTCCGTCTTGGTCTTTATCCTTCATAAACAGTAATGGCTAGGATGAGCTTTGATCCGATGGCTTTTAGGCTGCGAAGAGCAACGCTTCATCCAATGGCCATAGAATCATAGGGCATGGCATTCCAAACCATATATAAAGGTTCTCACTATAGGCATAGGTATGGGATAACTTTTTAGATATTTAGGCTTCTTGGGATTCATGCTGACATGCATGTTAGAGTGTTTTTTGCAGGGCACTTGTCTCTTACTCGTGCTCGTACAACAAGGCCTTCATCAACTTGTTCTTAGGGTCTAATCAGGGGCGTAGTCAAGAAACCAACTCTAGGGGGCGAGGCTGTGACGTTAGGCGAGTTGTTATTATGGCGTAAATTGCACAAATGGTCTCTAACATTTAGACATTGTTTTCTTTTAGTCCATAACCTATTAAATATTCTGTTTTAGTCCTAAATCTATTATAACTGTTTCATTTTAGTCCCTTATCAGATGAAATTCATTAAATTATAATAATTATCTGATAGAAAATTTTGAAATTCAAATTTAAATATTCGGTAACTATGGTTTAGTAAATTTAAATAGTTTAATTTTTTTTAAAGTAAATAGACAATTTAAATTAGTAGTTTTTTTCTTTCTAAATGAAATAAGCTCAATTTATAGAGAGAAAAAAAAGGTGATTTAAATTTTTTATTAATTACAAAAAAAATATTATATAGATTAAATTTATTGTAAAACAGTTACCGAATAGTTTAAATTATGATATAAAAATTTGTTATCAGACAAATACTTTGAGTTAACAAATTTCATCAAATTGGGACCAAAATGAAACATTTTTATAGATTTAGGACTAACATGAAACGTTTTTAATAGGTTTAGGACTAAAACAGAATATTCGATATGTTAGGGACTAAAAGGAAACAATAACTAAAGGTTAGGGACCATTCATGTAATATACTCTGTTAGTATGTATAAATTTACAATTACTAATAGAAAATATTAAATAATATTATATATAGACATATAAAATTTGAAAGTTTATAATAACTAAATTTATTTTAAAAGTTTATAACTCAAAATTCATTAAACAGTTTACATATATAGATACATTGAATTCAAAAATTTATAATAATTAAATTTCAATTTATAAAGTAAAAATAGTTATTTGAATTTTCTATTAATTATAAAAAAAATATTATACAAATTAAATTTATTTTATAGCACTTACTGGATAGTCCAAATTATGATATAAAAAGTTGTTATTAGACAAATACTTTAAGATAACAAATTCATGTAATGGAACCAAAATGAAACATTTTTTTTTATAGATTTAGGACTAAAATGAAATATTTTTAATATGTTTAGAACCAAAACAGAATGTTTAATAGGATAGGGACTAAAACAAAATACTAATAATTAAAGATTAGGGACTATCACGCAATTTACTCAAAAAGACCTTGAATGGATAAAATATACTAGAGCCCCTTATTAATTATGAAACTTACAAATAGGTACCTAACTTTAACTTTTCTACAATTGTATCACATATCCAAGTACCCAATAAAATTTTTTAAAATTTTAGAGGGGGCAGCCGCCCCTTCCCGCCCCTAAGAAGCTATGACCCTATGTAATATTAAGGATCATGCTTCACCAATCCCCCTTCTGTATTTAGTTATACATTATCCTTCAGCAACAAATAAAAATATTTTCTTAACATGTAAATTTTTTATATATGAATATCAAGAAAGAAAATTTCTTATATATGTAAAATGCTTTTCAAGCTGCTTTCACTCTTAACATTTTAAATTTGACAAATTCACATCCTTGTTTTTACTATTGTTCTTGTTAATGCTCTCGCTCTTGTTGATGCTCTTACTCTTGTTCCTACAGCTGAGTATAACTTAGATCCGACAGAAATGGGCATAATTGTAGTTTCCAAATCTTGGTGGACAAGACCTAAGTCTTTCTTATTTCACAACAACTCTTTGAAGATGTCTTTTCTTCTTCTCTTTTGTAACAACTTATTCAGAGCTTAACTTGTTTAACAATACAAAGAGAACATGTAATAATACTATTTAAATCATTCATCTTATTATAACTAAAAAATCTTTCAAGTGATATTACTAATTCACAAAAAATGGACATACTTGTACCTCAAAAATTCATACTTCCAAGTGCGCTCCCTTATTTAGGGTAGGTAAATTGTGCCTCAAAGCTATTAAACCAAAGTTGTTCCATGCTTTTTTTAGGGCTTAAAGTTGAATTAAGCTTGTGCAAATTAAGTAATACATCTCAAATGACCAAAATTTGAGACATATAGCCCCACTTGGACTTTGTTCTTCAAGCACCCTAACTATTTGAAACCCTTATCTTTGTTTTTTCTTTGGCCAAATATACCTACAGCCCGTGAACTTGGTTGACCAAAACACTTATCTCCTTAAATTTCAACTCAGGCCAGCTTATACCTTAAACTTGTTTAAGCAAGTTAGTCAACCCTTTAATTGATTTATATACTACACTCTAGTAGTTATAACTCAAGTGTAGGTTGTCACAAGTAATAAAATCTTGAGAGTTCGAGTGTTGAACCACAGGAAAGTGAATCAAGAAATACAAATTACAAAAGTAAAAGAAACTTTGATAAAAGAGTGTGAACAAATTCTAATTAAAACTTAATTTCAAGAAAATAGCTAAGGTTAGGGAGATCCATTTTTAGTATATTAGTTATGATTAATTCTAGCCCATCTTGCCACTCAACTGGGATTCACAGATAAAAGAGGTCCCAATCGGGGAATTTAGTTAGCATTAACTTTCATTGATCTTAAAATTCCAACACTTGTTAATGGATTCAAGTATTCATCATGCTAACCTTTGTCTAGAATAACTCAAGATTCCAATATGGTCGGCAAGCCACTTTCTACAGAGGGAATCAAGTAGCTTTTGTGCCAATGATTGACTATGATGAATCAAGACTCTCACTTAACAATGAGGGAAGTTAAATAGATTAAGAAAAAAAATACTGTTAACATTATGACTCATTCAAATTAATTATAATCTTTATACTAAAAGCTTTACCCTTCCACCTTAACAAAAGGAAGATTAGTTAGCCATGATAAAGTAAACAACATGTAAAAAGATGAAATAAACATGGATTAAAAGATCAAAGAAAGAACAAGAAGAAGAATGAGAAAACACTTGAATAGAGCTTCCGTATTGAAAACAAGAACAAAACTAAAGAAGAAAAGCTAAAGATGATACAAGAACATAAAAATAGCCTAAGAAATGGCATCCATTCATCCTCCCCCCAAGGTGCCTATTTATAGAGTTTTTGGTTGGGTGAAATGGTAAAATATAATTGTAAAATATAGGTAAATATAAATTAACAAAGGCGGGCTGCTTCTTCTTTTAATTTTTTGACTATTGTACACATCGAATCTGTTCTTCCTCAAAGCACAAAATTTGTAGATCTCTTCTTTATCTTTAAAATAATAGCTTGCTTATTCAAATCGGAGATCTGTAGCTCAAGTTATGATTTTTCTACGGAAACTACTCTTCAGCACACTGAAGAACAAAGAATCTCATCTATAATCAGATTTTGGCAATAAAAATGATCAAACTAGATCTCAAAATAAAGATAAATCGAAGACCTATATGTTGGCTTCTGAATGAATTCAGAATCACTCAGTTTTGACATCTACAGCTCCAAATATGATTTTTCTCGTAAAGGATCGCCAAATAATGATTTTACCTACATAAAAAATAATTATTTAATATATATATATATATTAATATCAATGAACAGTAAACCACGTATGTACAGTAAATATGCATACAAATAGTGAAATACGTGTATGAATAGTAAGTTGGTGAATAGTAAATTGATTAAGAGTACCTATGAACAGTGAATCAATGAATAGTAAATTGGTGAATAGTAACCCCAATGAAAAAAGTGCTTCAAATTAGAGAAATCAATCACACTCAAAGTATATAATAACAATTTAAACCCTTAACAGCAATACACTTATGAATATTCATAACTATACAACCCTCAAAGTTAGTTGACTAGGACATTTACCCCCTAAACTTCAATTCGGGATAACTCAACCCGTGAATTTGCTTAAGCAAGTGAGTCTACTCATTTGACTGACCTATGCCCATCACATGATGTGAATTTGCTAACATTATTTGCCCCCATTTGCTCACCATACAATACTGAAGAAAATTTTTCATAAAATTTAGTTATTGTACAAAAAATTATTATTCAAGTAATTATTAAAATTGAAAATAAGTGATTAGTTAATTAGTCTTTTAAGCTCCCAAAGACACCCTTGATTCCTTACTTCTTTGACTCTAGCCCATGTACCAACAACAACAACAACAACAATAATAATAATAATAATAATAATATAGGGTACTTTATTGTTACTCGTAAAGTTTGGTTGATATTTTAGTTATATATCTCAGGTTTGAAAATCCATATTACTTTTTAAACATTATCACACAGCTATTTTTATAATCCTAATTTAAACTATCCAGTAATTATGTTACACTAATTTCAAGTAGGGATGACAATAGAGCGGATTGGGCGTGGATACCCTTACTCGTCATCCGTGCCTGTGGTTTTTTTAATGCCCGCAACTTCATGGGTATTTGCAAGTACATGAAAAATCTCATTCACTCCTATGACCTGCAAGTAACCCATTGTTTTAAACTTTTTTTTTTTAAATTTCATAAAAATAAAATATGAAAAATACATAAAAAGTCATTCTCCACAAATAATATAACAAAATCATAACATACATTCAAGAAAATATTTGATAGGAATTAGTGAAAAATATTAGTTAAAATAGTAGTTAAATGTAAGTATTGCATCTCAATATAATTAATAAGTAGAAAATTTATACTCGCGGGTTTTGCTGATAGGCTTCATAAAAATAAAATATGAAAAATACATAAAAAGTCATTCTCCACAAATAATATAACAAAATCATAAAATACACAAAATCATAACATACATTCAAGAAAATATTTGATAGGAATTAGTATAAAATATTAGTTAAATATAGGTGTTGCATCCCAATATAATTAATAAGTAGGAAATTTATATTCGCGGGTAGGCTAGGTAAATTTATCTGTGATGGTTACCTCCTACTACTAGCACCCGCCAGACGGGTGTGATTTGATACCCATGTCAGTCCTGTCGCAGGTATTTTTACCCGCTTACCCACCCGTCATGGGTAGATATTCGTGGATGATGGATTTTACTCACCTATTTACTATCCCTAATTTTAAGTTGCATGGTATTTTTTATAGCTAATTGACACGTAAAAAAATTCAATTTTGCATCTATAAAAAAGAAAATTAATGACTTAAAATGTTCATGAGCTATAAAAGAAAATATTGGATAGATTGACATTGTTACTAGATAGTTACCAAGCAATTTAAAATAAAACTTCAAATGTTTTTGTTGGGGGTAGTGCAAGAAAATAGAGTAAGTGTAAATTTCCAAACTCAATAGTATAACTGTAATATTAGTATAAGTTCAGGGGTAACTGCAAATTGTCCTAATAGTGATCACAATAATAACAATAAAAAAAATTTCCTTAATTTTATTTTGCACAATTTACTATTTTTAATCATCCCAAATTTTTACGACATTTCCTTATTCAATAAATTACTTTACTAGATTATCCTTCAACCTATAAATTCAATAATTTTTTATCTTTCTTTGATTTATATGCAAAAAGTGAAGGGTAAATTGTAAATAATACAGAATTTTTTTTCTTCTTTCTCAATCTTTATATTAAAGTCAAATTTTTTCAGGAACGCGAGATTAATTTTTAAGTATAAGTATTATTTTTATAATTTTCTGGCAGCTATTAAATCCTAGGAAGATATTGGACCCACATTGGCCCAGCCAAAGCCCATACCGGCACCAACGGCTTTCGGAAGGTAACGTCGTTAAGTGTTGATGACATTCCGCCGTCAACTCTCCGTCAAATTTCAAATCCCACACCCTCTAACGGCTCTCAGGCAAAATATACAGTTTTTTTACCCTTTCTGGATTCTCTCTTTCTCTCTCTAAATCTCTCTCTCCCTTGCTCACTTTGACAAGAATCAGAAATCACCAAGAACTGAACAAGAATCAGAAATCATAAAGAACTGGAGAACAACTCTTTATGGCGAGGAAGTGACTCCAAAATCAGGTTTTCTTCTTGTTTTCCGGTTTTGCGTTCTGGGTCTTCTCTTTCTTTCTCGATTCCTGCTTTTGCACTGATAGATTCAGAGAAATTAGGAAAGGAAATCCAAAATGTGATTTTCTACGTTTGTGTCTATGTTTTGTTTTGATCAGATGTCGTGATATTTGTACTGTTTCTTGCGCTTCTTCGTTTTCATGGTGGATCTCAGTTTATAGGTTTCGAATTGGATAGAAGATGAGTTTGAATCCCTAGAATTTAGTTCCTAGAGTTCCTTTTCCAATTTTCTGTGACCTAGCAACTTAACATGAAATTAGTCTGATCTGGACTCTGGAGTACCCATCTCTTCTTTAAATTTTAGAGATTAAGACTAATGTAATAGCAGTTCATTTAATTCTTAAAAGTGTTGGTTTTTATTCGGTTGCTCACAAACAGGTGAGGTTTGGAAGCAGATGCCCGGTATGGAGGAGGTATATGAAGAGCTAGACAAATTGAAGGCTGAAAATGAGAAGCTCAGGGCTGACTCTAAGAACAAGACAGATTTGTTAGAGAACTTGAAGAGAGCCAACAATGGGCAGCGTGAGAAGTTGCAAGAAGCATGTCTGAAAATCGATCAGAAGGAGGAACAGCTGCTTAAAAAGGAAGAACAAGTGTCGGTGTTGAAGCAAGAATGTGCAGATATCAAATGCAAGTTAGGGGAAAAAGAGGCGGTTGTGAAGTCTCTCAGTGTGGCTAATGATAGGCTAAGAGCCAATGCTGACGAGAGGCGTAGAACATGGGAAGAGGAAAAGGGGAGTTTGGCATTTGCTCTTGATGAGGCAAATGAGCAGAAGTTAGAGCAAGAGCGAAAGATCAATGCTTTGAGGGCTGAACTTGAAGGCGCTAAAGCGCATCTATCAGCATCTGAAACGAAGTGTTTGGAGGTGGAGAAGAAGGCCAAGAATTCAAAGGAGTTGAGGGAAATGGATGACATGCTGACCAGGTTTGAAGAACAAAAGAGGACGGTTGAGGATCAGCTGAAGTGGAAGAAAGAACAGTTTGAGCATCTGAAGGAAGCATATGAAATGCATCAAAATGAGTTCAGAATTAACAAGAAAGAGTGGGAGCAGGAGAAGTCCAGCTTGATAGAAGAGATCTGTTCACTGCAGACTAACTTAGATTCCCAGATGAGAATCTCCAAAGATCTTCAGAACCGGTTAGAGGTCTGTAACCAAGCCCTGGCATGTGAAGAAACCAGAAGGAAGTTCTTGGAAGTTGAGGTTTCGGAGTTCAGGTCGCGTTATGAGAATGTTTTCTTTGAGTGTGAGGAAGCAAAGTCTCAGCTGGAGTGCCTGAGTGCTCAGAGGGATAAAGAAGTTGCAGCACTGAGAAATTCATTGGGAACCAAAGAGACATTTTACAAGGAACTGGAGTATCAAAATAGAAAGCTGGAGCTGGAGAATGATGAGTTGAAGATGTCCCTGAAAGAATTCGGGGAGGCCATGATTCTTGAAGCTGGGTCGTCTTCTTCTTCTTCTTCTCTCTCAAAGCTAAGACATAAGCTTAAAAATCTTGAGCAGGTGCATAAGGATTGTTTGGCTAATCATAAGGCTAAAGAAGCTGAATGGACCTATAGACTGGGGAAAATGGCAGAAGAGTTAAATGACTGCAGGTCCCAACTCGGGAACAAAGAGAGTGCTTTAAAGGAACTTGAGATGGAACTTGAGTGCTGCCTTTCTTCGGCAGTGCAGTTGAGATTGCATAATGAGGAGAATTCTGTGATGCTTCTGGTTTTGGAGTCTGGGTTTTCTGAGGCTCAATCGTATCTGCACACTGTTCAGGTTCAAATTGGTCTCCATGACAAAGAGGGGGACAACAATGCTTCTTTTCTGATGCAGCAGCTTGAATTGAAGGATGCTGCACTAGCAAAAGCCCAAAAAGATTTAGCAGATGAATGTGAGACAACAAAATTTTTATCAAGAAGGATTGAAATGCTGGAGCTGGTTGAGGAGCAGAAACATGTGATGCAGAAGGAGCTTGAAATGTACAAAGAAATGATTGAAGAATCATGTAGACAACAAGTCAGGATGAAAGAGCAGGTTTCCCAGGTGGAGAGTTGCTCGAAAGAGAAGATCAAAGAAGTCTGTGATGCCTTAGATTGTGCACATCTTGAACTGGCTAAAGAACGAGAAAAGGTGGCATCTTTATTGCCAAGGATCGAGTTGTTGGATCTTGCTGAAAAGCAGCAGAAACGGATGGAGAAAGAGCTAGAAAGATATAAGGAAATGCTTGAGGAATCATGCAGGCAACAAGCCGAGATGAAAGAGCAGGTTTCCAAGGCGGAGAGTTGCTCAAGAGAGAAGATCAATGAAGTCTGTGATGCCTTAGATCGTGCACAGCTTGAACTGGCTGGAGAACGAGAAAAGGTGGCATCTTTATTGCCAACGATCAAGTTGCTGGATCTTGCTGAAAAGCAGCAGAAACAGATGGAAAAGGAGCTAGAGAGATATAAGGAAATGCTTGACAATATGTCTAAAAGACGCTGTGAACTGGAAAAGCAAGCTCTGCTTAAGGAAAATGAATCCAAGAAGAAACTTGGAGAAGTCTGTGAGGCTTTACAATCAGCAGTTTCTGAATTGGCTGAAGAACATGAGAGAGCCGCTGCTCTTACAAAGAGGGTTGAGTCTTTGGAGCACAATGAAGAGCAGTGGCTTCTGATGCAGAAAGAAGTATGTGATGCTTTAGAATCAGCAGTTTGTGAATTGGCCGAAGAGCGTGAGAAAGCAAGCACTTTAGCAAAGAGAGTGGAGTCCATGGACCACATTGAAGAGCAACGGCTTCTGATGCAGAAAGAAGTTGAGAGGTACAAGGAAATTGTCGAGGCATCATCCAGGCATCAACTTCAACTAGAAAAACAAATTTCAAACATATCAAGTGATTCAAAAAGGAAACTGAGAGAAGCTCATGATGCTTTGGACAGGGCACATTCTGAAATACTAGACAGAAGCTGTCAATCACATGAAATTGAATTTGAGCTATGGATATGGAGGTCTATTGCTGAACGGTTAAAATCTGATCTTGAGAGAAGCAATGAAATGCGTAAAGATATAGAAGAGTCTCTTCTGCAACAGGTGGAAGATGGGGAGACAATCAAGCAAGAAAAGCAAACCCTCGTCCACATATTACAACAAAAGGACAGTAGGATGAATAGTCTTGACGAACAGTTTTTCTCACTGGAAAGAGAACTGAAAACAAGAGAGCTTGCTGCAGATAGTTCATCTTTTGAGCTTGAAAAGACAATTAATGAGCTGCAAAGAGAGAAACTGAACCTGGAGGCAAGCATCACAGATTTGCGTGTGGAAAAAGAAAAACTCTGTGCCGTGATCCAGACCCTGGACTGCAAGATGAATGAGTTATCTAGTGAAGATGCGCGACTGATAGGAATGTTGGGACAAATGATGGAATCACTAGGTGATAATGCTTCTGCTTTTGTTTCAAAAAGCGAGGCCATTGAACGTTTTGATTCTGCAAAAGAGAACACGCACGTGGACAGTCTTTCTTCACCCACTGTGAAGAAACTTGAGCCCATAACTGAGGAAAGATCACCATTTAGACTGCTGAACTGACAGCCCATGAAGATGCAAGCTAAGTGAACTTGACGAATTGTGTTTCCACGTTTTGTGAGTTTGTGTGGCTGCTGTCTGGAAACCTCTATCTGGAGGTCACCTACTTAACTAATGGTATGACAAATTGTCATTGTCCTGTCTTTACATTTCTTCTAACCTCAAAATACATGACTTCCTTGACGAGCATTTACTCGTGATCTCTAGTTGGCATGCGTTTTTCTACCTTTTCTTTCACCCCTTATGAGTTGCTTTGCTTGATCGTCTGTTTTCTTGCACCTGCTTGGGGCCCAACAAAAGCACCTGCCCTTAGTTGCCAGGTCAAAAGTTTTACAAGGGAACCTACTGATGTCTGTTGGCAAGTTGTATAAAAATACATGGCATGCAAATTAAGAAATTTCATTGTGTAACTTGTGATGTTGAGAGTGTTGCCCGTGAATGAGTCTGCGTGTGCGAATGTGAGGCTCAGGAGGCGACTGACAAAGCTAATTTAAGTATTATACGGGAAAATGAAGATCAACGGTAGTGGTAAGACTTTATTTTGTGACATTGGTTATGGCTGTAAACATCCAGAACATTTGGTAAAATGTTAGTGAACAATTTGGAGGAGTTTGCTTATATTTGTCTATTTAATTAACAGACGAATGTAAATAGAATTTATGTTTGTTTAAGTTAAATGAATGGATACGAATAAAGTATCATCCTTTTGATTATATTTACGAACAGTTCAGTTAATATTTATTCATTTATTTATCCATTTGTTTATTTATTTGTTCATTTTTTTACTCATTTATTTATTTTTTTTTATAAATTCATTCATTCATAATATTTTGCTTTTCTTCATTTGCTCGTTTATTCTTTTATGATTGTTATATTGTTTATGAATGCATTTATTTATATTGTCCATGATCATGTTCATTTAATGGTATTCACTACAATGTTTTTGTTAATGAATGAATATGAATGCATTCATTAGCAAATAACAAGAATAAAGTAACTAGAACAGAGCTCGTCGTAGATAGAAAGGTAAGAAAAAAAAATCAAGAAAAGAGAGTTGGTTTTAATACAAAGAACTTCAACTCTCCAAAACCAAGATTAATTTCATGTTCATGCAAGGTCTTTATTTATAGAATCTCAAGGTAGGCGAGGGAGGTGCTAAATGATCAACAAATGAGGCGCCAACATCTTCTGCAATTTTTACCTTCATGCACACTAATTTAACTTTTCTAGAAAAATAAAAGTTTTAAATCTCTTTCTTAGTTTTAAAACTATATCTTGATCATTTAAAACTACTATCTACAACTTGAGTTATGATTTTTTTATCAAAATTATTCTTTAGTGCATGGTAGAACAAATTGTCTCACTTCTAACCAAATTTCAGCTTTGAAAATGATTGAATTGGTCCTTGACATCCACATATGAGTTAAAGATCTCTGAGTTGACTTTTATATGATTTTGGAATCACTCAATTCATATATCCACAAACCTAGATATGAATTTTCTTATGAAAACTCACTAAACATGTGGATGGCATAATTGGTTCTATTTGTTGCCCAAATTCGACATCGTATATCTCTTAATAAGGCTGGCTTATGAATTAAATATTTGTAAATTATTGAGAGCCTGATCATTAGTCCAAGAATGACTTGATTTTGTCTTCTAGTCTAAGAGATCTCATGATTTTACCAACCTGCAAAAAAAATAGTCATTTATCTCAATTTGCAAAGGACAAATGCATTTCAACTCAAAATTACAAAAAAAGTGCTAAAGTTGGAGAGATTGGTCATAATCAAAGTATATAATAATAATTTAAACTCTTAATAGTTATATGCATATGAGCATTTATCACTTGAGATCCTACGATGAGGAATGCAGGAATTGAAATGATTTTGAGAAATGATCAACATAAGACTGATCCTAGTTAGAGGAGGTTGTAGTTATGCTTCTAGTGCTTTTCATCTTTGAATGATGACTATAAATAACGGGAATACAAAAGGCAGTTGAGAATCATATTGATCACGTTATTGTTAAAACTAATTGTTTTGTAAGCCAGCAATAGATGCTGTTAGAGGGAAGTAGGTAGATTAGTCTATTCATCCAAGGGTGGTAGACACCCAACAGGCAATAAGTCTTCTATTCATTTAACTTTCGTGTGTCCCTAAAAATGTTAATGGTTATGCAGATTATATTGCCAAGATTTGTAAAAGAAAGATGATATTTTTTTAGTGCACCTACTTGAGTGATCAAATAAATTTGAACTTTCACTTGCCAATGAAAAAAAAACCCGCTTACCTCCACGTAAAATATAAACCTAAACAAATATAATTATTTTGACTTATTATAGTATATTTTAAAAGAGAGACGTTTTACTGCTCATCAACAGTAAAATTTCATGTTTTTTTTTTTCGCTTCTTCAATTTTATGGTCAAAACCCTCTTTTGGTACCTGAATATTTCATATCTGCCATAATGCTTTTCCCACTTTCTTCTTCTGTCATCAGCTATAGGGTTGACTATTTGCTGACAGTGATATGATTGTCACATCATAAAGATTAGGAATATTATTAGACAAAATGAATATTTTAGGTACCCAAGAGTATTTTGTCCCTTTTTTTACACGTCCGCCCAGCCACCGTTTTTTTTTTTTTAACTTTCTTGCAGAATGGTCAAATCTCTTCTTTAGTCCCTGGATATAATATTTCTGCTATAATTGTCCCCGACTTTCATGGTCTGTCATAAACTTTCTTTTCCTTTTTGTTAATAAGAATTTTTGTATAGCATATTCTAAAAGAGAGAGGCATTTTATTATTCATCAACAGTAAAACTTACGTGACTTTTTTTTTTTTTGCATCTTCAAATTTATGGTCAAAACCCTCTTTTGGTACCTGAATATTTCATATCTGCCATAATGCTTCTCCACTTTCTCCTTCTGTCACTAGCGACAGGGTTGACCATTTGCTGACGGTGATATGATTGTCACATCATAAAGGATGAGGAATATTATTAGATAAAATAAATATTTTAGGTACCCAAGAGTATTTTGTCCCTTTTCCACCTCTGCCCAACGTTTTTTTTTTTTACTCTCGTGCAGAATGATCAAATCTCTTCTTTAGTACATGGATATAATATTTTTTCCATAATAGTCCCCAACTTTCATGATATGTCATAACCTTGTTTTCCCTTTCACTAATAAGAATTTTTATATATACTAGAAGTCAAAGGTTTTTAAAGAGAAGGAAAATGGGGCTATCTCAAACCCTAGTCGCGGGTGTGGCAAGCTTTCAGATACCTGACAAGAACTTTTGGGAAATTTTTTTTTTTGATGACATATTTAAATTTAAGATGATAAAACCTTAAATGAAAGTGAATGACATGCTTTTATTAACCATATTAAATATCAAAAAAAAATTCTTTTGCATTGTTTGACTTAGAGTTTTAATTATATGGGTTTGATTTAAAGTTTTAATTAGTTGAAACAAATGCATACTTTTCATAATGTATGAGCATTTTATACAAATTTGATTTAGAGTTTTGATTACTTGGAATAAATGAACAATTTATATTATGCATGAGTGCATAATTCTTAAAAAGTTTTATTTTTTCACTAATTTATTAGTGAGTGAAAACCTGGAAAACCTATATATGTATATTATGCAATGTTATTCTACATTATGAATGCCACAAACTTTCTTTCTCTTAATGGTTTTATTAAATTGATTAATGAAATTGCTTTAATCATTTTTTGTTTGTTATCTTTAATGCTCTTTAGACACTAAATAAACACATATTTAGTTGATTACTCTGTGTGTTTATAATTATCTATACTCAGATTTTACTTAATGTGAAGATAAGTCTTATCCTTTTGTATTGTTCCATCAATGGCTTATATTGATTATATTACAGCTAATGTTGCTATAGAATTTACCTACGCAATGCATTAGTCCAACATATCTTGCTTACTTCTAAAAGTCATTTTCACTGTTCATCATTAAAAATAAACATTTTTTTTTGTGTTTGCCTTTTTTTTTTTTCTTTTTCAGGTACAATTGACCATTCCTTAAGTTCGAATTTCTTTTCACAATGGGCTAGGATTTTTTAGGGCCCATTTTATAATTTCTTCAGTTTCAGGTTGTCTGGTTAAGTGTCAATTTAATCCCTAAGCTTCTACTATTTTCCATTCATGTTTTATTTTTGTCCCCAAATTTAATAAATATTTAGCTAGATTCTTTCTATTTATTCTCTTGGTCCCCAAATATTTTATTATTTTTATATACTATATTTCAAAGTAGGACATTGGTTATCATAATTTATTTATTTTTGTGTTAAGCCATTTTTCACATTCATTAAACCAATTGTTAAGCCTTTAATACCTAATATTTTTTTCATTTTTTATCTTGGTTTAAACTTTTTTTTGTTTTTTTTCTTTAATTTTTTTAAGATAAAAATTTAATTATTATAATTTACCTACTTCTGGCTATGGTTCTAATTGATTCAGTTTTAATTATTTTTTAAAATTTTTTTATATTTATTAAATCAATGATTAAATTGTAAATTTATTAACATAAATTAAGCACAATTTTGTGTTTCAATCATATTATTTTTTTATTCATGATTGCATTTTTCAATATGAATTATTATCTACAGTTTAATAAAATAATTTGGTCCATAATTGCTGTAATTAAAAGAAAAATTTTCTAAATAAATTTCTCATTGATATTAAAACTTAAAGTTTAAGTTGATAAAAGAGGGAAATTTTTAGTTAATTGTTTTTAATGAAAAAATTATACATTATTTCAAAATACATATGATATTATGTTTCTATTTACCTAATTTCAATTATTGTTCAGGTTAGTTCGGTTTTAATTAATTTTTCTCATATTTTAAATTATTTATTATTTAAATTTTTCATATTAAATGTATTGTAAAAAAGTATCCGCTACATTATGCTTGCTAACATACCTCATTTTTTGCTAAATAACAAAAATTTGACTCTGGTGCACATGTATTTGCTGTTTATATATATATATATGTGTGTGTGTGTGTGTGTGTGTGTGTGTGTGTGTGTGTGTGTGTTTTTTTTTTTGAAAAAATAGTTTATTTAAAAAAATGATGATCCAGCCAATCAATCTAAGAGGGTCATTAGGCCTTTCTTGTCTGGTCCATAAGTAGCCGAAGAGTGGGTGAGCTGGGCTAGTTTTACCTAGACCGGGCTGATTTAGCCTTGCTTATTAGTTATCACCCACCCCTGCAAAGCTTAGGGTAAATTCTACCATTCATCTCAAACATATAATTATTACCGCAAATCTTTCTTCAACATCTATTTATTTATATATTCGCCCCAATTCTCAAATCTTTATGAAATTTTGCATGTTAGCTCCTAGTGATACTGTAAGATTAAGTCAATATAAAAACCTGATTTATATAAAAGAAAAATTAATATTTTTTAATGAAGAAAAATGAAATTTAAATAATCAATTAGCTTTTAAAAATTTAAACCACAATTTAAATTAACTCTGAATTTAAGTAGACAATTATTGAACAGCTTAGAAGGTAATTTAAAAATTGGCCAATTCTTGTGTGCGTATGTGTGCCTGGCTTATTTACATCCGTGCCATTTGACATTCGGCTGGCTTATTTACATCCGTGTCATTATGATCCATTTCCTCTTTTTCTATTTTTTGTTTATCGTTTCTTGAGAATTAGTTGTTCTGCTTCTTCTTCTACTCCGTTTCTTCTCTAGTTTTGTCTCGCGAGTTTTGAGTTGCATTGATCATTCTTCGGTGTGGATTAGTTGCTCTGCTTCTTCTTCTACTCCGTTTCTTGTTCTAGCTTTGTCTCGCGAGTTTCTGGTTGCATCGATCGTTCTTCGGTGTGGATTTCGATCTTAGGTTTTTTTCTATGCCGTTGAAGGACAAGTTTTAGAACTCTTGTTTTGATGGAGGTGTTTGCTTGTGGTCGGTAATGGATCTAGATCTGAATGTTTCTCCTGCTCCGTTGTACGACGTTATTTGCTCTGTTAACATAGGTACGAACGAGTTCTTGATATTTATTTGTGTTTCGTTTGTGTAGCTCAAATTTGGATTGCCTTTTCATGTTAGATTTCTGGTGATTTAGGTTGTGGAGTAGATGTTCAGTCTTTGATATCTGCTGTTGAGGGATCTGATTTGGGTGCATTGTCCAATTCTCTGGCAATTTCATGTGGTATTCATGTTGAAGGTACATGTTCTTTTTTATATTAGTATATGTTCTTTTTAAGAATATTGTTTGTTCTTTCTAATAATACTGTTTGTTCTTTTCTATTTTAGACAGTGTTTTAGACAGTGTTATTTTTTTTTGTTTTTTATATTGGTTTTATATATATGCTTTTTGGTCTAGCACGTTTGCTTTTTGTTCTGGCACGTTTGCTTTTATGAGTTGGCCTTCATTTTTTTATGGTTCACAGTCTGTTGTCTTTACGGAACTGATGTTTTGGGCTTTTATGTTCTTTTCTTCATTAGTGTTTGTACCTTTATACAGAACTGTTTGTACCTTTGTGCTTTAGATCTTGTTCTTTTATACTACAGAGTTTGTTCTTTTAAAAATGCATATGTTCTTTTATGTGTAAGACTTTGTTCTTTTTGCATGTTGTATATGTTCTTATAATGGAGCTGCATGCAGGTTATTCTGAAGATGATGGATTTGAACGGATTGATATGACTGGTATGGAGTTTGGCGGTGAGGATGAAGCATATGAGTATTACAGGAAGCATGGTCTTAGCCATGGTTTTGATGTAAGGAAGACTAGGCTCCGTCGTCGGGTAGATGGTTCTTGTTGTGGAAGGGAGTTTTGCTGTTCTTGTGCTAGTGAAAAACATAGTTCTGCGATTGATGGGAGTCATGAAAGAGCCAGTTTTCGTTCTAATTGCAGGGCATTTGTGAGGTTTAAAATTGATATGGGTGGTACTTGGAAGTGTGATAGACATGATAGGCAGCATAGTCATCCATTTGTTCCACAACATCAGACTCATTTTTTGCATTCTGTAAGGCATATAGATGATAGTAAGAAGAATATGTTGATGTCTTTCATGCAAATTGGTATTCGAGCTATAGATGCATTCAGGATAATGTACCAAGAATGTGGAGGTATTGAGTCTGTTGGGTTTACGAAGAGGGATTTATACAATTTTTTTACTCGTGAAAAGTCAATTCAGATTGGGAGTGCTGATGCACAGTCATTGCTTGATTGTTTTAAAGAAAGATATGTTTGTGATAGCAATTTTTACTATTAATACCAAGTTGTTGATGGTCGTTTGGGTAATTTTATATGGAGAGATTCACGTATGTATGAAGATTATCAGTGCTTTGGTGATGTTGTTGTTTTTTATACAACATACAGAACAAATATGTATGGTCTCATATGTGCCCCCTTTGTTGGAGAGAACAATCACAGGCAGATTGTTATTTTTGGTTGTGGCTTCTTGATCAACGAGGAGAAGGAGACTTTTGGGTGGTTGTTTGATCAATTTTTGGAGAGTATGGGAGGTGTTCAGCCATCAACTTTTATGACAGACCAAGATGCTGCCATTATGTTTGCTACTGAGAGACATTTGCCTGGTTCTAAGCATAGGTTGTGCCTGTGGCATATTTCACAGAATGCACGAAAACATTTGGGGTGGTTAATGAACAGCAACAAAGAGTTTTCTAGAGCTTTGAGCCGGTGTTTTTATGGTTGTATTACTGTTCAGGAGTTTATTGAAAGGTGGTCAAATATGATAGAGACATTTGGTTTAGAAGGTAATAGTTGGCTGGAGAGTATATTTGCACTGCGGGAGAAGTGGTGCCCTGCTTATTGCAGAGATATTTTTTCAACGGGTAATTTCCCATCTATATATGTGTGTTGTTTTATATATTGTTGTTTATTTTTCTTCAGTTAATGCTTGTTCTTTGTGTAAAATATCTACAATATTTTTCTTACTAGTATATGTTATTTTATGTATTAGTGTATGTTCTTTCATTCGTTAGTTGGTGTTCTTTTATGAATTAATGTCTGTTCTTTTTGTAGGTATATTGTCAACCTAGAAAAGTGAAAGTACAAATCACATGTTGAATGAGATTTGCAGCAACCAGACATCACTTTTGTCAATGTTTCATTCGATTGAGCAGAGAATCAGAGAATGGAGAGATGCTGAGGTTGGTGAAGATTTTCGTAACCGAGGGTCATTGAGTGTGAGATTTCATTGTTCGCTTTTGATGCATGCTACTGAGGTATATACATTTCGTATCTATAAAGAATTTGAGGATGAGCTTGAGATTGGTTCTTTTGCTGATTACAAGTTGTTAAGTGAGGTTGATGGTGTTTCTGAGTATGAAGTTGCAAATCAAGATTCTGAAGGACATTACTGCATTATGTCTTTCAGAAACAGTGATTCAATTAAGGTAAATTGTTCATGCAAGCATTTTGAGGAGATGGGGTGGTTTTGTTTGCATATCCTCTGAATTTTTAATGTGAGAAATGTTACAACAATTCCTACTGCGTATATTGTGAGAAGGTGGACAAAGAATGCTAGAGCTGGTAAGTGTATTGATAGTATGAGTGGTGGAACTAATGTGAAGTTTGTTAGCATGTTTTGGAGAAACAAGTTGATGAAAGATATATATGATGTTGTGATTTCATGGCAAGAAATTGAGGAGGCGGGGCATTTATGTGAACAATGGGTCACAGATGTGAGTATAAAGGTGAGTGTTTGTTTGAGTTCTAACCAAGCGATGGGTCCTAGCAGCAGTTGTGTGTCTGGGATTGATGAGCCTGGAATACAAAATCTGTTGCCTGTTAGGACAAAGGGGCGCAGCAAGAAGTGTATTCAGAGTTGCGTTGAAAAGCAGTTGAAGAAGTCAAAGAAGTAGTTTCATATATTTCTTTGTTCTTTTATGGTCAGAAATTTGTGCTTTCATCGGGAACTGTTTGTTCTTCTATGAAATTTTATATGATTCTTTACAGAGGAATAACATTTTCATACAAGTGTAATGAATATGTAGTGAAAAAAAATAGTATCAGTTGTGATGAAAAGTAATTTCAAGAAGTCAAATAAGTAGTTTCATATATTTTTTTGTTATTTTATGGTCAGCAATTTGTTCTTTCATGGGGAACTGTTTGTTCTTCTATGAAATTTTATATGATTCTCTATAGAGGAATAATATTTTCATACAAGTGTTATGAATATGTAGTATCAGGTAAAAGTACAGACAGGTTCTGATGTAAGAACAAAGAGTTGCATTGGAATGAACAGTTGTTCTGATGTAAGAACAAAGAGTTACCATGAAAAGAACAAACATAAAAGAACAAAAGAAAATACAATCTAAAGGAACAAACAATTCATTCTAAAAGAACAGACATACCCTTCTAAAAGAGCAAACACGCAAGGACAAAAAAACAAACTTTTCTTTCCAAAAGAACAAAGAGTAGCTTTGAAAAGAAGAAACACAAAAGAACAAAAGTACAAACAGGCAGTGATAAAAAACCAAGATATAAGGAAGACAAACAGTGCCTTGTAACATAGAAGGTAACATGAAGGAACAAAAACTTCATTGCCAAAAGGATAATAATTTTTTTGATATTCATATTTTCTTCATAGAAAAATATATACAATCTGCATAGAAACAACCAGTATAGATCCAAAAACCCTATACAAAAGTATAACAGTTGACCTAAGAGTTTGTTTCTCTACTGTCCTATGGCGCAAAGAACAATATTCCTTTTGCTGTTGTGCTCCAAAAAGAGAAATTCCGCTGCAATCTTGATGTGATGAATCTTTATTATGTCATTTGGTCCCAAGTCAGAATCAAACTGCTTACCCTCATAAAGTTCCAAATGCCTACATGTGAAAATTCCGCAGTCAACTACGTTCAATATATATTCATTTTTCTTGCCAGCTTTACGCATGACTTCCTTCTAAAGTAGCTTCACATGTGAACGTTGGAAGACTGTTATTGGATGCTTGAGTTTGATATTGTTTTCGACAAAGTAGGAGTTGAGGATTAACATCTGAAACAAGAAGAAAAAAAAGCATCCAATGAGTCATAGTTTTTAATAGGTAGAAGTTGAAGTGGCAGTAATTATATAGTAGAAGGAACAAACATTGATATAAAAGGTACAACCAACAGAATATAAAACAATAAGTGATACAACAAATAACTAACAGAGAATTCTAAAAGAATAAAGAGTAACATGTAAAAGTACAGACAAAAACGTGGAAAAGAACAAACACTAACTTGTAAAAGAATAAACAAGAACAAATAAAGAAGACTAAAAGAACAAACAGTAACATGTACATGTTGTCAAAGTACAGACAAGAACGTGCAAAAGAACAAAGAGTAACATGTAAGAGAATAAACAAGCTTAAAAAAAGGATTCTAAAAGAAGAAATAGTAACACAGGAAAAAATATGTACATATCTTTCAGAATAAAAGAACAAGAGGTAACACATAAAAGAACAGATAGAATGACCAGAGATTGAGCGACTTACAAGTGCACTTCTTATTTTCTAGTATCTTGCTTGTATTGTTTGCAGATTGTCAATTGACTTGACTTTTCTTGCTTTCATATCAAACAGCATAATGAAGAAGTGTTCGTGTTGGATAACTGGAAAAAAAATCTACATCAAAGTAAAATTATACTTTAGATAACAATAACAAATAATACACACTAACATAAGTGGAATAACAATAAAAAATAAATTCGACCAGTTCATATTGTTCCAGTGGCCATAAATTCTGGCTTGCAGTCCAGTTTGTCAAAGTTTCAACTCCCGCTTGTTTAATCTCCTCAATAACATTTTTATTATTCTTCTTTTGCTTTTTCCCATTATCCAGGATATTCAGGGCAGTGAACTTGTGGAAATGAGTAGAGAGACACAGAAGAAAAAGCACCAACATGCAAAAGGATAAACAGAAGCATAAAAAAGAGCAAACAGTACCATGAAAAGAAACAGACAAGAATATCCAAAAGCACACACTGATAAAGGAACATAAAAGAACAAACATTGACAGAAGAAAAAACAAACATAGAATTCTAAAAAGAACAAACAATAACATGCGAAAAAAAATGAATTAGGGCAGTGGTTTAGGATTACTGATAAGAAAGGAATGATGAAAGCCCTTTTACTGTGAGGACTCTGGTTTTCCTTCTTGTTTAATAGGCCTGTCCACACTTGCACAATTTGTACTTCAACGTAACCTTCACCAAGTAATGTTGCAAGTGTTTCCGTTGGAACCGAATTATAAAAAATTTGAATCAAACTTGAACTGTAGATTATAAATCACAAGTAATTTAGACAATGGACGAAAAGAACAAACACGCACTTCTAGAAGAACAAACAAGGCATTCTAAAAGAATAAACAACAATGGACAAAAGAACAAACATGCACTTCTAAAAGAACACACAAGGCTTTCTAAAAGAACAAAAACCAATGCACAAAAGAACAAACAAAACTGCTTCCGGTAGGTGCATGTGCACAAAAGAACAAACACTAATGCACAAAAGAACAAACAAAACTGCAGGAATAATACCTCATTGAAAGAGCCTTATCCACAGCTTTAATTTCAAGGTTTGTAAGCTTTTCAGCAGGTGCATGTGCAGCATACTTTCGGATGAATTCATTTTTAATGAAGCTGATGTCTCTGGTAGGCATGGTAGCTACCTCTGGTTCTTTGGTTTGTTTATTCAAAGTATTTGGTGGAGGCCTCAATATTGGGAGCTCAGTCAGGAGTTTTGATATGGGAGAGTTGGGAACAACATTATCAATTGGAGAGTCCGACAGCAATGTGAAGTCGGGTATTTCATCCAAGTAATTCACAGGTTCTACAAAGAAAATGTAGAAGATCATTTGTAATGCAAAAAAGAAAACAATCATTAACAAAATTAATAGTGAGAGAATAAAAACTTACTCTTATTTTTCTCTACTTGTTTCTTGGTCTGAATAGCAATCGATTCTTCATATACATATGGTAAAAGAACAATTAGTAACTCATAAAACAATAAAAAGTAACACATAAAAGAACAAATAAGAATTAAAAAAAAAAACAAACAGTGAAGGTGAAAAGAACAAAAAAGTAACTCATAAAAGAACTTATGAGAACATACCAGCTGGTTGGCGTCCAAGAATTGATTCATGTTGTTCGTTCAAAATATTACCGTGATGATCATGTTCCTCCAGATCATCAAAACGTAAATCACCTTCATCTTCATGTACATATGGTAAAAGAATAATTAGTCACTCATAAAAGAACAAAAAGTAACACATAAAAGAACAAACAAAAATGTAAAAAAGAACAAGCAGTGAAGGCCAAAAGAACAAAAAAGTAACTCATAAAAGAACTTAGGAGAACATGAAAGAAAACAAACAGTAATAAAAGAAAGAACAAGCAAAAAAGAACATACCAGCTGGTTCGTGTTGTGTTTCATCTCTTTTTCCTTTATGGCATGTATGAATTGATTCATGTTGTTCGTTCAAAATATTACCAGACTTGCATGAAAAGAGGAACGTAATCCTCTGTTTCTTTGTATGTTTTTCTTCAACAGGATTTTCCAGAGCTGTGTCAACTCCTTGCTCCCCTGGTTGCTCTGGCTGTGATTCATGCTGTGCTTGATTGCCTCCTTGCTCCCCTGGTTGCTCTGGCTGTGATTCATGCTGTGCTTCATTGCCTCCTTGCTTCCCTGGTTGCTTTGGCTGTGGAAAATAGTCATCATCGTCATCACTATCATGATGATCTTACTGCAAATCATCAAAACATAAATCCTATGCATTTATCTGATCATCCTCTTCTTCGCCATCATCATCAAAGCCTCCTTTACGCACGCTCTCACGGCTGTGTCTTTGTGGTTGTGTGAATCATTTTCTTGCACGCTCCCACAGCTGTCTCAACTCATGAATTTGGTTGAGGGCAGTTGAACTGAACAAAGAGTCAGATGGCCCTTCTTGTGTAGGTGTCCTTATTGCCATGTATTCAGCAATGGTTGTTGTCTGATTGGGGTAGGCATCCATGGCATTTTTCATGGCCTTAAACAAATCCCGATTGGCACCCGCAGCCTTCTTTGCATGCTGTAACACAGCATCAATAAGTTCCTCAAATATTTCAACCTCTTGTAAGGCTGATTCTCCCTGTGCATTTTCCTCAGCCTCTCTAGATGTGTTCTGCAAGTTTTCCAACTATTTTTGTCTGACAGTAGCAACTAGTGTATCATTTGCCACCTAAACATAAAAAACAATATGAATGAACAAAGAGTAACATGTAAAAGTACAGACAAGAATGTGAAAAAGAACAAACATTGATATAAAAGGTACAACCAACAGAATATAAAACAACAAGTGATACAATAAATAACAAACATAGAATTCTAAAAGAACAAAGAGTAACATGTAAAAGTACAGACAATAACGAGGAAAAAAACAAACACTAACATGTAAAAGAATAAACAAGAACAAATAAAAAAGCCTAAAAGAACAAACAGTAACATGTACATATGGTCAAAGTACAGACAAGAACGTGCAAAAGAACAAACATATAAGAGAATAAATAAGCACAAAAAAAGGATTTTAAAAGAACAAACAGTAACATGTAAAAGAACAAAAGAGAACAAACAATAAGAAAGAGTGTCACCTTTCCCAGTCCAAAGAACTTGCAGCTTTTTCTTGGTTGATTCTTTGGATGATTAATTTGTTGTCCCATCCAGACACTCTTGGTATCTGCCTAGGAACAATTGGTTGGCCCTTCATCTAAAATTTGTCAAAGTATAGTTGCTGAAGGAGAAGGATGCATCCACCAATGTTGGCCATTGAACTTTTCCGCTTGTACTTTTCAATTGATAAAACAAGAGAATCAATCAAGTACTGAGCCCAGTTCATATTCTTGACAAATGATAAATCCTCTGTTGCTTTCACAACTTTCCATGTGCAGTCATTTGCTTTTGCTGTTGGAGCAATCGAATGTGTAACAACAAAGACAATAAAGTTCCTCTTGAAATTGTCCCTTCCCTCTTTGTCCTGAAGAATTGCTTCCCTTAGTTGCCTCGGGTGTGGGGATTTGCCACCAAATTACTGCGCCCAAGAAGCAAATAAGGGGGCTCGATCAGAATTTGGTGTGAAGAACATGTCATATGTTTGTACAGTGATCTGCCCAAAGGGTATCCCAAATAATACATGGGCATCAGCAGCGTCAATCTCAATCTCCATCTTGTTTGGAATACATAGAGTCAACGAGTTGCAGTCAAAGGCGGAGATTAAAAAGTTCATCAGCTCCTGCCTAATAGTGATCCCGGGAAGATGGAAAAGCTTTTCAAACCCAAGGTCCACTACAGCATTTTTCTGTTTAGGGTTGTTTGATATTATTTGCATTAGCTCATGAACTTACAATGCAGAGCACCTGGGTGTAAGAGATGACCTGCAAACAATAAAAAAAAAAAGATTTACTCCAAGAGAACATACAAGTAGGAAAAAAGAACAAATAGTGCCTTTTGTAAGCACAAACATTTAAGTAACAAAAAATGAATATGTAAAAGAATGACCAAACATTGCCTTATCAAAGAACAAAGATGTCTATCTAAAAAAACAAACATAACCTTCTGAAAGAACAAGCACCAGAACACAAAAGAATAAAAAAGGGTGCAAGTGTAATCACCGAAACATTAAAAATAATTAAGGTTTCTAAAAGAACAGAAAACAAACAAATCACCAAAGAAAAACAAACATACCAATCTAAAAGAGCAAACACGAAGGGACAAAAGTACAAACGATACTTTCTAAAAGAACAACCACACGAGTACCAAAGAACCAACAATGCCTTCTAAAGAAGCAAACAGGCACTATTAAAAGAATAAACACAAAAGAACAAACAAGGCACTTTTAAAAAACATGAGATATAAGACAGTAAAACAGTGCCTGCTTTATAAAAGAACAAACACATGAGTACCAAAAAACCAACAATGCCTCCTAAAAGAACAAACAGGCACTTCTAAAAGAACAATTACAACAAAACAAACAGGCAATTTTAAAAAACATGAGATCTGAGACAGACAAACAGTGCCTGCTTTCTAAAAGAACAAACACATGAGTACCAAAGAACCAACAATGCCTCCTAAAGAAACAAACAGGCACTTCTAAAAGAACAATTACAATAGAACAAACAGGCAATTTTAAAAAACATAAGATCTGAGACAGACAAACAGTGCCTGCTTTCTAAAAGAACAAACACATGAGTACCAAAGAACCAGCAATGCCTCCTAAAGGAACAAACAGGCTTATAAAAGAACAATCACAACAAAACAAACATACAATTTTAAAAAACATGAGATCTGAGACAGACAAACAGTGCCTGCTTTCTAAAAGAACAAACACATGAGTACCAAAGAACCAATAATGCCTCACAAAGGAACAAACATGCACTTCTAAAAAAATAAACACAACAGAACAAACAGGCAATTTTAAAAAACACGAGATCTAAGACAGACAAAAAGTGTCTCCTCAAAAGAACAAACACATTCACATTTGAAAAACATAGAGGAACATACGGATACCGTTAAAAGCAAAAAACGAGATATACCTTTCATATTTGATTTCTTCTGGCTTCTTTCCAGTTCTTTTATTCCTTGTAGATGCTTCTAGTTCGTCTTTGGCAACCGGTGTGATTTTCTTTCGTTTTTTTTTTCCTTGTTCAGGAGCTTATCTCTTTTTTCTCTTTCTTATTATCGACTTTCTGTAGGGATTAAATATGTTTATGGTGCGAAAGAACAACCAACAATGGAATATGCAACATGTTAGATGGACAGCTGTGGAAAATGATAAGTGCTTACAGTTGCTCACTAAGCGTTTCTGCATCCCGTGATCTCTTCATCGTTGTAATTCTCCGATTTACACCGGAAATCAGTTTATCGTCGGCTAGGTAGGTTTTTCACGACAGAAGTTTAGCGGCTAGGGCAGAGATTCTGTCCGGCGTTTTAACGGAAAACGAAGTTGAGTGGTTGAATGCAAGTATGCAACAATGCGTCGGCGACGGAACAGAAGCTTCTCGGAGAAGTTGAATTGTTTCGGGTTTCGCGTTTCAGATATTTATTGGATGGCATAAGATGTAATTTCAAGAGTTTTGGACACGGTAGCACGCTCGTAATTTAGTAGAAATCGTAGCGCATCTGCCGGATGATAGTTTTTAATAGATAGGGGTTGAAGTGACAGTAGTTATAGAGTAGAAAGAAGGCTTATAGCATAAGCCAGGTTTATGCAATCAGTACTTTTAAAAATTAATGTCTTATAACTATGTGACGTTAACGAATTCTCTGTAGATTTAAGGTACTTAAGGATTGAAACTAATATGCAAGAAAATAGAAATTAACAACGAATTTGGAATGCATTTTACACTGCAAGTTCGTTAGTTTACACGGATCGAAATGCTGCCGTTTCGATGCAGGCTTATATGAGAATCTGAATCAAGCAGCCAAAATTCCTGCTTTTGTTTTGGAGGAGTTGAAATGAAGGCAGCGTTTTCGTCGATAGTGAACTCCAAGAATCTGAGCCACTCCTCTTCTCTCTCTCGTTCCCTTCTTCAAGCCAGGTCCAGACCCACTTCTTACAAAACCTCTTTTGTCCCAATCGTAGGCACAATCAACACTAGAACCAGCAATCCCACCCAAAAGCTACACTTCAGCTCCAAACCCGCATCTATCATGGCTTCTTCTTTCAAGCCCGAGGAGGCCCGGCATCCCCCGGCCCTCCCTTTGCCATCTCCTCCTCTGACCAAGGTGCATGTCTTTTAATTTGCTTATACTGATCTGGGTTTTCGTTTGTTTGGTCGGTTTTAGTCTGAAGCATCTGTGCCTTGTTGTCTTTTTCTATAGTTCAAGATTGGGTTGTGTCAGTTGTCTGTGACTCCTGACAAGGAGAGAAATATTGCTCATGCCCGCCAAGCCATTGAGGAGGCTGCTCAAAGGGGCGCTCAGCTGGTTCTTTTGCCTGTGAGTTTTATTTGGTTCTTGGTTTCAGCATGTGTTGACTTTCGATGATCTTGAATTAGGAGGCTTTATCTGGTCTTTTCCACCTGAGGCATTGCGAATTAAGCCCTGCTTAGTTACAAAATGTTTATGTATTTTTCTTCTCTAAATTACCCCTGATTAAAACTTGGTTATTGATAGGTTTCATGTATGTGGTAAACGTTGTTTCTAGATTGTGAAGAGCTCCTTTTTCAGATGGAAAACTCCGTTATTATTTTCTTTAAATGTTGCTTGTACTTTGCAATTGCAATGGTGTAGAAAAAATATATAGGAGAAGCTTCTAGAATTGAATAGAGATTTTCAGCTTCCTAGCCTGTTATGGTGAAGTATTTGATAACTACAAACCAGTATGGAATTCGTCTTTTGTTTATCCGTATTCTGTGGCTATTGAGAGAAAGAAATTCTGCTGTAAGTTTGGATGTCCTTCTCCGTTCTTTATGTTTCCAATGATGAACAACTATTAGTTAAAAAAAGGCAGTCACTTTTTGGTTGTTTTAGGAAATATGGAACAGTCCCTACTCAAATGATAGCTTCCCAGTTTATGCTGAAGACATTGATGCTGGAGCTGATGCATCGCCTTCCACAGCTATGCTATCTGAAGCTTCTCGTCGTTTGAAAATCACAATAGTTGGTGGCTCCATACCTGAACGTTCTGGGAATAAGTTATACAATACATGCTGTGTTTTTGGTACTGATGGAAAACTGAAAGCCAAGCATCGGAAGGTAAAGTCACTGTCTATTCCATACTGGAGATATGGTGATCAGTTTTGCAGGATACACATTTCTGATATCCCATGCAAAAATATAGATTCATCTATTTGATATCGATATTCCTGGCAAAATCACTTTTATGGAGTCAAAGACTCTTACTGCTGGGGAGACTCCGACCATTGTTGACACAGGTTTGATGATCCCTTGGAATCTGACATGCAAAGGCTTTTTGTTCCAATAGTTTTGTTAATTATCAGTTTAGTTGGTCATTCTAAGTTTGTGGCATTGAACAAATTGTTTTACTATCTCAACTAGCACAGCAAAGCCCTTTGTTTACATCCTTCTCTATTTGAATGGACACTGCGGACTCTTTGGTTGCACAAAGACCTGGATTCCATACACTGATAGCTGTGTAAGGATTTTGGATCACCTGCAGGGCTTCTTGTTTCGTTGGTTCCTGAATTTTTTCTTTTTGGATAAATAACTATATATTGGATTAGTAATAAAGCACCAATGGGTTGCAAGCCCATATTCAAAAATTTTGTGGAAAAGAATAGCTCCTAGTAGTCAAAAGTTACGTTGTTCTTTCATTTTAAACTGGTGCCAGTGACCAACATCGCGTAGTTCAAGTTTTGACATGAAATACATTGTTTGCATGATCACCCTGATCTAAGTCACTATCTTGCTTGGGGGACTCTGGTTCGATACATTTTGTGACTTTTGGGCCTATAACAGTTGTAATCCAAGTTAGGCATTTATTTTGGTCTGTTTGCTACTTTCAGTAGTGGTCAATTGGTTTGGATCGGTGACAGAAAGGAAGAGTGAAAGATCTTTGTTCTAGCTTTTCACCATTTTTTGGTTTATTCTTTTATTTGCAGTTCTTATTTAGCCTCTAAATTATCCAGAAAGAATGTGGATAAAATCCACCGTTTCTGGTTTTTGTCTGAGAACTTTTGTTTGTTCAGAAACTAATAACTATATTTCATACAGATGTTGGGCGCATTGGTATTGGGATATGCTACGACATAAGATTTCAAGAATTGGCCATGATTTATGCGGCAAGAGGTCTGGCTATTGTCATCTAAAGCATAAGATATTTCTTATTATAGTTTTAGTTTGCTACCACCATGGAGCACTGACTGATTACTTTAGTGAATGTTCCTTCAGAAAACTTGACCAGAGGACATCTAGAGTATACAAATTAGGAAATGAGAGAATTATATAATTCTAGAATAGGCTGCTTAGGGTCTTTCTTCACTTACCAACTTCATTTTATTGTTCTGTTATGTTTATTTTGAGTATCTTTTATTCTCTTAGTGTCTAGAAACATGACCTGATTCAGAATTATTATTGTGTTTTTTATGGCATTGTAAAGATGAAAATAGGTCCATTCATCTATGAAGTTAGAGACTATTATCTTCTTTCACAATATGTTGAAAACATTTATCAGGGACTTCTGCTTTTGTTGGTATTGGCCATTGATCTGTTGGGACTAACTGTTAGAAGCATTGTCCATCCTCCCTCACTCATCCTACAGTTGGAACATTTTAATTCTGCAAGTTCTTCATTGTAGCTTAAGTAAAAGGATTTTCTTAATTATTGCTCTCCCTTAATCAGGTGTTATTACGAAGTATGCTTTCTATTTAGTTCATTATCTTTGTCCTGAAATTACCTTTTGACCTTCATCATTTTTTGAAATAATCCTTCTCCATCTCTTGCTTATATTTTTCTTAACCATGTCCAATCCTGTTTCAATAGGTGCCCATATGTTATGTTACCCTGGAGCATTCAATATGACAACTGGACCATTGCACTGGGAGTTGTTGCAGAGAGCAAGGTATTATGCTCAGCTTCTGCTTGATGCTTGACCAGTCTACTGAAATAGATCTCGAGTATTGTAAACTTGTGCTCTATTTTGTTATGGTGACTGCAAGGAGCAATCTTGGCAGTAGTATAGTTTTCAAAAAAAAAAAAAATCAAACTCTATTGCTACACCCCAACTAGTTTGGGTTAAGGCTCAAGTGATTGATTGAACTTGCATGCTAGTTGGCTTTGTAGTTTTTGCATGTTTTGATTCATTTTACTTATAATCTGCAGAAGGCAAATTTGAAAGAAACTAATCTCTGGAAATGTTAGAAATTTTGTGTGATGTTCTGAAATTGGTTTTCCATGTGTAGAATGGCCATCGTATGAATATGTATACTTGAACAGTAAAAGTATATTCCTATTTGCTCCTCCTAGCCATCAGTTCAGCTTATTAATCTTCTTCTATATTTCTCGTTAGAAACCCTCAGTTTTCAGAATGTGACACACCTTGCTACAACAACATAGAACAATCTCTGTTCATGTCTTGCTGTAGGATAGTGTAACTTGTTTTGTTTCTGACATGCTTGGTTCTTGTAACGTTACTAATGTGTTTGCTGGTATTTCCACATACAGGGCTACAGATAATCAGGTATTCATGCTTTTACTTTTACCAATGTTTCAAAAATTTATGTCTTGTACTATTAGTTATTGCTTTCTTTATCTTCAGAAATGGACACATGATGGAATGGTATGTAAAAGTGTGTGTGCGTGTGTGCACTCTATATTTAACTACCATTTGCTACCAAAAGCTGAATTGCTAACTAAGATGGTATTTAGACAGAGGGATTGAACATCTGCTGTGCCTCACCATATGTTAACACTTTATAGGACTCTGAGCTTACTTGAAATTTGTCGGAAATTATCTTGATTCTGTCTGTATTTGTCTTTAAACTTCTAAATGGCAGTTATATGTGGCAACTTGTTCCCCTGCTCGAGATGCTGGTGCTGGATATGTAGCCTGGGGCCACTCCACACTCGTAGGACCTGTAAGTAGATGTTTTCTCTTCAAGAGAAGGATGCGCGCTACTAACAAATTGCAAACATTTGTTGGCATTCTCTTGATACCTTCACAATAAGACAGAAGAAATCGTCTCTTCTATTAAGCTCTGCGAGCAAATGAATCTCAATAGCTTAATGTTTGAATGTTATAGTTTGGGGAAGTTCTGGCTACCACTGAGCATGAGGAGGATATTATCATAGCAGAGATTGATTATTCAATTCTGGAGCAACGAAGGTGAGTTGGTTTTTTGACGCACATGGTTGTGAAAGAGTTCTTCAACGGTGCAGCATTTCCTGTCTAATTCAAACCATCTTTTTTAATTATAGAGCGAGTCTCCCCTTAGGGAAGCAGCGAAGAGGTGATCTCTACCAGTTGGTGGACATACAAAGGCTCGGTTCCAACTGAGTAGAAAGTATCCGTTTGGAAGGCTCCGATACTTGGATATTACGGTACTGTTTGTGGTTTCATTGGCATGAGGATGTAGGAAATCTGGAGGTGATTCTCAGATGTTATGGTGTGAGTATACTTTGCTTGCTCCTAAAATAACCAGACAGCCTTTGCTTTCAATTGCTTGGTAGGAAACCAGGCTCTTGTGACCTATCTCCACTACATTCTTCACCTACTGTTGTGTAAATGTTGGACTTGGTCATTTGGCGGGTTCAACTTCTAACGTATCTCATCTTATTGAATAGAAGTATGTTAACTAATAACTGCTAACTGCTAACTAGATGGCAATGATCTTGTTTAATACCTGAATGCAACCACAAGATCTTTAACTTGGCGCTTATTGGGTTCAAATTTAATATAATCTAATCTAATTATATATATATATATAAAGCAGAACATATCTAAGGAAGTTTGTGGTCTTTTCCTTAATTTGGTTTATGAAAGAATGCTATGTGTACTTTTTTGGCTTAAAATATGCATGTTTCAAATACAAATTTTTAAATGCGACTGATTTACCCCTTAAAGCTTTAATTGGTATTATATAAGTAAATACGGCATGAAAATAACTCATTTGTGACATTTGATTTATGAAATCTTTCAAAAATATGTAGTTGACTTGTAAGTATATCATTTGTGAGGAACAATTTGTGAAATCTTATTTCCAAAAAATAAATAGTTGACATTACCACACAAAGAATATTCTTCCAAAAAATGTAGAAAGAAAAGTTTACTTCCACAAATAGTAAAATAATAATAATGATAAATACGCTTTTATCTTAAAAGAACTTTTAAAGTTTTTGGGATTTAAATGTCATTTTTTATTTCTTTCTAATAGATACTCAATCTGAATTTTTAAAAATATTTTAAAATGTTTATTTATTTAACACATTGAAAATTAGAATGAATAAAAATTTAATTCCAAATTCAAATATATCAATTTTCTTTACCAAAATTTAAAAGATATATATTGTTAACAATTACCAACCAATTTTGCTATGATTTTCTACTATATAATAAGTTTTCAACTTGAAAATCATAATTAATTGTTAATTGTGTAATAAGGTTTCAACTGAACTTAATATGTTATTATATAATACTACGGTTACTATATATGTGGCTACCATTTATTATAAAATTACATTATTACAGTTACTATAAGCTATTATATTATTATATTATTACATTATTGTATTATTAAACCAAGTTGCAATCGTATTAATATGCTATTAAAAAAATACACTTCATTTAACTTACCACTACCACTAACAATTAATTAATTGTTAATGGTATGCCTCACTAATCGGCATTCATAATTGGAAACAAATTATAAGTCTTCTCATCCCAATACTCATATACATTAACTATTAATAAATTGTTGACATAATAAAATTGTTGGCATAATGGCTGATTTGAAAATATACCATTATAATAAGCTATGTAACCGAAATTTACAATAGGTAATTGGCATTTCAGTTAATTCTTATATAATTGTAATTAAAAGTAACCATACTTATCTATTTTTCTCAACTTAAACCTTAAATAGCCAAAAAAACCAAAAAGTAGAATGAAAAAAAAAACCAATTGGCCATGCCCATCCCAAATTAAAGCATCCAATCGATTAAAATAATTATGGAGATCATTACAAATGCAAAAGAAATAGAATTTGATACACATATCTATTTTTTCAACTTAAAGCATAAAATAGCAAAAAAAATTGAACAATAGAAAGAAAAATATAAAAAATCACCAATTCAACATGCCGATCCAAACTTAAAGGATCAAATACATTAAATTAATTGTAGATACTATTATAGATTGCAAATAAATAGAATTTGACACACTTATCTATTTTTTCAACTTAAACCATAAAATGGCAAAAAACCAAAAAAATAAAATAAAAATAAGAGAAGGACAATTCAACATGCCCATCCAAATTTAAAGCATCTAACCCTTTCAAATAATTATTGATACTATTTTATATTCCAAAAAAAATATATTTGATGCACTTATCTATTTTTTTTTTCAACTTAAACCTTAAATAGCAAACAAAATGAAAAATATAATGAAAAATAAGAAAAAACACTACCAATTAAACATTCCCATCACAAATTAATGAATATATAATTATCTGAATGGATTAGATGCTTTAATTTTGGATGCACATGTTCTATTTGTTAATTTTTTATTTTTCATCGTATTTTCTAGTTTTTTTTGCTATTTTATAGTTTAAGTAAAAAAAATGATAAGCAGGTCAAATTAGTTTTGGGTAAGCAATTAAAATAAATAAGTTTCTAAAATATTTTGATTAATATTTTCAAAGTGAAAAGACACATTATCTACCATGTTAAAGATTCATTAAAAAATTAATTTACAATTAAAAATAATGAGTTTATTCTTTATTAAATGACAAAGGACAAAGAAATGGGTAGTTTTTTTTTATGAATAAATGGGTAGTTTGGTATAAACAAAATTACTTTATCTATTGATTTCAAATTTCTTTCTTCACCCTTATTTTCGTTTTAGTAATTTGATTCTAATACCTTCTTTATGTGGCAATTAATTGGAAATCAAATGAAAGAAATTGAGACTTAAATGGAAATAGAATCAAATGTTGATTATTCAATTCTTGTGGTTGGCTATTTTTTTTTTATGAATTTCCCTCTTCTATTCATCTGTGAAAATGGAAAATGAATGAATTTTTTTATTACACATCAATTTTTCACTTAATGAAGTTTATTATTTTGTTCTTTGCATATTTGTATTCATTGTTAGTATTACTTATATCCTTAAATAATTTTTTGGTTGAATAATTTTATTAAATGTATCATTGAAAAATGGATCTTCCTACAATAACTATTCTTTTTTTTTTTCTTCCCCAATATTCACTTTAAATTGAAATGAGAAAATAACACATTTTTATTAAAATTTTACTTTTATCAAAACAATATTACTATTAATTATTGCTTGATAATATACTTTTACTAAAATATTTATCATTATTTTACAATATAGTTGGCTAGTAAAATCTCAATTACTAATCATGTCCTGAAACATTCTTAAAATTTATTCTCCATTACTACATGTTTATCATAAATTTGTTTATTAAAATAGTAAAATAACTAAGTTGACAATGCCTCAGTGAATACACACACACACAAAACGTGTGTCTTTTGTATAATAAGAATGGCAATTATTTTTTTAAAAAAATTGAGGTGTCTAAAAAGTATTGAATATTACCTTATTTTTTTTAAAAAAATATTGTATAATTGACCAAATAACAAATTTCCATAAAAAGCATTGTTGATGCATTGTGAACTATAAACACATTCTAAAAAGAAAAAATTGTGAATTTTAGATCAAAGGTCAAACTTCAGCCAAAATTGGGAAGGACATGTAAGAGACATTTATGGATTTATATTTTCATTATAGAGAAATTTTATTATTTATGGAGGCAAATATGAGGTGTCACCCAATTAGACTCTAATGATTGGTACAATTACATAAATCTCCTTTGCTTTCCCTTTATAATAATATAATATATATAATAAATAAGGATGTCATAGAAAGTAAAATAAAACAACTATGATCATACTAAACTTCAATGGTAAAAAGAAAATTGTAGATTTATACATTTTGATTGATATAGTTGATAGGGCTTTTAGAAAGTTGCATAATATAATTTGCCTCAACTTTAATTACTCTAATGGTAGCATCAACTGGACATGTTGGCATGGTAGAAATTCATCTTCTTTTTGCACCATTTTGAATCCTAGCTTCAACATGATTTTGGTTATCTTCATGCTTATCAATGTCATCCATAGTATATTTCCTACAAATATAATTTAACACATGAAAACATTCATGTCATGACAGCTAACTAATAAAAGTAATACACATGTATGAGGAAAAGAAAAATAATCAAAATTTTGAAGGGAGAAGGTAAAAGTAAGTTACCTTTGTGTAGGTTTTATGTGTTTAACATCCGGTATATATAGAGGATCACAACTAAGTACCATTAGCTTGGGTGAAAGGTTTAGAACCCTTGGTAGCCTAGCTGTGCATTTAGCCACGAGGTTGCAAGGTGAAACCTTAGTGCACCTAATCTACAAGGTCTTTATGACCTATTCTACAATAGCCCCACCATAATGCCCATGTACAACATAAATGGGAGAGGTTTAACTGGTGATTTATCACTCGTTAGGCTGGCAAGCTAAGATTTGCTAGAGGATAAGGCAATGCCTTGTAGTTCAAGGACCAGGATGAGGAGATGTCTCAATGGACCTAAATTCATGCATATATTAGACCTTCAAGCTGTATGAGCTCATAGCAGGTTACATATGTCATCATATGTTGAGTCCTTAGTAATTTTCTGGCACGTACAGTGAAGACCCTTACTGAGAATTTCTAAATTCTCACTCCCTAATTATGTTGTGTAGATTCTAAAGTTGTTGGGTCGGTTAACTGCGTAGGCTTATCGCAGTAGTAGCTTTTGTTGCAGGTATTGTATTTGAGAATCTCTTTGATTCTAGCCTATATAGGTAACTTGTTGGTTAAGTAACAGTACTAACTACAGTCTTCCTTTGGCTGTAGAGCCTAGCACCACTTGGACAAAGACTTTTGTGACTCGCTACTGAGACTTGCATCCAAGGTGGGAGTTAGTTTAAGAAGATCTCAGTTGAGGCTTGTATATATAGTACTCTTAGTTGCCTCCATTTTTTATGTTTTGAGGAGTCCTAGACTCTAGGGTTGCTCTTGGGTGAGGGCATTAGTCTACTTTATATATGAATGCTCCCACACAGCTGTTATGTGTAGTAAACTCACATAAATGTTGATTTTGTCCATAGAGTGCCCTCTGAGGCAATAACTTCGGCAAACTACCCATGCCCCTTCGCTGTTTAGGGTATTGATCTCATTGGGCCTCTCCCAATGGCTCTAGGAAGAGTGAAGTTCTGTGTAGTTGTAGTGGATTATTTCACTAAGTGGATCGAGGCAGAGCCTTTGGCAGCAATTTCGGTGAAGGACATACAGAGATTCGTTTGGAAGAACATCATATGCAAATTCGGTATTCCGAGGGTGATAGTAGCAGATAATGATTCCCAGTTCACTGATAAAGGATTTCAAGAATTCACAACCAACCTTGGCGTAAAATTGCACTTCACCCCAGTTGAAGAGCGTAATAGGACAATAAAAGATGGTCTAAAAAAGAGGTCAAAAGAGGTAAAGGTAAAATGGCTAAGGGAACTCCCGAGTGTGCTATAAAGTTACCGAACAACGCTTAGAAGAATTACTGGAGAAACAACTTTCTCATTTTTCTTCGGCGCTGAGGCCATTATCCCTGTTGAAGTCATACAACCATCTATCAGAATACAGGTGTTTGATGAAGAAGGAAACAACCTCGGTTTAAAAGCCGAGTTAGCTATGATTAATGAACATTGAGAGATGGCCGAACTCAGAAGAAAAGTCTTTCGGCAAAGGGTAGCCATTAGTGTGAACTTGCATGTCAAACCCACAGGGATCAAGAAAGGAGACTTTGTTCTCCGAAAGGCTGAACAGGAACCCCAAAGACCATCTTTTGGCATACTTCGGGCAAATTGGGAAGGACCTTATTTGGTCATTGAGGAAGTTCGGCCAGGGGTCTATAAGCTCAAAAATGCCAAAGGAAAAGAGTTGAAGAAGACATGGCATTCTGGCTCTTTAAAAAAATTCAACAATTAGAATTTTCCAAAGGAGTTTAACCGAATATGGTTGCTTCTGAAAATACATGAGTGATATTGTACAAGTATTGCCAAAGGTGGATGACCGACTATGGTTAATCCCGAAAGTACCTAAGTGTTTTTGTATGAAGCAAGTTGTCCGAGTATGGTTGACCAAATACGGTTGAATCCGAATATGGTTAAATGAATATGATTGATTCTATTCTTAAACACTCAGAATGATATCCATAACTCACTGAAGATAATTGGACATTACCTTGGGAAAAAACTAAGGTTGTGAATCTTTGGTAGAATTTTTTAAAAGTAGTACTCAACCGAAGGTGCTGAGCCCTACACTACCGAATATGGTAAACTAGTCAAAGATGGTTAAATGCTGAAGGTTGGAATAGTACCAAAGGTCATACCCATTGCGGACTTAGCAAAATTTTTGGAAATAACGTTCCATTAAGAAATGTAGTAAAAAAAAAACCTACATCCTATAAGTTAATTGGCCCATCTTTGGGGTCCTAGGCATTTGTATCCTCGGTGTCTACACCTTCAGTGTTATCCTCATCTTCATCATTTACATCTTTAGCCGAATGAGGAGCAGCATGAAGGTTGAGATATTTAATCTTCAACCATATCAAGGATGGTCCCTCGAGGATGTCCAGGGCTCCTAAGAAGGAGAGGTCGAGGTCGGAGTACTTCAAGAGGACCTGATAACGGGCAAGGAAGAAGCCGTATTGGAATGAGGACTTGGTTGCCTAGCTCCTTTTTTAGCACCTCGACCTTCTTCTCCATCTTCTTCTTCTTCTTCAACCACTCAATTCGACAAAGAATTCAGAGTTGATCCCCAACGCCTTAGTATGGTTGGCTATGGCGTATTCTTTGTCCTTTCCAAGGGAATCACCCTTCGAAGACAATTCCACGACCTTCATGCAGAGGTCAGAAATTTTGGAGGAGAACTCTTCGACTAGCCCCCTCTGGCTCTCCAGCACTTCCTAGTGAAGCTTAGCCAGGTCCTCCTTCATAATCTTGTTGAGCTCGCCGTATTTCACGTACGAGCTCACAAACAATTCCTTGGCCTTGGCCAAGTTCTCCTCCGACTGACTTCGGATGGCAGATTGTTTGGTTGCCTAAGCCTGAAAGTACCCTCTGTTTGCAAGTAACTGTAAGTGGAAAATACCTGATGTGAGCTACAACAACGTTGAAGACTTTGAGAAATCAAAATTTTTCTAAGTACTAGGGATTACCTGAGCAGCATGCTCGGTCATCCGAGCTATGAGGATCTCCTCATTCGGGCAGTCTTCGGTCAAGGTTTGAAAGGTGGCGTTGGTCATAATGCCCTTTGCCATCTGAGGGACCATTTTCTGGCAATCTTCAAAAAATAAGTCCATGTCCTCGGTAAAGGTTTAGAAGGGTTCCTTCGGGACCTTGTCTTTCGGAATTTTTGAGTCCCAAATGGCCCTCTTCTGAAGCTGGTCCATCATCCACACTGATTGGGTCTTTTCCTCTGCAAAATCATGCCGAAGTTCCTTTATTACATTATCTATTAGCCATTCATCTACAAAGTCTAGAATACCAAAAAATCTGAAACTCATAGATGAATGGCTAAGAGACAAACCTAGTGCAAGTTTGGCATTTTCTCCATTAGAATCACGAAGGTCGAGTACTTTAACAGGGATCTCTTTCCTTTTGCGTCTTCGCCTCTCCTAGGCCTCCTCTGTAGAAATCTCCCCCAACGAGGTCCCTAAGGTTTTGACAGCGGCATTAGGACTTAGAAAGGTTGAGAAGATGGTCACCTCCGAGGACGAGTCAACACCAATGGACATTTGGTCCAATGCCTCAGCCTGGTCTTCGAGGGGAGGGGGCAGAGAGTCCTCCTTAGTTTTCTTCGACTTCGGAACTGAAGATGGACCAGCTGGCCCCTTTTTTCTGTTTGGAGCCTTCTTCTTCTACTCCCCTTTCTTGGCTTGGCTGAGAAACAAACTATTGTAGAAGGTTCTAGACTTATCGCCCATCTTTACAATGGAGAAAATATCAGTGTAAGTATAAAAAATTCTAACATTAAGGTTGAAGGATCAACTTACTTTCTACAATGCCGGAGTAAGAGAGTTTGCCTTGAAAGAGCAGAATGAACCATGACTTATGATAGCCGAAGGGCCATCGCCCCTGAGGGATCTCACGCGTGTACATCATCGTGGGCCAATGCATCACCTTCGGTCAGGAACAGATGACCAGACCTCGGCAAATAAAAGACCTCAAGCACCCGCTGACAAGCTGGATAAGCGTCGCCTTCGGGGGACACGTCAGACCAACTTTGGTCATAAAGGGTCATCACTCCCCCTGAGAATAACCTCGGAATGACTCCACGTGCCTAAGCCTGCCCTCGGTTACCCTTTAGACCACCTTCGGGATATATCCTCGAGAACACCATCGCCAAGGACTTGAACCTCGGGAAAGTCCAGTCGAAGGTGTCTTGCATAAAGCAAAAGGACCTCTCTCCAAATATGTTCACCTCCCCGAGGAACCCCTAGACCTCATGGGAATTCGGTCACCTAGAAAGGCCATATGGATGAACGACTAGACAACTTAGGAGTCTCTGACACACCGTACTCGTACGGCTCCTAACACGCCGCCCCCAGACACACTTTGACACGCCGTTCTCGAGCGACATAGGCTTTCGGCCGAATGGCCTATGGTCGGCTAAAAGCCCCTTTAAAGGTACGAATCACATCCAGCCGAATACGTGTCATGATCTGGGCAGCTTGTGGCAAACAGACTTCTCCTATCTACCTCTTATAAATATTCGGGAGGCATCACAGGTAAGGGGGTTCTACACACAAGACAACCTTTACCCTATTTGCTTGTCTTTTACCTTCAAACACTGACTTGGGCGTCGGAGATTCCTCCCCGGAAAAACACTACGGGACCTTCTAACCCCTACTTTCTATGTCTTCCAAGCGGTCCTCCCAAAACATATTCTCTCTGAACATTCATCCACCACCGAAAGTTCCTGCCACCCTTATCATGACACACAGTGGAGATGCTGATGGGCATCACATGGCGCGGTCTGTGGGAACCTTCCCCCAGGTCGCCGTCGTAGAGACTCGGCGCTCAAAGGACAAAGGGCTCCCAAAGTCCCCATCTGCGCTTGGGGCTCAACCGGCGACCACATAGCCTGTGGCAGAAGCTTCTGTGCTGGAAGACGATAATCCTCTAACGGTGACGATGGGCTTCTTGCGAGACTTCCAACGCTTCATCGTCGCCGAAATGACCCAGCAGCTCGATCAGAGGTTGCCCCAACTTCCTTCGGTCCGAAGGGCCTCTCCTCTGGCTGCGCGTCGGGAGAAGAGTTCAAGGTCCACCCACCAAAGTTCAGGGAGCAGGGACTCCCTCGATACGTCTTCAACAGAAAATGAACCCGTTGAAGCACGACCCACCAGAGGGGGAGCCCCAAAAGAAACTAGGGCCTCCTACCGACAGAGTGCATCCCCTTACCGAAGGTCCTAGTCTCCTAACCGTCGAAGTTATTCTTCGAGGAGGAGAAGAAATTCGCCATTACCGCCGAACACCAGGCAATAAGGAGAAGTTAGCACAGCTGTCCTCATGGAGAAAATCCTGGGAAGACTGAAGAAGGTCGAGAGGCAGATCTCTCGAAAACCAGTCTGGTCCAGGCTGTCTGACTCCTACACCGGAGAAGAGTCACATTTTGTGCGCGAGGTGATGGAGGCGCCCATGCCCAGTGATTTCAGGGTGCCACGCCTAGAAACTTACAACGGGCGTAGTGACCCTCAGGCACACTTGACGAAATATAAGCGAAGCATAGTACTCCATGGCGCAAATGATGCTACTCTCTGTAAGTGTTTCAAGGTAACACTCTCTGGTCTAGCAATGGCATGGTATAACTCCCTGGCCCACGGAAGCTTGCTAAGTTTTCAAGAGCTATCCACTGCCTTTACCCAGCAGTTCATCGGCAGTAAGCCAACTGCCAAAATGCCAGTACAAATGTTCGACATAGCCCAGCGAGGTGGGGAGACCATTCGCGACTATGTTGAAAGGTTCAACCGAGAGGCGCTAAGTGTACCCAATTTTCGACCAGAAATTCACATCATCACGATGATTAGAGGACTTCGGAGGGACTCCCAACTATTCTATGAGTTTTCCAAAGACCTCTCAGACACCAGTTCTATAGAAGGGCCGAACAGCATATGACAGCCGAAGAGCTTAGAATGGGAAGACCAAAAGGGGAGCACTCATGCCCCGAAGGGCCCAGCCATCAGCCTTGACATCAAAATGAGGGGGAAAGGCCCCAAAAACAAAGGGGGAAAAGGCCAATGACGTTCACTCCCTTGAACACCACAAGAGCTAGCATCTTCATGGTGCTAGAAAGGCAAGGAACCACAGTTCCAAGGCCAAAGGCCATGACCTCGGAAAACAAGAAGAACATGAAGAAATTCTGTCAATTCCATCGAGACCACGGCCATGACACTAAGGATTGTTTTCAACTAAGGAAATATATCGAGTCCCTAATCAAGCAGGGTCAACTTCGCCGGTACTTACGGATGCCTTTGCCAAAAGGAATAAAGGAAGAGCAAAGGAAGGGGGACGACGAAGAGTATGATTCGGACAGACGTCCGGACTGAAGTCCTCGAAAGAATCTGCCACCATCAACAGGGGTAATCCAAACCATCACTACCGGGATACCCTCGGCTTAGAGGAAGAGAAAGATAAGATAAATCTCCATAATGGAGTACGGGAACTTGCCAAGCAGACTCATTCGTAGAAACGGGTCTACAATAAAGTTCCCCCACGACGACCCACTCCTTGTCATGGCAAGGATAGGAAACTGGGACGTCAAAAGGGTACTCCTCGACGACTGTTCAAACACCGACGTCATCTTTTCCCATCTATTGCCTAAATTAGGCATTCCAAGAGGCGATCTCAGCACAGTCAATTCCCCCACCTTCGGCGTCGGACCCTCCGAGCTTCCGGTTCTCAAATACGTCGACCTGCCTTTGATGCTGAAAGGGATTTTGCCCCATAGCTAGGAAGAGTTGATCGCCTCCATCATGACAAGATTTATTGTCATTGATGTGCTGTCGACTTACAATGTTATCCTCGGAAGGCAGACTCAAGGGAATCTCCACATCTGCCCGAACGTAAAGTACCTAACAGTCACCTTCGCCACCAAAGACGGAGACGCAGAAATCTTCATTGACCAAGCCGAAGTCAGAAAGGTCTTTTCAAAGGCTAGACAAAGCCAAGAAAAGATCCAATTACAGACTTCAGTGAAGGAAAAAACAGTCATGATGGGCGAAGAAACAGTGAAGGAGGAAAATGAAAGCCTGGAAAAAGTAGAAACAGAAGATGTATAGTTGATCCCTGGCCGAAACACCCGAATTGGGAAAAAATTGGCCGAGGATGACAAAAAAAGGCTTGTATCCTTCTTGTTTATGAACAAAGATCTATTTGCCTACTCGCCGAAAGATATGCCTGGGGTCGACCCCAACATAATCCACCACAGTCTTAAAGTGCGCCCGAACGCCAGACCAGTTCGGCAGAAAAAATGGAGTCTATCGGCTCATAAGAATTCATTTGTTAAAACTGAAGTCAACCGCCTCATTGAAGCCGGGGTAATAAGAGAAGTAAAATACCCCGAATGGCTCAACAACGTGGTTATTGCCATGAAAGAGGGAAGTGAAAAACTCCGAATGTGCATCGACTTACAAAATTTGAATGACGCCTGCCCAAAGGACTCTTACCCTTTGCCAGCCATAGATCAACTGGTGGATGCAACCGTCGAATACGGGCTTCTCAGCTTTCTCGACGCCTTTAGCGGATATCATCAAATTCGGATGAGCCCCGAAGATGAAGAGAAAACGGCATTCATCACTGAAATAGGTATCTACTGCTACATCAGGATGCCCTTCGAGCTTAAAAACGCAGGGGCCACCTATCAAAGGCTGATGAATAAGGTATTCGATTCTCAGATCGGGAGAAACATGGAAGTATACGTTGATGATATGATAGTCAAAAGCAAAATGCCTAGTAATCATATCACCGACTTAGGCGAAACCTTCCAACAACTTCGGGAGTTCGGCATACGTCTCAATCCCGAGAAGTGTGTATTCGGAGTAAGTGCAGGAAAGTTTCTCGGGTTTATGGTATCAGAAAGGGGAATAGATGCCAACCCTGAAAAAGTCAAAGCCCTGCTAAACTTCCGAACACCCACATCCACCAAAGATATACAAAGGCTTACCGGAAGAATCACTTCCCTTAGTAGATTCATCTCCAGGTACAGTGACCGATGTCGACCATTCTTCAAAGTACTCACCAAAGCCCCCAAAGGTGAAGACACCTCCGGAACCCAGGAGCATCCATGGAACCCGGAATGCTAGAAAGCTTGGGATGAGCTTAAAAGCTACTTAACTCACATGCCAACGCTTCGGCAACCCCGGGAAGGAGAACCCTTCATCCTTTACCTCGCAGTTACTGAAAAAGTGGTGAGTTCGGTCCTAGTAAAAAAAGAAGGTGGGAGGCAGTGGCCAGTATATTATGTAAGCAAGTCTCTACATGGCGCTGAGATCAGATACCCGTTGCTCCAAAAGGCCATCTATGCCTTAGTACTCGCAGGCAGAAGGTTGCGACCCTACTTCCAAAGACACGCCATCGCCGTCCAAAGTAACCTGCCTCTACGCGACGTAATGAAAAGAGTAGAGCATTCGGGAAGATTATCAAAATGGTGTATCGAACTCAGAGAGTATGACATCACTTACGAGCCAAGAAGGGCAATAAAAGCCCAGGCACTGGCAGACTTCATTGTCGAAATCCCAGAAATCAAGAATGCTGAAGTCATTGTGGAAGACCGAGCAAAGGTTGATCTAGAATGGAAGCTCTTTGTCGATGGAGCGTCAGGTGCAAAGCATCAGGGAGCTGGAATAGTCCTTCGGGGGCCCGAAGGCATGGAAGCTACTAAAGCAATAAAATTCGGTTTTGATGTTACCAATAACATCGCCGATTATGAGGCCCTCATAGCAGGACTAAAGCTGGCCAGAAAATTCGGCGTAAAAAACCTTATGGGCCACAGTGACTCACAGCTAGTAGTCCGACAGATGAAAGGAGAATACGCGGCAAAGGATCCAACCTTGGCAAAATATCATGACCTCGTAAAAAAACTCATCGAAGAGTTTGACTCGGTACAAATAGAAAACGTGCCCTGAAAAGAGAATACTCAGGCTGACACCTTGGCCAAATCCAAGAAACCCGCCGAGGGCTGGCCAAAAAAGTCGGCTTAAAAAACCTTATGGGCCATAGTGACTCACAGCTAGTAGTCCAGCAGACAAAAGGAGAATACGCGGCAAAGGATCCAACCTTGGCAAAATATCATGACCTTGTAAAAAAACTCATCGAAGAGTTTGACTTAGTACAAATAGAAAACGTGCCCTGAAGAGAGAATACTCAAGCTGACACCTTGGCCAAATCCAAGAAACCCGCCGAGGTACTAAAGCAACCCAGTACAGAATTAATGTACGTAGCAACCTCGGAGGAAGGATGGCAAGACCCCATCAAGAAATATCTAGCAACTTCGGAACTCCCTAAGATTCCTAAAGAGGCCACAAAAGTATGAAAACACTCGGGAAGATACTTCCTCATTGGAGAAGAACTATACAAACAAGGATATGCGAGCCCCCTGCAGAAATGCATAAGCGAAAATAATGTCAGAAGAATACTCGAAGAAGTCCATGAAGGAGCCTATGGCTCCCATATAGGAACAGACGCCCTTGCTGGGGTACTACTTCGCCAAGGTTACTTTTGGCCTACCTTGAGGAAAGATGCAAGGCAATTTGTCCGAAGATGTGACAATTGCCAAAAGCACACCAACATCCAAAAGTTACCTTCGGAAAGAATAACTTCAGTAAATTATCCTTGCCCCTTCGCCGTATGGGGTATTGACCTCATCGGACCTCTTCCAAGCGCTCCCGGTGGGGTAAAGTTCTGCATAGTCGCAGTGGACTACTTCACTAAGTGGATTGAAGCAGAGCCATTGGCATCAATCTCAGCAAAGGATATCCAAAAGTTCGTATGAAAGAACATCATATGCCGATTTGGCATACCAAGGGTAATAGTGGCTGACAATGGAACCCAGTTTATGGATGGAGGATTCCAGGAATTTGTGGCTGACCTCGGCATAAAAATGCATTTTGCTCCAGTAGCCCACCCTCAAAGTAACGGGCAGGTCGAGGTATCCAATAGGAAAATAAAAGATGGCTTGAAGAAGAGGCTAAAGGAGGCGAAGGGGAAATGGCCAGGAGAGCTCCCAAGTGTGCTATGGAGCTACCGTACGACTCCCCGAAGGGCCATTGGGGAAACGCCTTTCTCACTCGTGTACGGGATAGAAGCCATCATCCCCATTGAGTTCATACGGCCTTCAATAAGAATACAAGTATTCAACAAAGGAGGAAATAATCTCGGCTTGAGGACAAAACTAGACCTCGCCGAGGAACATCGCGAAATGGCCGAACTTAGGAAGAATGCTTTTCAAAAAAGAATAGCTCACGCTACCAACTTACATGTAAGAAGAAAAGAAATCAAAAAAGGAGACCTCATTCTCCGAAAGGCCGAATTTGAGCCGCGCAAGCCATCAGAAGGGGTACTTCAGGCAAACTGGAGTGGACCTTATTTGGTCCTCGACGAAGTCCGCCCAGGGGTCTACAAATTGGGTGATACTGAGGGAGTAGAGTTGAAAAATACTTGGCATTCAGACTCTTTGAAAAGATTCTATACTTAGACATTTTTTCTGAAAAAAAGTTTGTAACTACTCCTCCCCGAAGTCGCCAATGAAAATACAGGCCGAATATGGTCGCGTTATTGAAAAAAGGCTCTTTAATGGTTTTCTTCCAAAAGGAACTAGCTCCTTGATGGAGTTCAAAAACTTGGCGAAATACAAGAAAGGTCCAATACGACTCTTTTCGAAGACATAATTTCGAACGTCCGCCGAAGATACATACATAGAATTACACTAACTCCTGAAGAATCGTACTCGGAGGGAAGAATGGAGACTTGAGAAAAAATCTTCATTAAAATTTCTAAGGCAAATGGTACAAATGGGTAGGATTACAAGAAAAAGAAAGAGAAGAAAAACCTATGGCTGAGCTGGAGTGTCCGGCGTCTCCTCGACGTTGGCATCTTCTTCTTAAGCAGGATTAGCCGGAGGCGCGGACCTAGCAGGAGGAAGGTTGAGAAACTCCAGCTTCGACCATGTCTACCTGGGCTCTTTGGGAAAGTCCAGAGCGGACAGGAAGGAGAGGTCAAGCTCAGGGTGCCGAGAAAGGACCTGATGACGCGCCAAGTAGAAGCCATCTTGGTAAGACACCTTTGTCATTTGGTCGGATTGATCCTTCTCGGCACTAAGGGTTGACAGCTCGGCCGTGAGCTCAGCAACCTCCCTTTCGAGCTTCTTCTTCTTCTTATTTTTGGCTTCCTTCCTCAAAGAGTCAACCTCAGCCTGGACCTCAGCATTCAAAGCGAGCGCCTTCATAAGGTTATCGCCATCTTCAGCTTTCTCCTTCCGAAGGGCCTCGTTCTCCGAAGAGAGATCGGCACACTTTGAGGCAAGGTCCTCGACCTTGGCCGAAAAATCAAGGAGGAACTCCTTCTTGCTCTCTGCCAGCTCAGCCTGAAGATTTGTTATGTCCTCCTTTGCTATCTTATTCAGTTCGCCATACTTGAGGACATACTTGGCGCAAAACTCCTTTGCTCTTTGCAGAAAATCCTTGGACCGAGAGCGGGACTCTGTTTGCTTCGCCGCCCAGGCACGAAAATATCCGCTGTATGCCAAGAGCTACAAAAAAAAAGGGCCCTGAATAAGGATCAGAAAATGGTAAAAACTGAGAAGAAAATTTTTCTAAGTAAAAAAGAAGAAAGAACTACCTGGGCGGCATGCTCAGTCATTCTCGCTGCGAGGATTTCCTCATTTAGGCATTCAGTGATGAGCGACTGAAAGGTGGCATTCGTCATCAGCCCCCATCGCCATCTGGGGAGCCATCAACTGACTATCCTCGGAGAACAAGTTCATGTCCTCCGTGAACGTCCATAAGGGCTCCCTTAGCACTTTATCCTTCGGGATGTGCCCATCCCGAAGAGCCCTCCTTCGGGCATGAGTTTCCATCCAGGGGCAACAGGCATGTCCTCTGCGATATCACGTCGAAGTTCCGTCAGTACATCGTCCCTTAGCCATTCATCTAAAAAATCATAGATGCAAAAAATACTAAGATTTGTAGAAGAATGGCTAAAGAACCAACTTGGTGGAACTTCGACGACATCATCTTTAGACTCATCCACTCCTCGGACTTCGCCGGGAATATTCTTGCCTTTTCTCCTCCTGCTCTCTTCGAGCTCTTGAGCTGATGTGTGCTCGGCCGAAGTCTCGGCAGTAAGGACTGGACTCAAGGTTGTCCTGAGAGGGGCAAAGTCCGAGGGAGGATCAGCATGGGCAGGAGAATGAGCAGGAGACCGATCCTGCACTTCAACCACATCTCCGGAGGAAGAAGGGATGGCAGCCGCCTTGGCCTTCTTCACCTCGGAAGGACCTCCGGTGATCTTCTTCCTCTTGGCAGATGTCTTTTTGCGCACCTGCTCTCCCCTCTCGGCCTGGCCGAGAAAGAGGGACTTGTAAAAATCAACAGCCTGATCGCCCATCTCTACAAAAGGAAAAAACATCAGTGTAAGTCCAAAAAGAAAACAGATATCAAATCCTGGAAGGTGACTTACTCTCGGCAAAAGCCTCGTATGAAATTTCAGACCGAAGAAGCATTACTATCCATGCCTTCTTCCCTGGGAGAACAGGCACAGGCATGCTTGGGTCACTCTTGTGTGCATTCATTACCCCCAGTTCCCAAAGGACCTCCTTGGTCATGAGGTCCCACTTAATGGGAAAGGGATAAAATGAACGCGGGGGAACCTTGGGGTCTTAGTCTGCGACCGCCTGAATAAGTCGATCGAACTTATCGAACTCGGCCGCCAACTCCGAAGTCAGAAGCTTCCGGGGGTCGACGACATCGATCTTCAGGGTCCCCGAAGCCCACCTGGTCGGTACGTGACTGCAAAACTCGGGAACCGACAGGAAGAAGAACTTTTTCTGCCACCCTCGCCAGCTATCCTTATTATCGAAAGTGAAGGTGAATTTTTTGCTCCCGGACCCTCGGGGAAGTAAGAAGTAAAAGCCGCCTTTCGGGACCGGGTGGAGTTTGTAATATTGCATAAAGAAAAGAAAGTGGGGGTTTATCTTAAAAACCCCACACATACAGAGGAAGGAGTTGAAATAAGAATAAGAATTAGGAGAGAGCTGGTTCATGGCAATCCCGTGAAACTTACAGAATTCGCATATCATCCGATTGGGAGGATACCGAAGACCTGCTTTCAACTGAACTCGGTAAACGATAATTTCACCCAAAATGGCCGAAAAACCGTACGTACCCGGGATAGGCAACCTCGGGACGACGTAAAAGGGAAGACGAAATTTGGCCATCCACTTTGCCATTTTTTTCGAAATGGTACAACAGGGATGAGACTTAAGGGGGAGAAAGCTTTCGGGAAGAGGACGGACGGACATCAACGGGGTTGGATTCGACAATTTTTTTATAAAGAAGAAGGACGACCTCGGGAAAAAGAAGGAAGAAAATAGAAAGACTTCGAAAAAACAACCTCGGAAGAAAAAAAAAGAGCTACAAAGGAAAACACCCACCGAAGGTTTTGCCGAAATCTGGGTTTTTTGACGCCATTGTGAGGTTTGCCGAAAATCACTCCACCATAGAAACCGTTGCCGGAAGAAGGAAAAAGACAAGAGAGAGCTCTAGAGCAGATAAAAGCAAAAGAAAAGAGTGTGACAAGAAATGAAGCGAGAGGTGCTTATATAGACCGAAGGGGGTAAGCGAAGCGTCGTCATTATTGCCCCTTGCAGGCGAAGGGACACAATTAACACAACCGACGTAACTACTCGCCATTTATCAACAGCCACGTGTAAGACTGATGTGAAAAACGAGGGCACGCCCCTAACAGCTGGCAAACCTATATAACGCTTCCCAAAGTGACAGGTCTGCCTGAATGAGAAGACGAAGCGATTCACTGACAGGGAGGACAGTGGAATCACACGCCTCTGACAAAGGCCTCGACAGAAGCGCCAGGTACATCGCTCGAACTCCAAAAAGTTCCCGAGAGCCTCCTAAACCGAAGACGCGTCTTCGAATTTTCTGAGGGGGGGCATATGATAGCTGAAGGGTCATCGCCCCTGAGGGATCTTACGCGTATACATCATCGTGGGCCAACGCATCACCTTCGGTCAGGAATAGGCGACCAGACCTCGGTAAAGAAAAAACCTCAAGCACCCGCTGACAAGCTGGATAAGCGTCGCCTTCGGGGGACATGTCAGACCAACTTCCGTCATAAAGGGTCATCACTCCCTCTGAGAATAACCTTGGAATGACTCCATGTGCCTAAGCCCGCCCTCAGTTACCCTTTAGACCACCTTCAGGACATATCCTCGAGAGCACCATTGCCAAGGACCTAAACCTCGGGAAAGTCCAGTCGAAGGTGTCTTGCATAAAGCAAAAGGACCTCCCTCCAAATATGTTCACCTCCCCGAGGAACCCCTAGAGCTCATGGGAATTCGGTCACCTAGAAAGGCCACATGGACGAATGACTAGACAGCTTAGGAGTCTCTGACACACCGTACTCATACGGCTCCCGACACGCCACCCCCAGACATGTTCTGACACGCCGTTCTCAAGCTGCATAGGCTTTCGGCCGAATATGTGTCATAATCTGGGGTAAAAGCCCCAGACTATGGTCGGCTAAAAGCCCCTCTAAAGGTACGAATCACATCCAGCCGAATATGTGTCATAATCTGGGCAGCTTGTGGCAAACGGACTTCTCCTATCAACCTCTTATAAATATTCGGGAGGCATCACAGGTAAGGGGGTTCTACACACAAGGCAACCTTTACCCTTTTTGCTTGTCTTTTACCTTCAAACACTGACTTGGGCGTCAGAGATTCCTCCCCGGAAAAACACTCCGGGGACCTCCTAACCCCTACTTTCTGTGTCTTCCAGGCGGTCCTCCCAGAACGTATTCTATCTGGACGTTCCTCCACCACCGAAAGTTCTTGCCACCCTCATCATGACACACAATGAAGATGCTGATGGGCATCAACTTATTTTCGTCCAACGAAGGCTTTGGCATATCTTTGCCGGTAACATGTTCGGTATAACCCCAAGCTCTCGAAGAATCTCCTCGGTCATAAAGCTCCATCTAGTGGGGAATGGGTAGAGAGAGCGCAAAGGTGCCTGGGCATCCCAGTCCGCGATGGCCTGAATACGACTGTCGAACTCCTTAAACTGAGATTCCAGTTCTAGAGTTAACAACTTCTTCGGCTCCACTACATCGGTGGCCAGGGTACCTGAAGCCCATTGAGCTAAGAGATCTTTCTACTTCTCATCAATCTCCATGAAGAAGTACTTTTTCCGCCATCCTTGCCAGCTGTCTTTGGTGCCGAAGGTAAAAGCAAATTTCTTGCTCCCAGATCCCCAAGGGAGCAAGAAGTAAAATCCCCCGTTTGGGATAGGATGAAGTTTGTAGTATTGGAGAAAGAAGATAAAGTATGGGACAATTTTGAGAACTCCACACATACATAGGAAGGCATTAAAGTAGGCATAGGAGTTCGAGGGCATCTGATTGACGGCTAAGTCGTGGAAATAGCAGAAGTCAGAGACCACCCTCAAAGGAGGATAACAGAGTCCCATCTTTAATTGTGCCCTGAAGATGGTAACCTCATTCGGGTGAGGAAGGTAGCTTGGTTCATTATGACCACGCAACCTAATTTTTGCATAAGAAGGAAGAAAGAACTTTAGTCTCCACTTCTCCAACTTCTCTGAAGTCACACAGTTCATATGGGAATTGAGAGGGATCCAACTGTCAGGAAAAGCGGTAACCGTGGCTTGTTTAGCTGACATCTTTGGTGACTAAGACCCTAACCTCAGACAGATGAAGGAAAAAGAAAAGAAAAATGAAGAAAAAGAGCAACTTCGGAAGGAAACCCACGTATTTGAAAAACAAGGGAAACTTTGAAAAGTGTTGTGAAACTTGTCAGAAATTGCTCCTCCGCTAACGCCGCCACAAGCAAAAGCTAGAAAGTGAGAGGAAGTCCGAGAGAAAAAGGAATGAAAGTAGAAGAGTGAGGAAACTCTAAAGGGAAAAGGCTTTATATAAACCGAGGGAGGCAGGCGAAGAGTTGCCATAATGAACCATCGTAAATGAAGGGATGTAACCGATGTAACAGACATGACTGATCGCCAATGATCTGATGACACGTGTCACTAGACGCTAGAAGCTAGGGCACGCCTTTTGACACTAACAGGCCTATATTGCCTAACCCAAAGTGACGCGATTGCCAGGTCAGAAGATAGGACGGTTCACTGGCAGAAGTAGGAATAAAAAAAACTAGAGGGGAAAATAGCTCCTCGCCTCTGAAGGTACAACCTTGGTTATATTGAGAATTCAGCTTGAGGACATAAAAACAACCCCTTATATTCCGAAGGTGCCACCTTGCTGAAAGCAATGAACTGGTTTGGAGTAACGTCCTCACCAAGGGCCCAAAATCAATGAATGGAACACAAATAAAGAGCCCCAAAGAATGCCGAAAATACAACTTTGCCAAAAGAAAGGGTCTCGGACTGAAAAGCTAGCAAAAGCAAGTTTTTCGGCAAAAACAACTTCAGCTACCCAAAGAGCAGGATTTCCATGACACGCTCTTAAATGATTAACGCCGTAGATATAACTTCGGGTTCTCCAAGGGGGGCAAGTGATAGCCGAAGGGCTATCGCCCACAAAGACCTCCTTAATGGCTTACTAAGCACCACCCTCGGAGGATTTGTAACAACCACTTCCAGAGGATTCTCTACTCCATCCTCAAAAAATATATGTGACTAACTTTGGGAAAATGGGGTTCCCTCCACGTTTGGAGGGCACACTACCAACCTCGGAAGCGTGGGTTTGTCACCTTCGACCAAGGAAAATGTCTCTTGAAGATGGTCCTCCCATCTGAAAAGCCTTCTCTAGTAGCCCTCAAGGAAAATCCCTACCCGAAGGTGTATCACATCCCTGAATGGGTCTTATGGAGAAACGATAAATACAGTTGAGGAACCTCTACTAAAGAAGTCTCGCACACGCCCTTACCCTCTAGCCAGAAGTACCTACAGCCAGCTGGAGATACCTGTCTCCGAGGGTACGGACCAGATCTAGTTGAACACATGTCATGATCTACTTAGGCTGTGCAAAACAGCCTCCTCCCTTCACCCTCATACAAATACTTGGGAGGCTCCTTGGTGAGGACATGAGACTCTATCCTTTATATTCTCTGCTCTTAAACAACTTCTATCCCATATACTGACTTAGGCATCGGAGGCTCCTCCCCAAAAAACACACTTCGAGGCGCTCTTAACTCGCTTTCTTCAAAATCTTGCAGATACCTTCCTACTGGAAGTCTCTCTCAAGCCCAGTATGTCATACAACGAAGATGCTGCCAAGCATCAAATTGCTCTGTTTTTTGCTGATCATTAAGCTTTTTGGTGATGGATGAGTAGAGCTACTCCTGCGCTAGCTAGAGTAAGATCATTATAGAGATTGATGAAATAAGAGTGTATCTTCCCTCTGATTTCATCTTCTTCATACAACCAAGAGTCATCTTCCAATTGTAAAGCTATAATTCTTGCCTTAATTCATCTTGTTTTAGTTGTAGTGTGAAAGAAACGAGTGTTATTATCTCCTAAAGCTAACCATTTAACCTGTGCCGTTTGTGCCCACAATAATTCTTCATCTACAAGTAAAGCCATATACCATCTTCTTAGGGCCATAATTTTATTAGAGAATCCATAATATTTTGTGCTGATTAAAATTGATCCAACCATTTTTCAATGCTTACTATCTTCTGACTCAACCCCCCAATAGAAGCCTTACTCCATCTTCTTAAAGTAGGGACCAATTAAGAACACTTGAATGCCATCTGAAGCATTTTAGGACCTGTAATAGGATGTTACCAAATAGATTTGATGATTTCCTCACACTAATAATATCTCAAGTAGATAGCTTCAAATCATCTAGGTCTGAGATAAAATTTACGAATAGGCCGGGTATCTAAGAGGATTGGAGCATGATCAAATCTTTGAATTGCTAAATTAAGTACTTGGGCATTATGGAATAAATGAAACCAACTTCCATTACAGAAAGCCTTATCAAGAACTTTGTACACTGCATCCACTTCTTCCTTGAAATTAGACCAAGTATATATTGGTCCACCACAAGGGATTTCTAAAAAATCCAATCCATCAATAAAACTTTGCAGATACTTAGCCCTTATACAAATATGGGCATTCCGACTTGATTTATCTGCAGAAGTTAGATCTTGATTAAAATGCCCAAATAAAAATAATGAATTAGGATACTACTTAATGGTGTTTGATATTTTATTCCAAGTAGCAAGCCTAAAATTTACATTAGGATTTCCATAGATGCATCCTAAAACTCAAACTTGACTAGTTGTATCCACAATCTGCAAAATGACCAGATTCACAGACTTGGACGAAATAGAATAACTAATTTCAAAAGACCATCCCACAAAAAACCCCCCTTTTGACCTACAGGATCCACAAAATCAAATTAATCAAATCCCAGACCATCAAGCTTCATAGTAGCCATATTTCCAAGCATACGAGTTTCCATCAGAAAGAACCAAAGTGGGCAGTTTTTCCAGATCAAGCGGCGAACATGGTGGATTGCCAAGGGATGCCCCAACCCTCGACAATTGAAACTTAATGCCCACATTACTAATTTTGGGTTTGATAAGGTTGAAAGCCATTAAAACCTTGTCCCAGTTGTAGTGGCTGGACAGCTTTGCAGGATTGGTGACCAAAACCTTCTCTGATGAACCATCAGTTGCCAATGATTGAGCATCCATGTAAGTAGGCAGAGAGCGTAATCGCTTAAGTGGCCGGATTTCATCCTTGTCAAATTGAAAACTGATATTCCCCTTTCTCCTCTTTGTCCCCTACTTCTGATTCACCTTCTGTTTCTTGCATTCATTTCTTGAATCCGAGAAAACTGGCAGGAGCAATCTTTTTTGCCAACAATAAACGCAACTTTGATATCTGCATTGACATTCTGCTAAAAATTTTTGCTGATTTGTTTGAGTGAGGGATATCACAGCTAAATCGGGAACCACTTGATCGTATGAATCAGAACAATTAGGAGAAAAAGTTTGCGAAAACACAACTAATAGAATCATTTTACCTTTACTTAACTCCCTTGAAAAATCTGGCCCTATGAATAGGACGATTTGACATTTTCTGGGTCTTTCCAAGATGTGGGCCGAGTGATAAGTTGGTTGAGAGTTGATCTCATATTAAGGCCCTTCTGTGACATATAACTTGGACACCACTATCCACTATTTTGGACAAAGGAAATTGGCCCAGAGAAAACCCACCTATCGAGCCCATTGAAGAAGTATCAAAATCTGAGGGCAATAAACCAAGCAACACTTGTGTAGCCTGTGTATCATCTGAATCTGAAGGATTCAACTCACCTTCAACTACCAGGTAAACAATCGGTCACAAGTTGACAATTTAAAAAGGTGATCCAAGAGGATTACTAAATTTTAAATAAAATTTATCAGAGAAACAATGTTGATAAAAATAAATTAATTGATTCTTAGATTAAGAATGTTACAAAAATGTAATAATTCTTTCTAATTTTTCAATAATCATGTTTAGAATTAATCATGAAAATAAATATTAAATAAAAATATTTTAATATTTTAAAGTTAAGACAACTATACAAAAAAAAGTAATTAAATTTTATAACTTAAATCTTTCACATTACATTGTTGTGTTGTTATCAGTTAAACCAAAATTTAATTTACAGATTAGTACACTTGAAAAGGAAAAAAGCAAATCACAAATAGGTATGAATTTAGAATGACCTTTTAGAGCAGCTTTGTTCTTTAACATAATGCTTTAAAAGACTTAGATCATAATAACTATAATTAAACTTAAGAAATTTAGAGACCAATGCTGTTAAATAAGCATCTTAGTATAGTAAAATTCTTTCAATCATACATGATTTTCAATGCTCAAGCAATGGTATATATCTTGGATAGTGATGTATAACTTTTTGTTGAACATTTGTTTCTATTGTTGCTGCCATAATAACCATAGGATTTGAGCTTGAATGCAAATTTGGACTCATATATAAAAAACTTAAGCAATAATTTCTTTTAAAAAATTTCAAGGCATAGGAAAGATATATAGCAAATTTTATATGTCACAAAGTGGGGTCCTAGTGCCCCGAATTACTTAACGTGTAGGCTCTTATAGACTGTGATTTCACTTAGTTGCTCTCGGCTAACTATTACTTGTCGGCAAATTAAAACACTTTATGTACAACTAGTTACTTAGCCTACTCTATAAAAGGATATGCATGTTTTTGTTATGGCAATGCAACTCAAATAAATAAAATAAGTAAAGAAAATGTCACTCAATTACTTCATTTAAAACATATTGAAAACATGCCAAGACAATAAAAAACTAGTTACTTAAACTTCTAGTAATAGTTTTGTGCACACATATAAGCTCTAGTATACACCCAAAAGTAACTTAATAGTCTTATAACACAATATGTCTTAATAGAGGCAATGTCTTAGTACACAAGATACCATATATTCAAGACAAAATACTACTAAGATCATCTACTTGAGCTCTCACCTTAAAGCTATCAAGCTCTAAACGCAAAGCCCTCACTTGTCCTTGTGCAACTCTTAGCCTCTAGACTATAAAAGCACAAACACTTAGTTAGTACAAAACTTAGCTTATAAGTAACTCAGAAACACAAGGATCCAGCTAAAATAAATACCTTCAAAATAAAGAAACTTAGCCCATAACTATCCACCAAATTGTTTGGCCCAAGGTTAGTACTTGCACAAATAAGATTAAGGGAGTGAGTACATTATCATACTCAGTAAAGGGTCCCTCGATACCTACAAGGAAACTCTAGCAACCATAAACATATGGCAAACAAACAACTAAGCATCCAACAATCAACCACAAGCAAAAAAAAAAATAATAAATGCAATGCATAAGTGAATGATATGCAACATACAACACTTGGGACTTCTTACACCCTAAATCCTTTACCTCCCTTAAGTACCATTTATAGGTCCTATAGTAGGTTGCGACCCACTTCTGTCACTTACTCATCTTTCCCTTACTTATTGTGTAGGGTAATTGACTTTGTAGCTTAACTTCGCCAAGTTCTTCGAACTTAACTTGGGCTCTCTTAGTGGACCTACTTACCAAGCTTTTTAGCTTGGTTAGGACTCCCTTATGTTCTACTTTAGTGGCCCGGGTCCGTGGCCCAACACTTAGGTTATTAGAGGAACTGAACCCTACTTAGCCCCTTCTTGGCACCTTAATTCTTCTTTAAGGCACCCTTAATTATCCACCAAACTTAGTCCTCTTAAACCACACACTTAATTAACCTATTTACTTGATGCTTATAATTATCTTAGAAGTGACTTTGGAATATATTCAATGCTTGCCATAATGTTGGAAGTGGAAAGAACCCCTTAATGATGCATAAAGGCCATGTAGGATGAACTTTGGGCAAAATAAGGCATGGTGCGGTCGCACCACACTATGAGATGCGATAACATCTCAGTTTTGGCCACTTTTCTAGAATTTATGTGGTTACACCAACCATGGGGGCGTGATCACATCACCCTTGAAGGTGCAACAATTTTGTGCCTACCCAAACTACAAACAATAAGCTAAAGCCTTTATCTATATACTTTGGGACCTTCAATTTTGCATGAATTTTGTGGGATTTTAAAGAAATGGTGAAGATGAGCTATGGAGGAAAGGGAAGAACGAAAATGGGATGGGAAGGAGATGATGAATAGTTATTTTTTTTATTCCAAAAGATCATCACCTATTCCCACTAAAACTTTGACAAAATTTCTTCCACATGCAAAATTAAAATTTTTTTTCTTTCCCTCCCCACTAGCAAGCTGACTTTAGGTCTCACAGGGGAAGATTTGATTCCTTGCCCCTAGCTTTTCATTTTTATGCCACAAGTGGCACAAAAGCCCTAATTTCTTAGTTAGTGTATTTTAGTTCCCTAACTTTCATTTTTGGTTCCAATAGTTAGAGTAATTTATGATCTTAACTTATTTGGTCAAAAATACTTACATGACCTTAATTTCAATGAAATTATAGTCATGCCACTCACTTGGCTCTGAATTACCATTTTACCCTTTTTCCCCATTGGTTTCATTTTACACTTAGTGACTCAATACAACCTTACTTAGCTTGTTTTCTTGCTTAACCTGGAACTAATTTAAGACATTTAAATAAAAACACCTTAATTATACATACTTACTAAGTCAAAATAAGACATTGACTAGGAAAGTTGTTACACAATTCTCGATATTTGGTAGTCAAAGTCTCCAACCCTTGGGGAGCTCCAACTATAGGATTTTATACTTAAAATGCAAATGTACACTAATGCATCTGTCACACTCACTATATTCAAGTTTGTGGATTAGAGATTCCTTGTGTAAAATATCTCACTAAAACAAATATTCTAGCACCTTTTTCTTCCATCGAAAAACCTCTACATGCTTGCCTATAAGCAATGGTTGCAACAATTAAGGTAATAGTAGCAGGGGAAGGGTTGCTCTCTACATGATTAGCACCGGGAAGAAAGTTGATAGCCAAGTGGCTATCATACTTGGATAGCATCTAAGGATGACTGACAAGTACCATCCTCGAACGTACATCTAACCAACCTCGGGAAAATGGATCCTCACCACCCTCGGCTGATAACACTACCACCCTCGGAAGGACATACTGCGCCATCCTCGGTCAAGTGATTTGCTGACCTCGGGAGGCCATCTCCCCATCTTTGGCAGAATATAGCATTCGCCGAAGGTCCTCCACCCGGCCAAGAAGCCTCCCTCTATGGCCCTCGAAAGCAAAAACCAGACCGAAGGAGACCCGTCTACCGAAGGGGTTTACCCCCCGAAGAGGGCCCATCACCGAAGGAGTTCTCACCCAGATGAGACAAAGACAGTTAGGAGTCTCTGACACGGAGACCTCGTACACGCCCCTAATACACAGGCCTCCCATGGCTTTGACTTCTGGCCAGAACAGCCTATGCCCAGCTAGAGATCCCCATCCCTGAAGGTACGAACCACATCTGGCCGAACACGTGTCATGATCTGAGCGGGCAGTGTCAAACGGACTTCCCCCAACGCCTTCCTATAAATACTTGGGGAACAATCCTGGTAAAAACAACGAGACATAAGAGACAGAAAACCCTAGCTATCTTTTGTTCTCCGCTCCCTCTTTCTTACCTTCATTATCTAAAATACTAACTTGAGCGTCGGAGGCTCCTCCCCCAGAATCACACTCCGAGGAGTCTCTAACCTCTGTTTTACTGAGTTTTGTAGCCACATTCTTGCTAGAAGTCCCTCTCAAAAGTACCTTCACACCGGAGGTCTCGTTCCAAGCATCTTCATACCGGAAGTTTAGCTCAAAGTTGCACCATGTCATACAACGAGGATGCTACCGGGCATCAAAAGCCACATAAATAAATGTATTCATTTGCCAATCAATCTTTTGGCTAGGATCAATAGTGTATTTTTCTTTTAAGTCAATTTTCAAATATTTAAGCTACAATTTAAATGCTAAACATCATAGCCTAAAAACCAACTTCTATATTTTCATTAACTTGATTTTGAAAAATGTACAGACCTTGTATTTGCTTTGTTGAAAAGAAACCTAGGCCTAGAGTGAACATATATGAAAATTTTGTTCTCATCTTGGAAAATATTGCCAACGATCATTGGATAATACTCAAGTGTAATTAGCAAATTCTCACTACAAAATTCATCACCAATTAGCACAATCCTAAATGAAACTCTCTCCCTTCCCTCCAGGACTTATCTTTCCACTCCAAGTTTTGACCTTCAAGAGGCTGTACACTAAAGAAACTCTATCCACTTCCTCCACAAATATTAGCATAGCCAAGTAAAATTTTGAATAGGGAGTGGCAAACATGCTTATGAATCTTAACAAAGCAAATCTTTATAGAATTCTATCATCAAAGAAACAAAACATAAGGAAAAAAGTCAAATGAAAGCAATGAAGTTGGTGGAGACAAAAAAACAAATATACCTAAAAATCTTACTAAGATTAAAGCATTAAGGAAATACCAATTGGGTTCTTTTTATTAAAGCATCTTTGCACCAATCACCTGCCCCTGGTCTCCTCAAAATGGTATCAAATTTCTCTTATACATTTTGAAGCTGTGTTGAACTGGTAGTCTCCATCAACCTAAAGTCTCGTAATTAAACTTTACCTAAAAATCAAATTTGACATGGGTACAAAACTAGCATTCAATTGTATAGAAAATGAAAAAGAAAAAAAAAAAAAAAAAGAACTCCATGCCCGATCATAGTAAAAAAAATCATCTAACCTTCTTCTTCTCTCTGCAAAATTGCCTTGGTTCTCCCTCTTCCATTGGTTTACCATTGAGGTGTCTATTTTCCTTCCCCCATTGAGTTTTTTTGGCTAACATCTTCATCGTTTGCCACCAATGCTCATCACCTTGTTAATTTCTACTAGTAGATAACACCAAAATTTATTTATCATGCTTGATTGGATTTTATCACAAATGATTGTGTTACGCAAAATTTTAAAAGGATGATATGATTATACGGATTTTGTGGTGGTTAGATTATGGATTTTGAATTGATTTCATACTCTAATAAGACAATGGTCTTGCCAACTACTTTTTGTAAAATAAAGGGTTAAAAAATCACTTAGTGTAAAATTATCCGAATTTAACATTAAAAATAGTAAATGTGCCACGTGTCTACTCTATAATTCACCTATTATGTGAAATGTCTACAATATTCTTCGTAGATGCTCCTAATATATATGCATTGGCTGGATCAATGTATTGGTATTTGAAAATGTTAAAATCAATTTTTTGTATGAAATAAAATTTATAGAATCACTTGAAAAAACATAATGTCAATATAACATTGTCATGTTTAAATTTTGTTATAAAAAATTTTTTATGAAAATAATTTGATTATTTCAAACCACATTAATTAAAAATTTAGGATTTAGAAAAATCTAGATTTATCTAAATTTAATCTTGTAGTTATCTATCTAAATTTAAAATTTGAATGTAAGTAAAAAATTATGATTTTGATTGCTACATATCACCACCATATTGAATAATAAGATCAGGGATATATTAGGTAAACCAAGTGCAAAAGTTTGCAGTTAAATTACTAGAAGAGAAAAAAGTGTCATGTGTTAGCTCCACAATCGCTCTCATTAAAGAAAATACAAATCTACCCTTAGATGTATCCTATTATATATATATATATATGTATGTATGTATGTATGTATGTGTGTGTGTGTGTGTGCGCAGGTTATCCCAGCCTCTTATAAACTACGAGAAAACTATCCACGCCTAATGCAAGTACTCATGCTCGATTTCCCTTTACTTTTCACAATAAGCGTCCCACAATGAGTGTAATATTTATAGGCATAATTCACAATAGATTTTTTGGGGTGGGGGGGCCGGGAGTGCATCTATGAAGAAATAGAAAGGGCATCAGATGTGAGCTTGGAGGAATTGTCGTCTGTCCGAATGAAGCTATAAGCACTTGCCCCAAGCATTGATCCGATGACAGGTCCGACGATGTACACCCAAAGTGACTTGTAATAACAACTTGCCAATGCTGGCCCTATGCTCCTTGCAGGGTTCATCGATCCACCCGATATTGGCCTTTAATCAATAACAATTTTACGTTACCCAATTGACAGAGAACATTATTTTGTACCGGTTCTAAAATCTTAACAAGTTAGAAAATTGATTGTTATTATGCTTGCTTAATATTTAGCAATTTTTGCTTACCCTGCAAAGATGGAAGTAATGCAGACAGCTGAACCAACTGCCAAACCAGCCAAATCTCCCACCTGTTAAATAAATATGCAATCAAATTTGTGTCATGTAAACTTTGCTTTCTAAAAAGTGTCATTCTTTCAAGGACAGAAGAAGTAATATCCGAGAGAATATTGATAGTTACAGCTTTAGTATCGGTGGCAACGGCTAAGGTGACGAACACCATGTTGAACGTGACCACAATTTCGGTGATGAGTGCTTGAATTTCTGTTCCAAAAGGTGACGTTGTTCCAATGAACTTGATCGGGTGTAGCAACCTTTTGAGCGTGTAGGCTGATCCCGTCGCTCCTACCAGTTGTGCTGCTACATAAAGTGGAACCTACGACCATCCCATACACATGTAATGTAGCATAATATTACATTCTAAATGCATACCATTTGGTACTAGCAGTTTTAGTTAATTAACATTATCCGTTATTCTAGATTGTGACTTTCTTTTACAGGTAGAAGCTACAATAAAGGTATAAGGTGGGAGATGTATTCTAAATTAATTAAATTGGATGTAAATCTTAAATTATTAATCACTATTTAATAAATATTATTGGAGAATCACTACTAAAATGAGACCATTTTCCAACTGATTTTCTTCCAACAATCTGACAGTCCGTAATACCAATGCATTGGACCATAAGTAATTTACTAGTGCATAGAAATTAAAAATTTACCAACGGTCAAAAGTGTTGCTAATTTTCCATTGGCCAAAGCCATTAGTAGGCTTGTAATGTTGGGGTCTTAAGTGTCAAGCAGAATATAGACAAGGGACATGAATTATAATTTAGAGAATGGGTATAAGTATCCTTTTTTAACCCACCATTTCCATAGACTTCTTTTTCCTCTCTCTCTTTTTTTTTCTCTCTCTCCCCCCCTCTTTCTCTCTCCTATTCCTCCTTCTAACTTCTCTCTACCGAGTAATGTGTTTGGTAGAGTTGCTACCGACGCAAATGACTTTTAGAGCAGCGATGCTGCCATGTGAAAAACAAATTACATTGCATTTTTTTTACATCTTTTTACATCATTGGATTGCTTTTGTTCTGCTCTTCAAGTCTCTCTAAATAAATTCCTTCAAAATCTCAATGGATTTTTGTATATCAAGCCTAAAAGTTTCGAGCTCAAACAAAAAGTTTCCTCGATTTACAAGTTTTGGGTTCATTGTTTTGCTTGACTCATTTGGAGGCTTTTGTCAGCAAGGTAGAGATGCCAAATCAGAGCTCAATGAGAGCCTCTACCAAGCCCATTGGCAACAGCCAAGGCCGGCGATGGTGCCTGTGTGTTTCAGGCGACTTTGCTATTGAGTGTAACGATTCTTAGAACACTAGAACCCTTAGTTTGCTTATCTTTCGCCTCCTACTTTGTGAAATTGTTTATGGGCTTTGATTCTCAATATCTAAGGTTCATGCTTTTTGGTTCTTGTAGGTTTTTGAATTCCAGCATTTATGTGGATCTTGCGTTTTATAATATTTTTGGAATTTGTGAGTTTTGTGGCTGATTTTCTTCAATTCTTCAATTTCAGCATTTGATTGGTTTCCTTTGAATTAATCAGAGTCGAGCTTGCTTCAATATTTCAAAGCCCTAGCCAGTATAAGGCTTCTCAATCAAGCACTTGTGAAATACCTTCTAGTAAAAAGTAATATTAGACTAATTGGGTTTCCTTCTTTCTATGTGTTATGGGGTTTTGTATTGTTAGCTTGCAGTTTAATGATTCTCCATTTCATTGGCTTTGTTCAAAGCTAATGGCCTTCGGTTTAAGTCATGGCTTCGCTCATTTGGTGAAGAATTTGTTGACTAGAGAGGACTTTTCTGATTACTCTGTTGTTTATATCTCGATTGGTTGATTGGAACAATACTAATTTGGACATGAACCACCATGTAATTGTATCTGTTAAATTAATTTGCTTGTGGTCAATGTGATATACAATTTTATTTCATAAGTGCATGAGATTGAATCCAAGCAGGATATATGTATTGGCTTCCTTTTTTTTAATTCAAGTGTACCTGTGATAGAGTTTTATTGGTTGTTGTTGCAATTGGATATTTCTTACAAATTTATTGACTAGGTGCAGAGCTTCAATTTGTTCCTTGCCCTATATATGGCCGAAAGCTACTAACTTTTACACAAGCATAATAAATTTCAAATACTTGTTTTCGTTTTATGGAATTGAGATTGTTGATGAACATTTATTGATTTAATCCTCCATATTTTTTGTCTTTTATATTATAATGGAATAGAATTTGTGCGCAAATTATTGCCTTGCTCAATCTTTGAATAGCTAGCTATGTTCTTTTACTTTTCACTTTTAACCATGTATTTGTGCTTATTTTTTTTAGTTCTTTGTGTGATTTACATTTGTGAAGTATTGTTTTTTATTTTTCTAATATTTGCACAGAAATCACTTTAATTTTTTCTCAACATTTTAAATTTTCTCCTTAAATAAAATTATAAAGGTAGTTTCCAACGTCTTTATATTGGAAATTGCTTTTTTTAATACCAATAAATTTATCAATAGTCTTGGCCGTTGATAAATTACTAATAGTAAAAATGTTGGTATTTTCCAACGGCTTTGACCGTTAGTAACTTGTCAGTAGCCAAATGTGTTGGAAAACACCAACGACTTAACACATTGATAAAAGTTCAACCGTTGGTATAAAAGTGTACAATTTTCAGCCGTTAGTATTTACCAATGTTTTATTTATCAACGGGCAAACATTAGAAGTTACCAATGGTTTAATATTTGGCCATTGGTGAAACAATTTCCAATACATTGATTACCAACGGCCGGTTACCAACAGTCTCATGTTGGTAATTTCTGTTGGAAAATGATGAAATTTTAATAGTGAATTTTAGATTTACTATAATATAATTATGAAAAATTTTAAATAAGGATGTTAAAAATTGCTGTGGGATTGGGTTAAGAAATTTTGGAGGGAATAAAGGTTCATCTACTATCCTTGAGGTGAAAGTGTTAATCATATCATATGAGAACTTAGGGAAAGAAATTAAACATTACAAGGTTTAAGGGTTTAAGAGTCAAGGAAGGGAAAGGGTGTTTTGAAGTGCAAAACCTTAGCTATCCCGCCATGGATCAATAGATAAAATTAACCGCTTTTAAAACTGAAACAAGGCTGGGAATTGAGATAGATAGATTGACTTTGGGTGGTTCAATAATCTGAGATGGTCCGGTGTCCATCACTAATTAAGTCATGTGGGAGTTGGGGTGTCTGTCACCAGTTGCCGTTGTCCCCATGCTGTATAGCTATTAAACCATGTCAATAAAAAAAATAGCATGGTGGGTTTTTTATTTTTTTTTTCTTCTTGTTTTTTTTATTTTAATTCACAAGGGTTTAGCGTACACAAGGTATTGTGCTGCTCCTGCAATTTTATTTCCAATACAAGAAGGTCAATTTTTTTAATTAAAAAAACTGGTAATTTAAATAATAATTGATTATAGAAATCAGTAAATAGTTTGTATTTTGTGAAAAGTAATTATTGAGCAATTTTAATCATAATTCTAAAACTAATGTTAAAGGGGGACTGTGTGACAAAAGAAACAAGGACAGGGTATGAGGTTTCCAAAGTAGGAGGGTAAAACTGTTATTTGAACCAATCCTGAAGCAAGAAAGTGCAATTTACTTGTTGGTGAAGGAGGAAAAGGCCTCGTTCTTTTCGAACTATGAGAAAAAAAAGGTGGGGGAACAAAGAACAATTTTTGTGGACGTACTTACGTGTTTCCATGGGAAATGGCGGAAGGCGGCGAAAGTAAGAGTGACAGCAGGATTCATATGAGCACCGGAGATGTGTCCAACGGTGTAGATCATGACTGTGACGATGAGTCCTCCGGCGATGGACGCACCCAACTTGGAGATCCTCCTCTCATCGGTGGCGCTTACGGCGGCCGCCCCGCATGTAACAAACACCAACAGAAAAGTGGCTATCACTTCGGCAGCCACCTGCACCAGAAGCGGTTACAATAAAAACATGCGTAGATCGAGATACAGAGTTGCACAATGCAGTTGATCAGTACATGTATATATGATTAATGAACATGCCTTTTTCCAGAAAGGAAGGGGATAGTGGGTGACGGCGAATTTGCAGAAGTATGTGTCCATCCTGAAATCCAATGGAGAATAGTTAAGAGTTAATATGAGCTATATTGCTCTCTTGCAGCACATAGTCTCTACCTCCCATTGTCTCAACTTCTCAATATATATATACAAAGCGTGTGTGTGTTTAAAGATGATGACTTATCCCAACCAGAGAAAAAGTTGATGACAAAATTTATAAAAAAAACCTATCGTATGAGACTAATGTTCAATCCCCCCCTATTAGTTTGGAACAAACTAAGATGTTGTTAAAGTATTCAATTTAAAATTTAGTAATAACGAATGAAGATGCTTCTATCATAATATACAAAGCAAACTAATTAGCATTGAAGACGATCCCAACCATAACATAAAACATGTAATCAGCAATGAGCAATACTGATTTTGACATGACCCACCATGTAATTGTATATGTTAAATTGCTCTGCTTGTAGTTAGTGTGATATAATATTTTATTTTATGTGCACTTTGGATGGACTCCAAGTTGGATACACGTATTTGCCTCCATTGTTTAATTCAAGTATGCATGTAATGGAGGTTTATTGGTTGTTTGTTGCAATTGGACATTTCTTACAAATTTATTGAGTGGGTGTGGAGCTTCAATTTATTCTTTGTCTTATACATGGTAGTGATAAGCTTATATTTATTATATTTATTTCTCTCATACTTAGTATGTTTTAATATATTTTGAACCTTAAAAATATATTTTGAGTATTTTTTGTAGCTTAGTACATACCTGCACTCAATTGATTGAAAGTGAATTTAATTTACAATTTTACAAGTTTTAATTTGATTGTGTTCTTTCAGGATTTTGACAGATTAGCGATGTTCCAGTACAAAAATCATATCTTGAGCTACAAAGATTAGAATCAAGTGATTCTTAATTCATTGGAAAGATAACATCTGAAGCTACAAATCATATTCAGACCATGAAACCCATTTTGCACATTAAGAGGGTCAAATTTAGCTTTAAAATTTACGATTTGCGAGTCATCGCTGATTCAAAAGCAGTTGTGGTAATTTAGGCATATATTTGGCTGTAGATGTCTGTTTTATACAATTCAGGTGTCATTTCAAAGATAAGAAAGATATCTACAACTTTCATGCTTTGGGTTTTGAGAAATAATGGCTGTATCAAGGTCTAATTTTAGCTTGAAGTTGCTACTGATATTCTAAAGTATTGCTTGGCTCACAACTTACAAACCTTTTAGTTAGTTTGAATCTTTTTATTTGTGTGGGGTACTTTGGTAAAAATATAGAAAGTTTAGGGAGAGTTTATGGATTTAGCACACTAGGTTAGCTATATTAGAATAAAGGAGGAGCTGCCACAGGGTGCTTCCACCGCCCCTTTTCGCCAACTCTATTTGTTTCTTATTTCTTTTCTTTTCTTGTTTTTAGTGATTTATTTTAGTTTTGGTTGAAGGAGACTAAAATTCTGAATTTTTCAACACTGTGAGATCAAAGTTGTTTTTATTCATTCAATTAATATTTTGAGTATTGGATGTTCTTCTATGATTAATTTCATAATTGTTTCATTTATATGCTACGAGCCCTACTAGTTGTTATTCGATTTCAATCTACTGCTGGGTTAGAAATCAAATCTGTAATTGTTTAGTTTCTCTAATCTGTGAAACAACTGAGATTTAATGATTTGCTGCATCAGAAATCATTAGGTCTTAGGGAAAACATTCAACTAAATTAAATACAACAACTTGTGCTTGTGTTATTTAGTTTCATCATTCTCTCTAATTTTTAATACAATTATTAAGTTAAATCAAGCGCTTGTCTTAGGTTGTTTAGCAGTTAGGGTTAATTAGATCGCTTATTTTCTGATTAACTACGACTAAAGAGAGGTAGGAAGATAGTTCCAACGATAAATATTCAAAGTCTTAATTGATCTATCTATGTATTGATGATCAGTTGTAGGAATTCGGTGGTGAATGTTAATTGATGCAAAGGTTTGAATTCTTGATTGTTTTGTTGGTTTCTTACTTGATAGGTTTCTTAATTCTTGTTCTTTAATCATTTTTTTTATTTTATTTTTTATTGCAAATAACCCCCCAATCTTTTATTCTAAGTTTTCTATGAGGAAGCTTTTAGATAAAAATTTCTCTTGGGATTCGACTTGGTTTCAACTACTATACTACAAATTTATTTATTCTGAGTTGTTAGTGATACCAGAATTATTTTTGGCGATTTCTACGTTCGACCTAAAATTTGGCACCGTTGCCAAGGAGATTTCTTCTTCTGTTAAAGTTTCTTATTTCTTTTTTTTCTGGTTTTATTTATTAAGTTTTTTTTCTCACAATTGGTTTTGTTAGTCAATGGTACTTTTTCAAGCTGGAAGACAAGAGAAACATTGGGGCAGCAAGCTAAAGTCTAGTTTCAGGCTGCAAATCACCACGAAAACAATTTTCAAGGCAATACCTTTTCTTTTCCCCATCCGTATCTTTATTGTGAACATTGAGGACAATGTTCGATTTAAGTGTGGGGGAGTGGGCAGCTTGGGCCATAATTTTCTTGGTTTTCAAAATTTTTGAACTAAAATTTTTTTATTCATATTGTTGAGCATTGATCTGAATTGTTAGATGATTTCACCTTTTTGGTTCTTGAATTCTCAGCTTGAGTGTTGAGTTAGTAATTTATTAGTCTTTATGTAACTCTTAAATTTTATTTTTAAACTGCTTTTATAATTTTTGATCAAGGTAGTTGATGGTTATCTTGAGAAACTGATTTTTTCATCAAATTTATATACTTAGTACATTGATTTAAACCTTGTGAGATTATGAGCTTATTAAGTTGAATATGTAGTTTGTTCAGTTGATAAATGATTTGAATCATCGGAGAAAAAAAATTGTTGTTTGGATTGTTGCATTCTGATAGAAATAAAAAAAGTTGCTACTCTGCTGTTTCTAGATATTGAAGTAGGTTGTGGTCTTCTCCTAAGGCAAGAGTCGATCACTGCTCGAAAAGGTACTAGGAACATGAGTATGGTCAAAGACCACTTTGAAGTTGTGTCGAGTTAGTAGCTTGGGTATGACAGAGCCCCTATTATACACTCATTAAACGGCGGAACACAAGAAAAAGACAAAATAAAAAAAATCAAGTAAAAATAAAAAAAAAAGTAAATTCTTAACTGATTTCTTATTTTTCATGGGTTTTTGGTAAGACCGGTTGTGCTTTTTTGAGTTTTTATCTACCTGGTTTTTTCCCTTTACTTCATACAAAAGTTTGATGTTTTTCTCAAATTTTCAATTGTGATTGTTGCTAGCTTGAGAAGAAATTGTTTTCAAGGACTTATTTAGTTTTGAGTTGCTATTGCCAAGTAGATTGCATGCTTAATTCCTCTTGTTAAGTTTTTCAAGACCCTTGGATGTGAATTATCTTATTCGGTTTAGCTCAAAAGTATGTTTCTATTTTGAGTTTTGCTAGGGGACGAGCAAAAGCTAAGTGTGGGGGAATTTGATAAGCTTATATTTATTATATTTATTTCTCTCATATTTAGTATGTTTTAATATATTTGAACCTTAAAGATATATTTTGAGCATGTTTTGTAGCTTAGAGTATAACTGGACTTAATTGAATGAAAGTGAATTTAATTTACAATTTTACAAGTTTTAGTTTGGTTATGTTCTTTCAGGACTTTGACAGATTGACGATATTCTGGTACAAAAATCATATCTTGAGCTACAGAGATCAGAATCAAGTGATTCTTGATTCATTAGAAAACTAACATCTAGAGCTACAAATTATATTCAGACCATGAAATCCAGTTTACACATTAAGAGCATCAAATTCAGCTTCAAAGTCACGATTTGTGAGTCATCGCTAGTTCAGAAGCAGTTATGGTAATTTGGGCATATATTTGGCTAAAGATGTTCGTTTTATGCGATTGAGGTGTTGTTTCGAAACTGTATCAAGGTCTAATTTTAGCTTGAAGTTGCTACTGATGTTTTGGAGCATTGCTTGGCTTACAACTTGGAAACCTTCTAGTTAGTTTGAATCTTTTTATTTGTGTGGGGTACTTTGGTAAAAATATAAAAATTTTGGGGAGAGTTTATGGATTTAGCACACTAGGTTAGCTATATTAGAATAAAGGAGGAGCTGCTGCAAGGGGCTTCCATCCCCCCTCTTCACCAACTTTCTTTGTTTCTTGTTTCTTTTTTTTTTTCTTTTCTTTTTAGTGATTTATTTTATTCTTGATTGAAGGAGACTGAAACTACTAATTTTTCAATACTGTGAGAATAAAGTTATTTTTATTCATTATATTCAATTAATAGTTTGACTATTGGATGTTCTTCTATTAAATTCATGATTGTTTCGTTTACATGCTACGAGCCCTACTAGTTGTTAATTGATTTCAATCTACTGTTGGGTTAGAAATTAAATCTGTAATTATTTGGTTTCTCTAATTTGTGAAGCAACTGGGATTTAATGATTTACCGCGTTAGAAATCACTAGGTCTTAAGGAGAACATTCAATTGAATTAAATACAACCGCTTGTATTTGTGTTATTTAGTTTCATCAATCTCTCTAATTTTTAATACAATTGTTAAATTAAATCAAAACACTTGTTTTAGGTTGTTTAGTAGTTATGGTTAATTAGATCGCTTGTTTTCTGATTAACCAGAATTAAGGAGAGGTAGGAAGATAGTTCCAATGATGAATATTCAAAAGTCTTAATTGATCTATTTATGTATTGATGATCAATTGTAGGAATTCGGTGGTGGATGTTGACTGATGCCAAGGTTTGAATTTTTGATTATTTTGTTGGTTTCTTACTTGATAGGTTTCTTAATTTTTGTTTTCTGATCATTTTATTTATTTATTTAATTTTTTATTGTAAACAACCCCCCCAATCTTTTATTCTAAGTTTTCTGTGATGAAGCTTTCAGATAAAAATTTGCCTTGGGACTCGACCTGGTTTCCACTGCTACACTACAAATTTATTTATTCTGAGTTGTTAGTGATACTAGAATTATTTTTTGTAGTTTTGACGTCCGACCAGGTAGAAAGCTACTAACTTTTACATTTGCATAACAAATGTCAACTACTTGTTTTCCTTTTATGGAATTAAGATTGATGATGAACATTTATTGATTTAATCCTCCATATTTTTTGTCATTTATATTTTCAGGGAATAGAATTTGTGCTAAGATTTTTGCCTTCTTCAATCTTTGAATTGAAAAGCGAGCTATGCTCTTTTTATTTTTTACTTTTAACCATGTATTTGTGCTTATTTTTTTTAGTTCTTTGTGCAATTTAAAGTTGTGAAGTATTTTTTATTTTTGTAATGTTTGCATAGAAATTATTTTAATTTTTTCTTCACATTTTAAGTTTTCTCCCTAAATAAAAAAAAAGGCGGACGTTGGAAACTGCTTTAAAATGGAAAAGTCTCTATTTTAATATAAAATCTTAACTAAACCCCGGATTATATATATTTTATTTCCCACTTAATTGACGTTAATGACTAATTTGAAACCATCAAAATAAATAAATATTTGTAACTTTTGGTGTAAGAGCCAAGAAATTTTAAAATTTACTAAGTATACTTCATATAGCTGGCAGGCATAAAAAATATACAATTTTGGTTGAATGACAGATTAATCGAATTACATCTAAAAAAATTTCCATTAATTCCGAATATTTTTTGTAAAGTCTTAGGAGGGGCAAAATCTAAAAACCAAGAAGCTTTACAGTTCGAACTTACATGCAACTTTCTCCCAGCATATTCGTGAATGTTACTATCTAGCAATTTTCAGACAATTTATAAACAATTATACATTTTTTATTTTTTTTCATTGTTCTTGCTCTTAGGATTCACATGAATATTTGTTAGGGGTAACACTATATACTAAATTTAATACTACCTAGGATCGTATCACACTTACCGCCTCACATAAAAAATATACACTTACCCTTTTTTTAACGTTGGCCGGCAGACTTTGGTCGGTTACTCTTCGTATGTACCTGCATGAAAAGACGCTGCAACCACCTAAAGTATTTAAATAATTTCTATATTACAATTTGCAAGTAATGAAATTATGAAAATGCCTTTCCCATGACTCCTCTCGACTGGGGATATCAAGCTTTCTTTGCGTGCACACGAATAACATTTCATCATAACCTAGGCAAAACAATAAACAAACCAAGCCAAATCAGTTGAGTTTACTTCAATTTAGATGAGTCTATTTTATTGGTCTGAGTAGCTATTCGGGACTTAGCGGGTATAATTATATAGTACTCCACCACTCAGCTGATAACTACAATACTAGTGACTCTAAAACAATTTGTCTTACTGAAAAAACTGCATTTTACTGAACAAAAATTTTGTTGTGAACCAAATAGTGTTTCTAACTGAAAGGAATTCCATTGGATGCAACTGTAGTTATTACGAAAGGAACAATGATTGTTTGTAGCCGGACAACATTTGTCTAGTAAAATGGAGTAGGGAAACATATGAAATTGCCATTAAGAAGAAAACATATTTATAGTACACGAAGATAACGGTAACAACAGGAAGTGTGTGTGTGATAACTATAAGTGATATATGATAAATGTCAGGAAAGCAAAGATAAATAGGAAGAGAAATATGCTACTTCATCATACGCCCCTGCAAAACGAAGGATTTATGGGCGACACAGTCTTGGTTAGTAGCATTTTGAAGCAGGGCTTAGGAAGAGGTTAATTGGTAAGAACATCTACAAGCTATGTCACTCAGTGGGTTGGAGGAAATGACTGTTGACTCATTCAGGAACGAAAAGACAGTATATAGAGTTTTATTTATAAGTGAGCGAAAGACAAGATTGGCACAGGAATAAGTAGGACTAAGGTTTTGAAAACTGAGAACTAGTTTTATGCGAGCTGAAAAACCAAGTTCAACCAGAAGAGATTGTAGCGATTCTAACTCTTTGGTTGTCAACTCAACCGCATGATATTCAGCCTCTATTGATGAACGAGCAACTATCCTTTGCTTCTTGGTGCCCCGGGGATTGCGAGTATTGCCAAGGAAGATGATATAAGCAAAAACTGATATCTAAGTATCATTATTGGTGGTAAACCAACTCGGGATCTTCAGAAGCCAAGCACTACTAGCTTGGATTGTTCAGAACGAGAGCAATGCTACGGTAAACCTACAAATCAAGCAGAAAAGCGAGTGAAGGAGGGAGCCTTTGGGTGTTTCTCGAGAGGAAGTTTCCCATGCTCAAGTCAACTTCTTGGGAAGATGTATGAGAGCTCTATGAGATGAAATGAGTGTACTTTTGGGAATTGAGGATCCTTGTTATATGGTACCCCGTTGAGAGCAATGTTGTTAAAAACGTGAAACATATCATAGGATCACATGATTCTATGATCTGGATCCAAAAAACCTATCTGACTCATAGTAGAATTAATACCGTAGTAGGATCATGGTGGATTGTGTTTAGAATCGTAAAATTGTAAAAAAAAAAAAATCCCACTAATCCTTTCAAGACGAGGCTCGAAAATTCGTGTCACTGGAAGATTATCATCCTAGACGAGGCTGAAAGATCTATGTCACTGGAAGGAAATTGTGGTCTTTGCAAGCCAGCCAAATTTGCGATTTGCAAGAAAGAGTTGCAAGAGAAGGGAGGACAAAAGGGAAATAAGATAAGAGAGATGGAGACGAGAAAGGAATGATGGTTAAGAGTCAAAGAGAGAAAAAAAGATTAGATTGACAAAGAAGGGCAAGAGAGGGAGAAAGACAAAGAAACTAAGGATGAGTGAGAGGAAGATGGGAAAGGAAGGTGGTCAAGAGTCAAAGATAGAGAGAGAGGGGAAGATGAGATGGAGAGAGAGTTGTTAGAGAGGGAGAGAGAAACAGGAAATAAAATGAGTGAGAAGGCTGATCAAAGTTCTCTTTCTCTTTAATTAGTATTTTATTTTATTTTATTTTTTCAAATTTCAAGACATGACAAATATTGATATGGCTCATATGGGAAGAAAAAAAGAGCTAATCAACAGTAAAAAAAAAAACATAGGAAACAAAAATGAGGATTTTACATTGTTATGGCACTCAAGTTTTACATGGGTATCCAATATAATTGATCTTTGCATGAATTATATTATTTAGATAAGAAATGTTATATTATGGTAGGGTCTTACGATCTACGATCTGATTTTGTGATCCCAATCTTGCATGACAAAGAACGATCCAAGATGGGATCTCGATCTTGACAACCTTAGTTAAGAGATCATAAGTATTAGTTAGGTCTGTTCCAAGTATCCAATTATGGTATGCACACTGACACATTGATTGAGGGGGCGGAATTGGTAGCCTTTCCCCCTTCTACTAGTATAGAAGCTTGAATGGTTCATTTTTCTATGCATGAAGTATCTGAGAACTTGAGTCCTAAGGAATGATGCTGGTGTGAGTGATTTGCCATTGGGTTGGCTATTTAAGTAAAATAATGAAGCATACATGGCACTTGAGGATATAAGATGGCAGGGGAGTTCCTCTTCAGTTATTCCCAAGTAAACTTTTCAAGGTCACTTATACCATTGTCTCAAATGTACCATCACATGTTGATGTATTCGCAGTTCTCAAACTTTTTGCACTACACTAATTCTATTCTCATTGTGGATGTATCAAATCTCTCTATACTCATAAATATGTGAACTCATAGGCAAGTGCACTTATCATTCAAGTATAACAGTGGCATGTATCAAAATTGTTTTTCTCATGAAATAGAGTTATCAACTGTATTCAACCTTTCTAACCAAGAAATAAGGGTTTTTGTTATCTAACTAACTAAGGATTAAACTAAAATTTTTTAATGCAATAAAAACAAATAAAAAGCACTAACTGCTAGCAATAAAAACAATGAAACAATCAACAATCAACATATGTAGTGCTTAGATATGAATCCCCTTAGATATCCATTGCAGTACTCTTACTTTGGTTTAACAAGCATACGGTTAATTTGGATAATGGAGTACTATCTAAAATAGATTAGCTCCATATTACTCCTAGTTACTTACCCCTATTTTTAAGTCACCTATGGGGTATCTAGTCCTACAACCTAATAATGCATTAATACTTTTGCGGCCAAACTGCTTGGTTTCAACTTAGTCTGAAGGTATTATGCCGATCTATTACTCCTAACCCAATAATGTCCCTTCTACCCAATATTGATCCATAACCAATATACCATATACTATCTGTATATGTTTATCATCCAACATTCAATTAATAGGCTAGCTACTATTAATCAATGCAATGAAGCACAATGAATAGATCACAAAAAAACCATAACTATATTAAACAAAAAGAAAATCATAATCACAACATCATCGTATGGTTAATCTACTCTAAGCATGAGTACAGAAATTAGCCTAACTTGCCAAAAAATATACAAAACCTAAAAGAAAGAGAAATTAAGAATTGAAGACTCTATCTTTGAATTTTTCTCCCCAAGAAATCCTTACTTTGATGCGAACTAATTGGTGTTGATCATCTAAACTACTTCCGGCAGCCTTCTACTATAAAACTAAACTCTCTTTTTGTATATTTATCGCCTCTCCCCTCTCATTTTTTGTTTTCTATCGAAATAATATGATAAAACCCTAACAACAAGCAAACATGGTTTATGACATGGTTATGTTCCTCCTCTGGAACATAAAATTCACAAACACTTAATGACATGGTTTCGATCATGGGAGAGCAAAATTGAGTTATTGAACTCAGGAAGAGGATATCACTATTTTTAAGACCCAAGCAAAAGTAGGACTTTGATTCTATCAAACCCTAAACAGCCTTTAGCCTATGCCTTTCCAAGCAAATCAAGCATTTTGTGTCCAAACTCAAATAAATAGAACTGTTGGGTGGCATAGGATATGTGTCCTAGCACACTTAAACTAAACCAACACTTAGTGTCTCAGTTTTTAGCCAAAATAATAAAAATTAATTAAGCTTGTTGTGAAAGTCTGTTTTGTAACAATTTCTGGAAATAAGCTGGTTTTGGGTGCTATTTTAAGGTAAAAATGGCATGAGCAACAAACACTGTAAAGGTTCTCCAAGTACTTCCCCTAGTTCAGATTCCAGGATAAGTAAATCCTAAGTTTTTTTCCTCAAAAAACCTTTTTTCAAGCAAGGAAACCAAGCTAAGTAAGGTTAAGTTAAGTTCTAAAGTGTAATTGGCACCTAAGGGGCAAAAAAGGGCAAAATAGTAATTTTGGCCCAAATTAATGGCTTGACCATAATTTAAGTAAAATTAGGTTCATGCAAGTGTTTTGAGCTAATTAAGTTAAGATCAAAAGTGTTTCTAGCTATTTGAACCAAAAGTGGAACTTAAGGGTTAAAAATGCACTAAGTGTGAAAATTAAGCTATTATATCTTAAAAGGAAAAAGTTAGCTTAAGAAAGCTAAGGGGCTAAGTGTACAAGCATGAAAAAAATTCCTTAGGACTAAGAGGAATGGTTTAGTGGAGGCTCAAATGGTCCAAGTTCAAGAAAAACAAGACTTAAGGCCAAAATGACAAAGAAGCAAAAATGGGCTGAGTGGGAGTAGTTGATTATATAATTGAAGGATATGAAACTATTCATCATCTCCTTCATCCACCATTTTCATGGCTGCCTATCCTTCATAGCTCTCCATAGCTACTTCTCCTCCATAGCTCTCCTTCTTTAAACCTCCAAAATAATCCAAAATTTCATGAAAATTGAAGGCCTTAAAGCCATCTCAACAAGCCCCTAGCTCATCTTTGGTGTATTTAGTGCGACGCATCACCAAGATTTTCATGAAAAATTCAAGGAGTTTTGTACTATGGTGGCACGTCTTCATTCATTGGCGATGTGTCGCCAACAACTTTGTCATCTGGTAGTATTTTCTTCATAACTTTTCGCTCGGGTGTCGGATTGAGGCGATTCCAAATTCCACGTAAAGCTAAGAGGGAGAACTATCATCTTCATGCTTTACCAAGCCTAGAATTTCCCAAGTTTAGATTTATTTTAGTTCAAAGTGAAGGAAAATTTGGCCACAATAGATCACCATTAGTTAGGTGCAAGGTTTGGTACCATTGAAAGCCTAGTTGGCCTTTTGGATTTGAAGATCCAATGTGGGAACCTTAGTGCACCTAGGAGGGTTCCCAAGAACCTAGTAAATGACTCTAACCATGGTCATTGCTACTCCACTAGTGTGAACCAAGTAATGGTAGATAGGTTTGTGCCTTGAATGAAGGTTTGGTGCACTTGTAGCCTAGGCAAGATTACTTGAGGTGCAAGTGAGAACCAAGTGCACTCTTGGTAAGGGTTTAAGTTTGAAGCTTAGTACACAAGTGGGGTAGGGAAGTCTAAGGACTTGAGGGACTTTGTGAAGGCTTGGTACATCTAGTGAGTTCTTTGGAACTTAATTGAGGAGCATCCATCATGTTCACCTATACAACATAAAAGAAGTTAGAACTGGTGATGAATATCACTAGTTAAGCTAGTAAGCAATGCTTGCTAGTAGACAATGCTTTGCCTTGTAGTTGAAGGATTAGGCAAAGGACAAGTGCTAAGGGACTGAAACGTATGTGCATATGTTTAGCCTCACGTTGTACGAGCTCACAGCAGATTATATATCTTTGTATATGTGTTATCCTTAGAGTTTTTCTTGCAAGTTAAAAACCCCATACTGAGAATCATAAGTTTCTCACTCCCTTACTTTCATGTTGTGCAGATACTGAGGTTAATGAACCCGACAATCATTAACGATTGTCATGGTAGCTTCTATTACAAGTATATTACTTTAAGAATCCTTGAGATTCTAGTTATTTGGCTACTTGGTAGTTAAGTTATTATTGTCCTAACAATAATTTTTTTGGCCATAAAGGCTAGTGAGCACGTGAATGATCATTGAGGCTTGCCACTGAGATCTCTCATCTAAGGTGAAAGCTACTTGATTGGATCTTAATAGTACTAGTCTTGTATATGTATGTTGTATGTTATTGGCCTCCAATGTGTATGACTAAAGTTATGGACTCTAGGGTTGCCTTTGGGTTTACGGCATAGGTGTAGGACATAGTCTATGATTATTTAAATGCCCATACGTGATTAATTATGTATAGGATTAATATTGATGCTATAAAGGTTTTGTATGCTTTGACTCTTTGAACATTGGTTTTTATGCAAAATGCCTAGGCTATATAAATGTTTTATGATTTTCTACTTGCTCAAGTCAAAGTAACTATTGCATGGATAATTGCATTCCTAGGTTAAAAAAACTAGTGACATGAAGTTTTAATCAGGGTGCACATAATTAATTAGCCAATTGCAACCAAGATGAGACTTGTTCTTATAGGCTTCCTCGGCAGGTTCACGAATAGCCATGTCAGTATTAGGGCTTGGTTAGTGATGCCTTACATATGTGACATTAATGCTGCTATGGCCGCCACACATCGCTTTTGCTTCACATAGTTGCACCAACGCTTAGCCCTCACCGTCATCAGGTTTAGTTGGTAACTAGAGTGCCCCAGAGAGGTCTAGGAGGCATTACCACTTAATTTCTTCATTGCTATATCATAGTTCAACCAGACCATGTGGTGGAACAGGGCCCTAGTGCCTTGAATTTACTAACATTAGTAGGTTCTTTGGGAACTATGATCCCATGAAGGTTACAATTAGCTAGTTATTACCCGTGAAGTATCTTAAATCTTTACATGCAACTACTTACTTAGCCTACCTTGCATAGGAAATATGCATGCATCGCTTTAAATATGCAAATAATAAATAAAAATAACATTGAAAACAATGTCACTGCAGTTAACAAAAACATAATTCAAAACAAGCCAAGACATAAAACCTTTAGTTGTTTTAACTTCAAATAATAACTATGTACATACATCTCAAACTTATATGCACCCAAATGTAACCTTAGTGTTATACACACCAATTGACACTAATAGAGGCAATTTCTTTGTATGAAAAATATCATATATTTAGAAGAAGCAAACTTATAACTACTAAGATCCATCCTTAGCTCTTCATTCGAGCAAGCTAGCTTCAAATGATGAGTCATACTTTTCTTGTACTCACTTAGCCTCAAACTGAAAGGCAAATACTTTGGTCAGTACTAGCTTATGCCATAAGTAACTTAGTGTTAGTGTTGTGCCCAAAAGCCAATCCTAAGATGATTGTATTTTTTACACATTGAGTCATGATATTTTATTAAGGCATTAATCCAGCAATTATGTTTGTTTTGTTTTTGCGTAACGTAATAAATATAATTGTAACCCTAGAATAATGATATTCTTAAATGTCCCCAGTCTAGTATTATTGTGGAGTGGGTTTCAATGATACATAATGACTAGCATATGTGGAGACTAATATGAGATATGTAGTCTTCGTATGGGTACAAATTGAAAAACTTCTTACTGGACCGACCTACCATAAGAATACTACATGGATCGTTATATGAGTGTCATAAGTGATTCTCATAGTGATCATGGTATATGTAGTCCTTTAACCTAAGATTATCAAGGTTTCCTACATATGAGTCACATACTTTGATACTTCCTTTTGTTGCTCGTAACTGAGTGAACTTGAATGAGGTCATTGGGTATGTCACATATCATGCGAAGGGATTTGTATGATCAAGATGGGATTTATCCCTCCTATGCAACGAGAGTGATATCTTCGGGCCCCTTGATAGAGTAAGACTTAAAAAAATGCATGGCCATGCTTGGATGAGTTGATATACGATATCAATGTCATCAGTTTAAGTTGGTCTACTCAGTAATCAAGAAACTAAAGATTGAGCTATACGAGAGTGACACATTCCATGTCTCGTGCTTAGTCTTGATATCTTGGACAAAAGGGACAATGGCATATATCAGTAATGATCATAAAGGTTTAGTCGAATCACCGACAATCTTGTCACTTGGGTAGCAATGATGTGTTGCTAGACACCGCTCATTGCTTATGATCATAAATATGATTTATGATCATTGCCAACGTGGTAAGAGCCTATTAGGTCGCACACATAGAGCTATTTAGATCATTAGAGTGCATGGGCTAATTATTTGGGTTATGGTTTCACAATAATTTCGTATTAATAATGGGCCTAAAAGTTGAGCCATTATTAAGCCCGAAATTAAAGCCTAATTGGATTAGGGCTTTGAAACCCATTAGGCCTAGAAGTTGAGTCTCACTATAAATACAACTTTTAGTGAGAAATTTGTAGCTTCTTGCCCTAGCCCCCCAAAAGGACAACTGCACTCTTCTCTTACAATTCCTTGGAGGACGCAAGCTAGCACTGCGAGCACAAGAGAAATGTATCTGCAAGGACGCAGTGGAAGAGTGGTGATCCCGAGAGGCTCGGTGGATACCATAGAGAGCTTGAACATGTCAACTATTCAGGTTTTGTGATTCGACTCTACAGTTGGGTGAGAGATCTCAACCGAAAATTAGGTATGAAAATTTTTAAACACCCAATTTACCCCGTTTCACTTAGATCCTAAAGGGTTTCGGTTAAATTCTGCTACGCTTGTTTAGCTCCCGAAACCCAACACTTAATAACATAAGGATTCCTACTAGAGAATACCTTTAAACCAAAAACTTAGTCTTAACAACTACCTGTTACCAATTGTTAAGCTCAACTAGCTCGCTTAATACCTGCACAACATTTAAGGAGTGAGTATTCAAAACTACTCAGTAAGGGATTTGGTACCTGTAGAGGGAAACAAAATGCAAGACATACATATATATATAGCATACAAAGCAAAGCAAGCAACCAACAACATAACCAAAAACAATAGTAAGAACAACAACAAACAATGCAAATAATGGATGGATGGATGAATGAATGAAATATGCACATACGAGTGCATTTAGGACTTCTTTACACCTAAAGGTGCATTAGACTTGCTATGAGCTCATACAGCTGAGGTACTTGGATACTGGCGCTTGTATCCTATGCTAGCACTTAACTAACCCAATGAAGTTCTCTTACGGGCACCTTGGAGTAAGTTGTCACTTACTCAACCCTTTATTGCCGCTAACAAGTTACTTAAAATAAGTCACTGCTTACTTATTCCTTACCTGTCTCTTCCCTTAACTTATTGTGCAAGGTAGCTGCTTTATGAGATTCAACTTGCCAAGCTTAAGGGCTCCTTAATGGCTTACTTACCAAACCACAAAGTTTCGTTGGGATCCTCTTGGGTTTCCTTTTCATTTCCTGAAGGTCTATGACCTCCCACTTTGGCCAAGAAAGAATCTGAAACCTGGCTTAATCCCCTTAGTGCTCCCTTAGCAACTTAAGCACTTTAACCCCCTTAGCCACCATTACTTAACCTACCTTAACCACACCACTTAGCTACCACCTAAATAATGCATAATTCCTAACTAGGAATGAGTCTAGGCCCAACCGAGGCTACGAAACATCTTAAATTGGCCTATGGATGATAACCGAGAGATTGAGACAGCCTTGAGATGCCCCGAGCTTGAAGGACTTATGCCTTGGTGACGCTATCGGTGACGTGTCACCTATGGCATAATGCTCAGGCTTCCTGGAAGATCAACAATGACATGTCACCAATGTTTTTCTAGTATTGCGCGATAGCATGCTACCTTGCGCGAAACTTGCCCAATCTTTCAATCCCTAAAGCCAATTCATATGTGTCTTGTTTTTACTTTATTTTCACGTGTAATACTACATTTCTATGCATTATTTGAGCTGAATTAACTTAAATCCCTTACCTCAAATCCTCCTTAAAGCAAGAATCAAGCAATAAGTACACTTGACCTCTAAAGAGTTCCTTTGAGTTCCAAGCTTGAAATCAACCAAATTGGGCACCAAGGGCACAAAATTAAGAGCATTTCTAACCATTTAACAAGCTTAGAACTAACCCATAATGATCAAAGATGTTTATCTTAGGGTTTGAACCAAAAACTTGCATTAACAAATCCAAATGCACCAAATACACAAAAAATGAGCTAAGGGCTTGTGGGATAGCTTTAGGATCTTTAAATTTCATGGAATTTTGAGTGATTTGGGAGCTTTGGTGAAGAGGAGCTATGAAGGAGAGGGCCACAAAAATGGCAAATGGAAGAGATGATGAATAGTGTTATCTCTTCCAAATATAAGGTCAACCTTTTTAACTAAACACAACTCTCTTCTACTTGACACTTTGACCCTTAAACTTGACTTTGAATTACTTAGGCCACTTAAACTCTTCCTACACCAGCACTCCTTGGTCTCATAGAAAGGCTTTTCTTACCCAAATGCTTTGCCATTAAATCACTTAAGCCATTATAAGACATAATAACTTAATTTCTCACTTAGTTCATTTTTCACCCTTAACTTCCACTTTTGATTCAAATGGTGATAAATAGTTATGGTCTTAACTTATTTAGCTTTAAACACTTGCATGAACCTAAATTCAATGAAATTATGGTCATGCCACTAACTTGGGTAAAAATTACTATTTTGCCCTCTTTGCCTTTTAGTTGCTGATTTTACTTTGAAACTCAACTTAACCTTAGTTTGCTTTCCTTCCTTACTCAAAATTATTTAATGGAAAATAACTTGGGATTTACTTACTTAGAATTCAGACCAAGGAAATTACTTGGAGAGCCTTTACAGACCATGTGGAGGCTCATGAAGTAAACCATAAACTACTTTGGGGATTAGGAATTTTGCTTTTAGGGATAAGAATTATGGCTATATGCTAGGGGATTTAGGATATAAAGTTGGAGATTTGGGTCGAGTCGAGTGAAATGGGTATTTGAAAGGCTGCTGCAATGTCATGGGCAGTGGTCAAGGAGGGCACACCACTAGATGGGTCATAAAGGGGCTTTTCCCCTCCATTTTGCATTGTCAGTAACTGGCAATGCAAAAGCTTGGTGGCATGGGACAGGGTGAGGCAATAGCGGCCAGCCAAAGTAGTGGCGGTTGTAGGTACAAGGCTTAGATTATTAAATGATAAAGTATAACGTATAAAAGAGGCAAACTAAGAAACTTGGTGACTAAATATGTAATTTTACTTGTTGGTCAACTAAAAGATATAAGGTTAAAGAGGCAAAGTGTTGAACGGTTAATTCTTGAGGGACTAAGTTGCACTACATTAAAGTTCAAGGTGTCTGCTAAGCATGTTGACAAAGTTCAAAGTAATGAAATGAATTTTGGCCTAGATTTATATATAAAGTAGCTATACCTGCATGGTGTTACACCTTTATTTTTATCTTATTTAAAAAAAGCCATCAAATCTAATATAGTACTATATCGTACAAAATGAATAGTATTTTTATAAGACTAGCACTACATTCAAAATGACATTTCTTATAAAATGAAAAGAATTTTACAGAATAACAAATTTGTATGGATGGAATAACATTATATGTAGAACAACATTTCTTACAAAATGAACAACACTTTAGGGAAAATAAATTTATATAAATCAAATAACAATTTTTACTGAACAGAATAATATTATTTCTAGAGTAGCATTTCTTATGAAATGAATAGTATTTTATGAAACAACATATTTGTATGATTGAAGTGATTTTTCTTTTTAAATGAAACAACATTTCTTATAAAATAAATATCATTTTATGAAACAATAAATTTATATGAATATTGTTTTTCAAACAACATTTCATATCATGTGAAATGAACATGGAATTTGAATATTCATAGTCTCTAACAACCAAAGCCTAAAACAATTAACAAATTGACATAATATCAAGGACCTACACCAAATTCTAAGGAAATAAGACCTTTTGTTGGCCGGATACAGCTTTTGGGGACGTTCTAAAATACACGAGGGGTACCAATACCCCCCATTTCATGCCACATCCCCAAAATTTTATTTTTGATCAATTAAGGACCTAAATTTACAAATGCATCAAAAGTATACAAATTAAGGAAATCACAATGTAACCTAAACAACGGGTTATAGGTCATGCGGTATGTAATTCAGGTTTAATGGTATGATATTTAGGTTAGGTGTTATTGGATTCAGGTTAAATGGTATTAAATTCAGGTTCATGTGATATCAAACTCAAATGGTATGAAAATCAGGTTGATGTGGTATGAGATTGAGGTTTATGTGGTCTAAGGTTGATGTAGTATATGATTATGGTTATTGTGATCTAAGATTCAAGTTGACGTGGTATGCAATTGAGGTTAAATGGTCTAGGTTTCAGGTTAATTGATATGAGATTTAGGTTATTATGGTATAAGATTTAAGTTAAGTCGTATGAGGTTTAGGTTATTGTGGTATGAAATTCAGGTTAAGTGGTATGAGATTGAGGTTATTGTAGTATAAAATTCAGGTTAAGTGGTATGAGATTCAGGTTACATGGTATAAGATTCAGGTTATTATGGTATAGGATTTAGGTTATTATGGTATCGAATATAGGTTAAGTAGTATTAGATTCAGGTTATTGTGGTATCAAATTTAGGTTAAATGGTATGATTTTCAGGTAAACTGGTATGGGATTTGGGTTAAATGGTATGAGATTCAGGTTAAATAATATGGGATTCGGGTTAATTGGTATGAGATTTAAGTTAAATGGTATGAGATTAAGGTTATTGTTGTATGGGATTGAGGTTGTTGTGGTATAAGATTCAGGTTATGTAGTATAAGATTTAGGTTCACTTGGTATGAGATTCAGGTTATTTGGTATGAGAGTTAGGTTTCTTGTGATATGAGATTTAGGTTATTTTGGTATAGGATTCAGGTTAATTGGTATGAGATTAAGGTTATTGAGGTATCAAAATGAGGTTAAGTGGCATCAGATTCAAGTTCATGTGATATAAGATTATGGTTATTGTGGCATTAGATTCTAGTAATTGTGGTATTATATTCTGGTTCATGTGATATGAGATTCAGGTTAACTGGTATGAGACTTAGGTTCATTGGGGTATAAGACTGAGGTTGTTGTCGTATAGGATTTAGGTTAAGTGGTTTGAGAATCACGATTTTGTGGTATGAGATTTAGGTTAAGTGGTATGGGATTTAGGTTAATTGGTATAAGATTCAGGTTTTTATGGCATAAGATTAAGGTTGTTGTGGTATTGGATTCAGGTTAAGTAGTATGAAATTCAGGTTAATAGGTATGAGATTCAAGTTGGTGTGGTATAGGATTCATGTTCTTGTAGTATCGAATCTAGGTTAAGTGGTATTAGATTCAGGTTCTTGTGGTATATGATTTAGGTTAACTGGTATGGGATTTGAGCTTAATGGTATGGGATTTGAGCTTAATGGTATGAGATTCAAGTTAACTGGTATGAGATTCGGGTGAATTGGTATGCGATTCACGTTAAGTGGTCTAAGATTCAGGTTAAATGGTATGGGCTTCCGGTTAATTATTATGAGATTTAGGTTGTTGTGGTTTTGGATTTAGGTTAAGTGGTATGTCGTTCACAATTTTGTGGTATCAATTGTATGTTAAATGGCATGGGATTCAAGTTAAGTGGTATGAGATTCATGTTTTTATGTTATGACATTGTGGTTGTTGTGGTATAAGGTTAAGGTTGTGTGGCATGAGATTCAGGTTCTTTGTAGTATATGATTTAAGTTATTGTAATATCGGATTAAGGTTAAGTGGTATAAAATTCAAGAGAAATGGTATGAGATTCAGGTTAATTGGTATGAGATTCAAGTTCATGTGGTATAAGATTCAGGTTATTGTGGTATGAGAATTGGATTGTAATGGTATAAGAAATAGGTTGTTGTGGTATAAGATTCAAGTTAAGTGGCTTCAGATTCAGGTTCATCTGGTATGGCATTCCGGTTAATTGGTATGAGATTCAAGTTAAGTGGTATGAGATTTAGGTTATTTTGTATGAGATTCAGGTGGTTGTGCTATGAAAATTAGGTTGTTGGGGTATAAGATTCAGATTGAGATTCAGCTGGTATGGTATTCAGGTTAATTGGAATGAGATTCAGGTTAAATGCTATGAAATTTAGGTTATTTGGTACGAGATTCACGTTGTTGTGATATGAGAATTAGGTTGTTGTGGTATAAAATTCAGGTTGAGTGGTATCAGATTCAAGTTCATATGGTATTGTATTCCGGTTAATTTGTATGAGATTCAGGTTATTGTGATATTGGATTCAAGTTAAGCGATATGAGATTAAGGATAAATGGTATGACATTCAGGTTAATTGGTATGCAATTCAGGTTCGTGTGGTATACGATTCAGGTTAAGTGGTAAGCGATTCAAGTTCATGTGGTATGGGATTGAGGTTATTGTGGTATTCGATTTAGGTTGAGTGGTATCATATTCAGGTTCATGTGGTATCAAATTCAGGTTAATTGATATGAGATTTAGGTTCGGTGATATGAGATTTAGGTTATTTAGTATGAGATTCAGGTTGTTTGGTATAAGATTCAAGGTTATTATTATTACTAGTTAATTGCTTGTCAAAAAATTGGAAGATATAATTCATGCAATTTGTTCTCATTATTGTTTTTTACAATAATAATAATAATAATAATAATAATAATAATAATAATAATAAATAATATAGTAATAAGTAAAAATATGTATTCCGTAAAAAGTATAGTTAATTAATAGAATTATATTTAATGATATTCAATTTATTTAAATGTAATCATCACATATATAATTAAATATCTTGAAACCAATAAATCATTTCTTTTTAGGCCTAAAAAGTATAATTATTAACTAATGATATAAATAATGTATATAATTATATATAATAAATATTACTCCATGTATCTAGATTATTTGCACCATTTGTAAATAGTACATAAATTAATAAAGATGAAAAAAAATTATGTCATATTTTCATTTTTTTTCTTCTACTTTTGCCCAAAAATCAAAATAAATGAAAATAAAATTTAAAAATTCTTAAAAAATTAAAAAGTATCATAGAAATATTACATTCAAGGGATTATTTCAAATAAAATTAGGGTTTAGGGTTATGCGTTGGGTTAGAATTATGTGTAGGGATCTAAGGTTAGGGTTAATAATTTGTTTAGGGTTTAGGATTAGGGTTAGGATTAAAGTTAGGGTTACATGTAGTGTTAGAGGTTTCTCATCAAATAGTTCACTGAACATACAATTAGGATTTAGAGTTAGAGATTAGGGTTTATGTTATTATAAGATTTTTTAAGATGTTTTTAAATTTGGTGGGAGATAGTTGTAATTTTTAAAAAAATTATTGAAAAATAAGCGGATTTGAAAGAAATAAATTTGCCGTGGGTCTTTACTAAGTCCACCAAAACCATTATACTTATAGATTTATTAAGTATTTTAGCACCTTAATTCAATTAATTTTTGACTTCTTAAAAAGATTAAGGATTAGGATTACGTTTTGGGTTAGAGATTTAATGTTAAGGTTTATAATTAGGGATTAGGCTTTAGGGATAGGGATTAAGGTTAGATTAAGGTTTTGGGAATAGGGTTATGGTTATAGTCAAGGATTAGGGTTTAGGATTAAGGGGTTAGGGTTAGGATTATATTTAGAGTTAGGGTTTTAATGTTAGGGTTGAGGATATTGTTAGGTTAAGATTTAGGGAATAGGGTTATGGTGAGGGTTAAGGATTGCGGTTTCAGATTAGGGTGTAAGAATAAGGTTTAGTTAAGGTTATGGATTAAGAATTAGAGTTAGGGATCAAGGTTTGTTTTTCATTATATTTTTTTGTGGTTTAAGTTAAAAAAATATAAATTATATTGAATTCTATATGTTTGGCATCCATAACTATAATTACCTAACCTAAATAACCTGGCAAAAAATTATGTGAGAATTTGACCTGACTTATATTAAACGCTAGAAAAAAACTAGAACGTAAAATCTATTTAATATAAAATCAACCTAAAGCTCAAAACTGATACTTCCCCAATTAAATTACGATTGTTATTATAATTTGGCTGTATCATCCTAGGGGCCCCTAAGCTTCATTGACTTATATGGGTTAGTCTTAGTTGGTTGTCTAATTTTGCAACTTCTCACAATTTCATCAACACACCTAATTTTTCATAACACTTTTATCCTTTTGTGAATGTTAAATAGCGTTAAGGCTGAAATGTATCATAAAAGACATAACATGGAACTCTTGGTGCATTTTTGTTTTTTGTTTTTTTCCATCGAGACGTGTCTTTAACGTTTTTTTATTTATTTAGGGTCAATAGGGGTTTGGTTAAAATATGTAAAACTATTTCATTCATAAAATGAAATACAAGCTTGTTCATCAGTATTAGTTAATTGCTTGTAAAAAAAAGTTGGAATATATAATTCATCCAATTGGTTCTTATTATTGTTTTTTATTGTAATCACAATAATGATAATATTAATAATATTACAAAAAGTACACATATGTTTTGAGTAAAAAGTATAATTAATTAATATAAGTATATTTAATGGTATGAAATTTATTCAATGTAATCATCACATATATAATTAATTATCTTGAAACCAATAAACCATTTTTTTTAGCCATATACATTATACTTATTAACTAATGATATGAATAATGTAAAGGATTGTATAAAATTAATATTAGTCCATATATGTAGATTATTTGCACCCTTCGCAAATAGTAGATAAATTAGCAAAGATCCACAAATTATGTGTTATTTTAACCTTTTTCTTGTACTTTTGCCCAACATAAAAAAACATGAAAAGAACATTTGAAACAATTTTTATCATGCTAATAAATGTCACTGAATTTATATTTGTTTATTGTTTATAGTACAAAAATTCATCAAAAAAATAAATAGAATAAACATTATGATACAAATATAAGAATTTCAATACAAATATTTATTTTTAAACATTGACATGCTTCCAAATGTTTTAATTATTTGGGGTTAGCTTAATAAAAGGTAAAACTAGTCTGTTGAGACCCGACGTAGAGAACCCATTGGCTACTCAACCGAGTTGAAATTCTAGAGCCCTTCATTGATCACTTGGCGAGGCTACAGCGCTCCATCAACCAAATGCCCAGCTTCTGGCTGCTGAATTTGAACACGCAAATGCTCCTGTAAATTAACATATGGATGGCTTCGCCAGGTATGATAGTTCATCCCTTCTCTATGCAACTGGGCTCCATCTATGTATTGCGGCTGTTGCTAATGTCCCAGTTCTTCTGATCCTAGGTTGATCCATAGAAAGGCCATCGTGAAGGTTTGCAACAAGCTGAAGGTTTAGGGATGTACACCAATTGTTCATTAGAATGTCTGGCTTAAGCTACAGCCCCTCTTGTTAACCTTTTTCTTCATATTTGGAACATTGAAGGGTATGACATTTGAATAACTTGTCAGTTTGATAGCCATTTGCTAACATTGTTGTGTATTACACTATCTTAAGGTCCAGTTGATGACTACTTCATTTACATTACTTGCTACAACCATTTTTTATAAGGTTTAGGAAGTTGAGTATGGATAACAATTGCACTACATTATTCCTGTAGTCTACAAATTTGGCAAACCTTTTCAGATTTCTGATAAATAGATGATAAAGAACATGAGGAAGCATTTATTGATGAGTATTGTGATTATGATTTGGTCGCCATTGCTGAGAAGATTAACAAACTAGTTAAGGAGTGGCAGTTTGATGATGTTGAAGACGTTGAGTTTGACAATGTATGTGATGTTGAAAATTTCTACTGAAAGTACACATGTTTTATGGGCTTTCTTGTGCCTAAAGATGAGCTAAAGATTAGCTCTAAGTATAAGTTGGCGCAGTGGCGGCAGTGGGTTTGTGCAAAGGAGGGCAAGGCTAAAGTAAAGGAAAATAAAGGTCATCAGCCTGTCAGGGAGCCTCGGCGTGTGTCACGGTGTGGTTGCAAAGCTACTTTCCACATACATTATAGTTCTAAAAAGCATAAATATCATGTTCATAAGTTCGACGTTACCAATAAACATGTCCTTGCATCAGATGTGGAGTCACATTAGCTATGGTCGAGGAGACTAGTTACTCCTACTGCTAAACATGTTCAAGCGGCTATGCGAAGGGTCGGAGTTGGTACAGTACGAGTGATGGACTATATGGCTATCACGAACGGTGGCTATAAAAATGTTAGCTTCACAAGAAAAGACCTATACAATTAGGTTGACTCCGATGGCAGGGTTAGGGAGTTTGCAACAAATTGTGATAAATCAATTGCCCATCAAACTTTTAGAGCACAGTGCGACCTTGACTTCTACTATAGGTACGCGGTTGATGGGGAGGATACATTGCGCTTTCTGTTTTGGGCAGATGATGGGATGCGGCGGGATTATGTAGTATTTGGAGATGTTATTTGCTTTGATGTAACTTACAATAGTAATGGATATAAGCTACCATATGTTGTCATTCTTGGCGTTAACCACCACTTTATGATAACCATATTCAGTTGTGCTTTTGCACGTGATGAGTTAAAGGGTTGCTTCAAGTGGCTACTCACCCGCTTTGTTCACTGTATGGGAGGTAAGATGCCAATAGCAGTTATAATGGATGGGGCCCTAGGATTCAAGCTGGTGATTCAGTCAAAATTACTTCCTGCTCAACACCGCACATGTTCTTGGCATCTAATGTGCAATTGCAAGACAAATGTAAAAGAAGAACTTGCTTTCGCTGGATTGTTCGCTCACATGATGCTCAATATTTACAATGTAAGCGAACTTGAAGCGAAGTGGCATGTAGCAATCACAGAGCATGGGCTATAGCAAAATCAGTAGGTTAAGGATGTTTGGGATAAGTGGGAATATTGGGCCATAGCTCATCTAAAGAATACGTTCTTCGCTGGGATGACAAGCACACAAAGGGCTGAAGGCGTGCATGCTTTCCAAAAGAGATTCTTATCTTCACAGTTAAAGCTGTATGACTTTGTTCGGCGTCTTGATGTGGCTCTAGATAGGTTGTGGGAGGCAGAAGTCCAGTAGCACTTCTATAATCGACATACAATTCCTTAGGTGGTTACGCATTTGAAGCATTTGGAGAGGCATGTAGCAAAGGTGTACACTCCTCGGATCTTGGTACGTATCTTGTAGCAAATTATTGAAGAGCCCAACTACTTTGTTGTTCTTAGAGATAATGCACGTGTCGCTACTCGTTCGTATCAGGTTCGCAAATACGCAAGTGAAACAGCATTGACAATCGTCAAATTTGATGATGTTACAGGGGTTTATGATTGCACATACAAGCTCTTTACTTACACAAGTTTGTACCACCTATACTCTAAGTCGTTATTTTTATGTTTACAAGATTGCACTTTTGGAATCTAAAATATTCTTCATAATTATTTGAAAGGATTGGATAATTAATTTTTTATGGGCATGTTAAATCTGTAGTTTTTTTTATTTTCTATTCTATTTTAAATTTTTCTAACTATAAAGGGTTATGTGTCTCAAATTTATGTTTAGGGGTTTTCCGTTTGTTTTGCTCACGTTTAGGCGCTAATTTTAGATTTTACCTTCGAAATTCTGCCAACATTAACGGAGATAACATAAAGAAAGGGCATATTTGCTATAAAATGTTATTTTAATCATACTTTTGCAACGTTCGACAATTTGAGGGTAAATAGGAAAATGGGTATATTTTAAGGGCAGATTGTATAATTTAGCCAAATATTTATTTTGGATTTAGAGTTAAAAAAATCCAATCCATTAACTATGCACATGAGTCTCGGTTATTTCTTCATTCTATTTTACTCGCATGAAATCATCTTGTATCATATATATACCCTTTTTGTAACAACTTTATTTTAGTTTTTAAATTACTAATGTAGATTTCCATTTAATTTTTTACAACATTTTCCCTTACCAAGACCTCTTAGTAGGGTTAAAAGGACATTTCATGAAAGCAACACTCATAACAATGTGATATCTAAACGGAGTCATTCTATTGGGTATTAAACACTAATTTATTACACATGAGATTAATTATTTTCTCACAATTTTAATAAGGTGTTAAAAATTATTTTACCTTTTTCAATAATGATTTTCAACTATTACTTAATTCTAATGTTTCTCATAATACAGTTGTCAATTTATCATTATAGTCTACATCCACCACCATATTTTCTAATCAAGAAATTTGAGTAACTGAAATACTGTATGCAGATTGAAAATAATATTGATAGATAATGATATTCACATTGTCACAATAATTAAAATTCATACATTGTTTGTAAGTTAGAGTTTCTTCATCACCTCATATATCAATTAGCAAAACCTCCAAATGAAAATACAACAGATGCAGAATTCTTAAATAGATATAAATCATGTTATTGTTTCTTTTATCAAATATGAAAAAAGTCTAATATTGTAGAAATGATATATATTTTTTTAGTAATATAGATTTGGTGACTGATATATCAATAAAGTACGATACTGAAGATGTTCTAAAAACAACTATATGATTGTTTATTTAAATGCACACTTATCAGTTTTTTTAGGTTGCCAAGACACTGTATTTAAAGTATTAAAATGTTTTTCAATATCACTTTAGACAAACTAAACTATCTTTTCTAATATTTTTAAAACTTCTTAATTTTCTTATTTGTACTCAATCAGTGATGTAATTATTGATATGTGTTGCATTTTTCTTTTTGTGATCCCGTAGTAACGTTAGGTATATAAACTAGTTTAAGTAATATAATCCTTCTATTTTGGTCGCCACTTTTACACTTGTGCCCCCGCTATCCATCGATCCTCCTGCTCTAGCTTTTGTAACCCTTGCTAAAATGCAATTAATAGAGTTTCTCAATCTTTGCTTCCTCTCCTGCATCTACTTTATTTACAGCCTCATTTAATATTAACATCAATGATTAGCGTCAAGATTTTGATAAAAGTATCTAATGTAGGTGTTTAACTTTTAGTTTTATCAGTTTTTATCTATACTGTTGAACAAATTATTCAAAATTTTAATGTTAATTATAAAAGTTGTTCCTAAGCAGGGTTTACAAACATTTCGTTTTAAGTACAAAACCAAATAAGTTATAAAATAAAAATGTATGAGATATACACCCAGTTTATTTTACCTTAAGTTGATTGATTTAAAAAATGACTTATTTTTATTCTTTGATTGATTTAAAAAATGACTTATTTTTATTCTTACATCTTTTTTACCTAGACATAATTTTAATTAAAAGACGATATTTTGTAGTTACAATAATCCATTGAAAATACAATGTTTGCAATTTTACTAAATTTTTATGAATTTTTCTAGTTTAACGCATTAAAAAAATTCATAAAAATTTAACAACATCATAAAAATTTACTTTCAATTGAATTTTTACATTTATATAATATTGGATTTCAAATAAAATTGGATTTCAAATAAAATTGGTTTCAGACAAAAAAGATGTAAAAATCAAAATAAGTCAGTTAACTTAAGTTAAAAATAAATTAGCTCACAGTTCATGCAATTTACCATTTTTATAAAACAATAGCTTTGACTCTATAAGGGTGGGGGTTACATGAGTATTTGTTTCTTCAAACCAAACTATTGGAATTCCAAAATTCGATTTCGGGGATTCTATAGATAATAGGATGAATTAACCATAAACAAAAAAAAAATCAACAAGTGAAGCATGCAGTGAAGCAATCAAGAACAAAATCGCAACTCTAACCTACTAATTTGAGGTTTTTTTTTTATACAGAATTATGAGGCTTAAGTTTCACTATTAAGTGATTTAACTATCAGGGAGAGTATAGAGTTTAGACATCCGAAAAATAGTGCCATAAACTAACCGAAAGAACGCCTTTTGTATCCATTCGTTTAGTTATTATCCAACATGAATAATAAATAAATATCATTCTCTATTCATGTTCATTCGTCTGTAAATACCTGGTGTCTGTATTCATTCCTTCAGTGTTAATACACACTCTAACTTATATTAAGTAAAATTGTTTGTAACCAATATAGAAGTGGATGAGTACTAAACAACATAAAGGATTTAATAATTGAATATAAATGAATGTATGAACGAACCAACCTACAAACATATAAACATTCATAACATATTTATAAACAAGGTAAGTAACAAATATAGGGATGTCAACAGGCTGAGTTTGGGGAAAGTATAGTGATTCTCAAATCTTACCTATAACATAAAAGCTTCACCCAAAGCCTCTCTGCAACCCGTAGCGAGTAAAATTTCTTTACTTAAACTCCCCTTGCATTAGAGCGAGTAGAGTCAGGTATTGTACCTGCAATACCCGCATAAATGATTATATGACATAAAATTGAAACTAAATAAAGCATAACATGCTTGAATAATACAAAATAAATGAAAACAGAGTAGCCCAATCATATAATTGTGAATTTTAAGGTTTATTAAAATTATATTACATATTTGGAATGTATAAGACTATAATTGGGTATGTATGTATAATATATGTAATATTTTAGAAACTATATACTATCTATAATATGCAGATAGGGTATAGACCGGGTTCAGGGAAGATAGACCCTTAAACCTGTACCTGAAAGGTAAAAAAAGATTAAAAATACCCAAGCTCAGCTCAAATCCGTCCAATTGAAAAAAAAACAAAAACCCATACCATCGGGTATGGTAGGATAGGATATCAACAAGGTAAGGATACAAATTGACATCCTACAAACATTCAATGAGTAGCACTTATACTTAGCTTATGTCATAACTCATCCTCCTATAATTTTAATATAACCACTACACATTCTGAGCTAATATAACATTACAAACAAGCTACTGAATTACAAGTTCTAAGAAATGACCATTCTCACCATACTACAAAACATTCTTATTCAAATTTTTTCATTTAAATAAACGAATGTAAAAACATAAAATTATACTCATATTCATTCATTTTGTTAATAAATAGATAAACAAACTCTTATAGACTGTTCATGAACATTCCAGAGGATTGCTTTATGTTGTACCAAACCTTAGTGATTTTTTTTTCCCCATTATTTCTCAAGAAATCATTTATAAAAAAATATTTTTTCTACTTAGAATCAATTACACAAAATTACATGGTATAAAGAGGCACATATATATTATACGAATGAGTATCTAACATGCATTTGAAACTTTTAAAAACAATCAAAACAGTACTAAAAACATGTGTGGGATTAGGGAAGCTACTCGAGCTGTCTCAGCAGCCTCTTGCCACTGCTCTGGTAGCTCAGGGACACAAAAAAAAAAAAAAAAAACAATATTTAGATAAAGAGAGCTTACAAGCTGGCAACCAATTTTAACGGAACTCAACTATTTTAATCAACAAAAAAAGTTTCAGAAGCATGGGCTGACAGGAATTGGATGAAATAAATTCAAATACAGTTGAGCAGCTCACCGATGACCGATCTCATCTGCCCTTCATAAATAAATTTCTCCATATGAAGTCAATCGGTTCCTTCTTCCCCACAGCTCTCCCGTCCGACTCGCTTCCTCTTCCACTACCTCTCCCATGGCGGGACTTTTCTCTGCTCTTCGGCGCCTCTATCTCTCCCTCTACAACTGGGTGGTCTTCTTCGGCTGGCAAGCTCCCTCGCTCGCTCCCATCTCTTCATTTCGGTTCCTTTTCTCTGCAATTCGATTCGTGCTGAATTTGGTCGATTGCTTCCGTTTTCAGGTCCCAGGTTTTGTACCTCGCTCTCAAAACTCTCCATCAATCCGGCCACCAGCATGTATACAGCGCCGTCGAGAAGCCTCTCCAGTTCGCGCAGACCGCCGCCGTCTTGGAGGCACGATTTCGGTGTTTTCCTCCATTTTATTTTCTGACTTTTCTTCGTTGGTTTGTTATCCGTCCGGAATTGATCTTGTTTCTACGTCGCAGATTCTACATGGACTAGTAGGTCTCGTGAGGTCTCCGGTGTCGGCGACGTTGCCGCAGGTTGGGTCCAGATTGTATCTTACTTGGGGTATCTTGCACAGTTTCCCTGAGGTTAGGGTTAATTTCGTTCCTTCGTTTTTCAGCTTTCTGGTTGTTTGGGGATTTTGATCTGATCCATCTTGATTCAATTCAGACTCAGACGCACATTCTTGTCAGCTCATTGGTCATCAGTTGGTCCATCACTGAGGTACTGATAGCTTTTTGTTATTTCCCAACTTTGCTTGAGACTGGGGTTTAGTTGCTCTATATTTACCTGCTAATGCTTTTCTAGAGTCTGATGAACTTGATCTTGTTTTTTTTATTAATGTTGTTTTGGTAGATTATTCGATACTCTTTCTTCGGCATGAAAGAGGCCATTGGTTCTGCACCTTCTTGGCTTCTGTGGCTCAGGTGAAGTTACTTATTCGATCTCTAGCGAACTGGAAACTTAGTGTTCAATTCTTTGGCTACAAATTTATTGCTACTTCATATCTATGTTGCAGGTATAGCACCTTTATGGTGTTGTATCCAACAGGCATCTCTAGTGAAGTCGGCCTTATGTACATTGCCCTGCCATATGTCAAGGTTAGTCGGTTGTTCCTTTTCCTCCATGCGTACAAACTACTTACATTGAAATTAGGAAACCTGCTGGTTGGTATCAATAGAAATTCAATGTTATGCTTTGTGTTCCCGTCTCCTTTACCAGCAATTTTGAGCCGGCAGAGTATGATTAAAGATGGGATAATACAATATTTTATTGGCCTTCTGTTGTTTGCTTATGTTTCTCTCTATTGCCTTTCCTCTCTAATTTGCTATGTCTATAAGGTTGGTTATGAAAAAGGTCTTTTATGCCGATACTGACCTTCTCATTCCAAGTTGTAGCATTTCCTTTCAAATAAAACTGTGAGACTACTACATGATTTGTAACACATCCCTTCAATTGACTGGTCACCTGCAGAAATCTGAGAAATACTGCATAAGAATGCCAAATAAGTGGAATTTCTCATTTGATTACTTCTACGCTTCAATTCTTGCCCTTGGAACCTATGTTCCAGGTATGGAGCAGATATCAATAATGTTTTTTTTTTTGTTACTTGTTTATTTTGATATTTGTTTCTTTGTTACGACCTCACACGATGGCAACATATATTTCAGGTAGTCCTTACTTGTATGGGTACATGCTGGGGCAGAGAAAGAAAGCCCTCTCAAAAGCAAAGAGGGAGTGAAGTGTGGAGGCAAGTCCACTATTTACAAGAACTCCATCTGTATTGTGTCATGCCCTTTTAGGTTAAAGTGTTTCCAGTTGGGTTCTGTTTTGAGCCTTACCAAGTTGCTGTTCTGCTGGTGCCCATAGCTGATTTGATTTCTTTCCATTTTGAAGTTGGCAGAAATCCTATGATTGGGCTCTCCTTTCCTTTGTCTGGCAGTAGTGCCCTTTAGACTAAGCATCAAGAGGAAAATAGTGGGAATTTTTCATTTCTAGTGATCTTTATTCTATTCTGTTAACAAGAAGAAACCTCCATCATTCACGCTTGCAGGGTTACCAATCCCTTGAGCACGAAGCGCTACGAAGTTCAAATTTGCAAACTGAAGCAAAAATATTGAACCAGCTAATGCCATAGAATTTTTATGAAAACCTGGAACTTAGGAAATACAGAGTGGGCTATAGATTGCTTCGTACTATAGCCACTCCCTTTTATCAGCAATACTTTCTATGACTATGGGGTCCTGTATAATTGTGTCGAATAATTTTCTTTTATTTAGGTCATACGGTCTTTCTATTTTGGGTTGACTTTTTTGTTCTCGTGCCCTCGCTGCTATTCTCAATCGCTACTTCCACTCTCATTTTTAAAACATTTTTACATTTTTTTTTGGCTCTTGTTTCTGCTCCCCACACCCGATATTGGACACTTTGACCCTTTTTTGAAGAAATTAAAAAAATGTATCTACTATGCCACAAGACACCTTTCTTATGCAGATAAATTACAGTTGATCTAATCAGTTTTATCTGCTGTTCGAGTTGACTGGAGCTCGGTGCTTTTCGTCCCAAAGAAGCTCATAGATGCTATTAGTAACATACGAAGCTTTGATAATCCTCACCTTGTAATGGGTGTTTTTTTTCAATAAATTTAGTGTTAAAATAAATTTATTTATGCTAATCAATTAAAATTCTGCTTTGTTTTGATTTTGAGCTAGTCTCTTTTTATGTTATATTTTTATCATTAAAATGATTAGTTATAATTGAAATATAACACTGAGAAACAAAACATGTACGTACTTGGAAATGATGTGTGTGTGTGTGTGTATATATATATATATATATATATATATTTGCTATTTAAAAAACAATTTACTAAAAATTTCTATCTCTTATTAACTTAAACTCCAATTTTAATATTAATAAAAAATTATTTAGAAAAATTAACTTTCAATTTCAGCAATTATGGACTAAATCACTTTATTAAACCATAGAGATTGAAGTAAATAATTGATGCTAAAAAACTTAATCATAAATAATAAACAGAAAAATAATGAAAAAATACAAAACTGTGTTTAATTTATGTTAATCAAATAACAGTTTAACTAATAACTTAATAAAGATAAAAAGAAAGGAAAAGAAAAAAATTTATTAAAGCCAAATCAACTAGAACCATGGCCAAAAGTAAGTAAGTTACAATGATTAAAGTTCATTTAAAAAAATAATAATAAAGAAAAACTGTGAAAAAAAAGGGACTCAGGCAAAAAAAAAAAGGGAAAATTTTGGATATTAAGTTTTTAACAATTGACTTAATAAAGGTAAAAAAATGATTTAACTAAAAAATAAACAAATTGTGGTAACTAATGTCTTACTTTAGAAAATAGTACATAAAAAAATAACAAAAAAATTTGGGGAATCAAGAGAGCAAATAGAAGGAATCTAGTTAAAAAGTTATTAAATGGACAAAAATGGAACACAGATGGAACTTAGGGACTAAATTAGGAAAAAGTAGAAATTTAAGGACTGAAATCGTATTTTAATAGGAACAAAACGTAAAACAGACTATAATTGAAAAAATTGCAATGCAAGCCCTCAGAAAGGAAAGTGCCGTGTGAAAAAGGGGATCGATTTTTAAAAAAAAAAATGTCAATCACATTAAGAAAAAAACAAAAATAAAAAAGGCACTATCCATTTACATTGAAATTCATTTTTTGATAAATAATAAAAATTGTTGCTCTCTTTTAGAAGCAAGCAATAATTCTAGAAATTTCTTTTGTCAATTGTCGTACATGGGAAAGGATTAGAAAAGTTCCTATAGGTTGGGAGAGAGTTACTCCGGCTATATTAATGGGATGGCTCGATATTTGAGATCTTAGATGTTAGAACCATTGTATACTCCTAAAGCTCAGTGTAGGATGTTAACAATAAAGCTCGACTATTGGTCCAATGGGCGTACTCCTACTTTAAGCAAGTAAACATCTAGCCAGTTAAACTTGCGTCAACAACATCGGGCATTTGAAGCAGTCTGCTTAAGGTTAGGGATTAGTTGACAAGACTACTGGATACTCAAGAAGCTGCTAAATGTATGCAAAGCCCCAACAAGTATGATATCTTTTGGAAGCTGAATAAAAGAAGCAAATAAAGCAGTACTATCTAAGCATCATGTTATAACTTGGATGACATAGAAAAGAGGTTTCCCTACTTGGTATAGAATGGATGGATGAAGGTTTTATCGCCTTAGCAGGTGCTTTTTATGCACTCGTGTGAAAGAGATGGTAAACCATCTTCTCTTTGATTGTATTTTTGCGAAAGAAGTTTAGGAATGTGTGCAATGGCTTCAAATTCGAAGAAATCCAATATGATGGCGTGATGAGCTTAAATGATCTAACCATAAAATGAAGGGGAAATCTATGCTTTGCAATGTGGCTCTCATGACTTTGATGGTGACTTTATATGGTCCATTTAATTTTACGATCATCTAAAGTGGTCCCTTACCTTAATTTTGTCATCGTAAAGTCTTTTAGCTCATGTTTCATGTCCTAATTGTGGTTCTTTTATCAGTTTCTCGATTATTTTTTATATAAGTTGCTTAAGTAGCACTTTTTACCCCTATGGCCCCTATGGCAGACCTAAACTGCCACGTGGTCTTCTATTTTATAAGAATAAATGGCTATGCTGTAAGAATAAGAAACTTGAGGCTAAAATTGACATAAACTTATAATCTTAAGGCAGAAAATATAGATTAGCCTGGAATTCATCTTCTTCTCCAAAATCTCATTTGTTGTCATTCCACTGGTGACATTATCCATAGTTGTAATGACCTTCTCCTCCATCCCTCCTAATCATTGGCTCTTGATTCTCTTATTTCCTCTCTCTATTCTCTCATTCCTTCAATGTTTACCCTTCCTTCCCCCCTAGTTCTATCACTTCTTTTTGCTGCCCTCTTCTATTTTCCATACTCTATGGCCTCACTTTTTTTACATGTTTAAACCCATTTTCTCTATCCTTATCTCTCTCATTTTTCCTTCCTTTTACTCCTACATTTCCACCTCACTTTTTTCTCAGGGTTGCTTTCTTTCACATCACTCATGTGGCTCTCTTCAACTCCATTGTTCATCATTTCGGGTTTGCCCCCTCCACCATTGCTTGTTGCACCTTCTACATCATTGTGTAAGCTTATAAATGATAAGCCACATTTACTTAATTTTTGGGGTTCATGAAGGTTGGCATTAACAGCAAGCTTTTGGCTTAAATGGTTACATTTTGGTTTAGCCATTGGTCAATTTTGCGGGTCAATTCTTGGATATCTCTTTCGGGTGGCCTTGTACCATGAAACCTTAAACCATTTTGGCTTTAGGCTTAGTTGTTTTCTCTTGTGCAACTTTGGGTTGAGGGATTTTTGTGTTCATCGACAGCCTCAACAATTCGGCCTTTTTATTCAAAAAAGAGTGTGTGAAGTGATGTCTTGCATAGTGTCTTGTTGTGCGACAGTAGCTTGCAATTTTTGCATGTTAGTAGAATCTTGGACTTCAAAGGAATTAGTAAAGCTTGCCTATTGTGGATTCTTTTTGCATCATCTCTTAAGTTCTCAGAGTTGTGTTTAATGCAAAAAAGATACAGGGATATGAAGATTACAGGCCATCTTCTACTTGATCGGAAGCCATCATCATCCAAGTGAAGTTTCACTAGCCCTATTGCTCAATCGAAAACCGTGCTTACCATTTTGAATATTTTTTAGTGGAGAAAATTTTAGGGGAAGATGGAGTGTAGATCATTTATGTTTCAACTTCCCAAGATTATGTGCTTGTTCTAGTTTGGGTTTAAAATTTCATTTATGTACAATATAATCATTTATTGTAATTAAAAAGGAAGCAACAGTGGCTATCTGGGTCCTAGTAGGACCTTTTAGACTACCACATGAGCATTTCTATTGAAGTTATTCTTAAAATTGATTGAGAGTCAGCTATGGTTATTAAAATCGCGTTTCAAGTCATCAAAACGTACGTTTTTACGACTTTAGAGATGAAAGATATTTTGAAATGCAATAGAAATGCAACTCTGAATATAAACGAGTTGAAACACATTTTTAGTCGTAGAAACATAAAAACATTGAGATTCTATGACTCTAGTCTTATTGGGTCAAATCCATAAAAAAATATAAATTGAGACTAAATTGTACATTCTTGGAAGCTAGGGACTGGAGCTGTAATTAAGTAATATAAGGATTTAGGCACGGTCTAATGCAAGTTGTGGTCCTTTATTCTCCTGCGTGTCTCATAATACAACCAGTATTTGTACATGTGACAGTTAAGGAACCAGGTGCGTGGCAATTTTAAGTGAGGCGGTGGTGTGTTGATTAAGCTAGCCAAACTTCTTCTTCTAGCTTTAGCTAACTAAAACCTGCCTCCTCTGCACAGAAATACCAAGACCGAACCTAGAAGCCCTAGCCAACCTAAAAACCTGTCTTATTCCACTAAATTAAGCACAAAATCAATGGGATTTTGGGTGCAAATCATATGTTGTTTCTAATACTTTTTTAATACAATTTAAATGGTTTTATATTTTTCATAATTTTTTTTCTATTTTTTTTTATTTTTTGCAAAGTCTTACGACGCTACAACTTTTTACGACTTTACAACTCTAGAACAACCAAAATAATTCTACAACTTTAAAACAACCAAAATGACTTTGGGTAGAAACCCATTTTTTACAACGTTGGGGTCAGCAATTAGAACACAACATATGAGCTAAGGGATTTTAGAGAACAAAGTTAAGCTAAGGGACTAATATAGAATGACCATAAATGTAAGGAGATCATATATGGATTTCAAGAAAGCCATTGCCAATGGTTTGATAAAAAGGTGAATCAAGTACCTAGTTTAAATATAAGATCAAATTTGATGACTGTATGTGAATTAGTCAAGTGGAATGAGATCAAATTTATCCTGTGACCAAGGTATTCAATATCGTTACTATTAAATATACTGCACGTTGTAAATTATAGGTATATTATATAATATATTGTGTCATACATGGTTACCGTTTTTCATAAAAAAATATTAGAATATTAGTTTAAGATGAAAAACAACAAATATATATTTTTTTCACATTTTTATATGCATTCTAATTACTTTTAACATAATTATCCTGATATAAATAAAATACATATATAACAATATTTTTTATATGAAAACACAAAAAAAAATAGAATATATAGAATAAAATAATTATTATTTAGTACATGTCTATTAACTATATTTTTGTATTTTACATATGTTTATTAAGTACATGAAAAACAAAATATATGTCTATTAATTACATTTTTGGTACTATATATATGCATGTATGGTACATTAATGTAAAATTTTTTAAAAAAAAAAGGCTTTCTAACTCACGATATGTAGTACGCTTATAGTATATCACAGTAAATTTTTCAAAATACATAAAAAATTAGCGGCAAGTGCAGTATATTGTTTTATACTATGTGGTATTCTAGCATATTATAAAATTGGTATACAACAGACTGCGTACCCTCAATATACCATGATATTTAATTCCCTTGTGACCTCTCCATATAATTACTACTTTATCAATGAGGATAAAAATGTAGTGGACTTTCACCACTGTAGAGTATAGACCAATTTGAAATTAGTTAAACAGAAAATTCTACTCAATAAATCTTATAATAATAAATATTCCACTTCAGCAAGAAAGCATTAAAAAAAAGCGTAACACAAAAAGGCAATAATGGGACCCATTCCAATGAAACCAAACCAAACAAAAAGCTACTGAACTATTAGTCCCAAACCTTTTTATGTCATTCAAAATTTGACCCAAACATTTGGTTTGTTGCGTGGCCTATATGCACCATTAATCTTCCAACTTTTCAAACTCACACAAGTTGGTTTCCTTAACTTTGACTCAGTATGCTTTAGTCCTCAAACTTTGCAAAATCGTGTGACTTACTAGGGTTGTAAATGAACCAAATGAACATGAACAAGCCATATTCACGTTTGTTCATTAAACTTTTAACGAACACAAACATGAACATGAAAAATAAATGAACATAACTTTTCTATTCGTGTTTGTTCATTTATTAATAAATGAATGCGACTTCTCTGTTCATGTTTGTTTGTTTATTAATAAACGAACACGAATAATTAAAATTGATGGCTACCACCAATCTGAATTGGAGCGAATCTAACAATGACAAATAGAGTAATAGTCGATGGTGAGAAAGATCATGGGTTAGGGCTATGTTGCTCAACTTAGCGCTGTAACAAGTTCATACTGTGAGGGAAATGACTAATTATGTTTGGGGAAACAAAGACAATAAATTAATTTGGGGAAAATTGAGGCATAATCATTTGTGTGTGAAATAAGTGGACACTAATAAAAATATATTATATGTAAAATATACTCTTCCTGTCCCATAATAATTGAAAATTTTCTCTGGACATGGAGATTAAAGTGTATGTAATTTATATTATTTTTTTTAATTTTTCCCATGAAACAAAAATTTAAAAAAATGTTTTAGATTTTGTGTAGTGAGAGTTTAAATAATAATTAAAAAAGAAAAGATTTTTTTTTTGTGTAGTGATAGTTTAAATGAAGATTAAAAAAGATTTTTTATTGGATTTTGTGTAGTGGAAGTTTAAATGAGAGTAGTAAGGCAAATTAGAAGTTGAAAATTTTCTAAAAAGAAAAATGTTTCATTTTTTTTTGTACAACAAAAAAAGGAATACGTTTCATTCTTTTTTAGACAGATGAAGTATATAATAATAAATGTACAATTAATGTATAAATAAACAAACAAATAGACATAAATGAATAATAACCGAACAGTTCATAAATGTAAATGAATAAATGAGATTTTGTTCATATTTATTTGTTTAATTAATCAAACAAAAAAATCTATTTGTGCTCCTTCATTAAACTAAATAAACAAACATAACTAAACTATTGCCGAACAATTCACCGAACGCTCTATTTATTTACATCCCTACGACTAGTTCTCAAACCTTTTAAATTGTGTGACTTAGTCCTTTAACTGTCAGGACAAACTACAACTTTAAGTCTTAACTTCCAATTTTTCCGCAAAATAATGTTTCTTTTGAGGAACTGCCACTATCACCAAACTCATGGGTTAACAAAATTTAATAAATTGTTAAATACATATTTAACTATTTAAATAACTTACAAAATGATAATTCAAAAAAATTATATATAATAATTTAAAAATTTTCTAATTATTTAATAATTTATATTTTTTTTAGAAAATACTTTGGTTGATTTATTGGAAAGCAAAAAAATTATCTTTTATGCACTCCACTATTATGTTGATCAATTATTTTTTCTAAATATTTTTTCTCACCTTTTTTTTCTTACAAAATGTGCAATATTAGGGAGTTATGAATTTAGAGATCATTTTGGAAGAGTTTTTTTTAAGTAGATTTAGTTTTCAAATAATTTTCCAAATTAATCTTTTTGGTATTAATATTTTGTGATTTATAATTAGTATACCACATCATCTTAAAACTAATTCACCCTTGCTATTATCATACTAATGAATATAGTACTATAATTTCCTTGGCTTTTTATTGTTTGTTTCCAAAGAAAAATTTAAAAATAAATAGTAAAATTTACCCACTTTTATATAGGTATTAGCTAAAACTCTTATACTAAGTTTTTGAACTTTTTTATTCTAAAAAAAAAGCTACTATATAAACCATAAAAAAAGCAACATAAGGATATGTCCCCTTTACAAAAAAACAACAATAACAGAAAAATTACAATTTCAGACTTATAGTATGTATAACTTAAAAGAAAGAAGTATAATAATTACTAATATGAAATTAGCATTGAATCTCTAGAACTAGCTTAATGGATGGATTCCACTTAATTAGAATATTGACTATTTTTTTCTTTTGATGGATTCCAACTAGAAAGCCAAAAAAATACATTTTTTATTTTCTCCACCTTTACTTTGATCATTTATTTTTCCTATATATTTTCTTACTTTTTTAGTAATATAAATTCCCCATTATTAGCTATTTTTACACACAAAAAAAATCAAACTTTTAACTTTGGGATGATTTTTCCCTTATCTTCTTCCTCAATTTTTCTTTACCTTCTTTATTTATTCAATTTCTTGCATATTAATAGCTTTTTTTTGTTTAATTTAAATCTTTTGCTCAAATATAAATACTAGTTGGAATCCATCAAAAGAAAAAAAAATAGTCAATATTCTAATTAAGTGGAATCCATCCATTAAGCTAGTTCTAGAGATTCGATGCTAATTTCATATTAGTAATTATTAGATTTCTTTCTTTTAAATTATACATACTATTAGTAATTGTTTGAAAACTAAATCTACTTAAAAAAAACTCTTCCAAAATGATCTCTAAATTCATAACTCCATAATATTGCACATTTTGTATGAAAAAAGTGAGAAAAAATACCTAGAAAAAAATAATTGATCAACATACTAGTGGGGTGCATAAAAGATAGTTTATTTTTTTTGCTTTCCAATAAATCAACCAAAGTAGCTTCTAAAAAAAGAGAGAAAATATAAATTATTAAATAATTATAAATTTTTTAAATTGTTGAATATAATTTTTTTGAATTCTCATTTTTATAAGTTATTTAATTAGTTAATTATATATTTAACGATTTAGTAAAGTTTATTAACATATGAATTTGGTGATAATGGAAGTATTTTGCTAAAAGATTGGAAGTTAGTGCTTGAAATTGTAGTTTTGCTAATAACTAAAGGACTAAATCACACCATTTAATAAGTTTGAGGACTAAGGGCCAAATCATTTAACTTTAACAGCCCCTAGTTAACACATTTTTGTAATAGGTCCACATTTGACAAAATTGGGCTGAAACTAAATGCCATTAAAAGAAGCTTATATTTACGATATAGCCATTTCAGTTCAGGCAAAGGTGAGCCAAAACACAAAGGTGAGTGAAAAATAGCGGTCATCAAGCGTTGGTCCGACTGGCTAGGTCGTAAATTGGAGATTCGATCTAAAACAAACAGCCAAAGAATGCTTTATCATCATAAAATAGAGAGGTTATGGAGGAAGCATGTCACGATTCAGTTGGCGACGGTGGTTTCAAGACCAAAAATGCGAAGGACGCACGTGATGATTCGATTGACAACTGTGGTGTTGAGACTAAAATGGTGGTGGAGTCATGACAAAAAATGCCAAGAAGGCATGCGACGATTCAATTGGAGATGGTTATTGGCGTCGACGCCATCTTTTGTGAACAAAGAAGTGAATTATAGTGAGGTTAAGGCAGGGGAAGCGTAAGAGGCAAAAGCAGTTTGGATGAGTTAAGTAAGATTTGATGCTACCTCGAAGGTGAAGGGCAAGGCGGAATTTGGCTGGCGGTACAGTGGGGGTTGTCCGATTAGAGAGATCTCAGTTAGCGGTTGCCTGAGGATGACAGGCGGTGATGTTTCTTCTCAAATTCAGCCGGCAGTGGATGAAGTTTGTTTGATATGAGAAATTTGGCCGGCAACTGACTGATGAGGAAGAAGTCAATCTGGAGAGTTGGGGTTGGTGGGAAGGGTAGAGCAAGTACAGGGGTAGATATGTCCATAAGGCATATGGAACCCATAATTGTTAGTTTCCTAAACTAAAAACACATTAATAGGGGGCTGTTAACTTTTCCCAAACTGACTTTAAGTTATATGACTTTGCAAAGTTTGAGGACTAGATCACACTAAGTCAAAGTTAAAAGACCAACTATTACCAGTTGGTAAAGTTAGAGGACTAATGGTGCATTTAGGACTTGTTGCGTGGTCACCCGCTTTGTGATTATTCCAAATTGGTCCTTCAAGCGGCCATGTTATCAACTGAAACAAACCATCACCATCTTCAAGTGATGACAAAGGTGGAAAGTTAAAAAAAATTAGGGAAACTTACAATTACCCTTTAAAGCATACCTTAACCTATAATTTGCCTAATCTATTTTTAAAAACTTACACTTTACCCTATATATTTTTTACATTGTCCGATAATAACTTTGAAATTCTATTTAAACTATATGCTAGTCATCTTCCATTAATTTCAATCTCTCCAATATTTTTTTATAATTAATAGATATTTTAAATTATCATTTTTTCTTTCTTTAAATGCATTTTCCTTCCTTTAAATGCACATCAGTATCTTTTAAATGTTAGTTAGTTGTGAAAAAAAATATGAAAAATCTTGATATTACTGGAACATAATTATCAGATAGTTTAAATTAGGGTTTTAGAAGTTGTTATTGGACATTGTAAAAGAAATATGAGGTAAAGTATAGGTTAGACCGAACCATAGCGGGTTATTGTAATTTTCGCAAAAATTTATATACCCCTCTATTTTCATAATGGATGAAGCATTTTTTCTGGGCACGTAAATAGGTCATATTTCTATTTTTTATTTTTTGATTAAAAGGTACTTTATTCTACTTACTAATGAGCCAAATAATATCTTACAAACCAATGACACATAATACTAAAAAACAAGAGGGACATATAAACTGGTCAATAAAAGGCTACATATCTCTGTGACACCCACTGAAGGGAAGAAAATCGAATCTAACCAAAATCCTCTAGGTAAACAAGAATAATTCTACAGAAATAACTCATAAGTAACTAGAAAAAAACCAGATAAAAGACAATATAAATAAAAAAAAATAACATATGATCATCTCGATCTATTATTTTTAAATGCATCATCATTTAGATCTTAGTTGTTTTCTGCATCCTACTTGATCTTTTTGTATCCAGTAATTTTGAAAACGGGCCACCCAGATCTGTTTGCTGCAAAATGTCAATGAACTAGATGATACTCTTATTGCTGGCGGTGAAAGAATTTTATCGAGGAAAAAACAGTGAAAGTAATTGAAGATAATTAGGGTGAAGTAATTGTGAAAAATTAACAGGCTAGGCCTAGATTAGAATTCAAGCCTGGCCAAAAACATTGAAAATGAAAGAAAAGAAACGATGGAATGAGAGAAAGTGTGCAGCTATGGTTTAAATCTCGAATCTTCATTCTTCATGTCATATTTCTATTTTCAACCACTAAAACTAAAATTAAAAGAAATTTTTATTGAGTTTTATGCATTAAGAGTTTCAATGAGAATAATAAGGTAAATTTAATGTAAAAATTTTTCTAAAAAGGAAAACGATACAACCTTTTTGACAGAAAAAATATGATTCTTTCTTTTTAAATACAAGCTCTTTGACAAAAAAAAAATGATTTTTTTCTTTTTAAAATAGAGAAAGTAGCATAATAAATGAAAAAAATAAGGTAGAACAAATGAAGTTATCATATAAACAAACCAATAGATTAAGTCATAAATAGAAGAGTTCGCATAATTTACACATTTAGGACGACTAAATTACAAATCTTCTACCCGCATTCTTGCATATTGGACAATTTGTAAACATTGACAGATTGTTAAAAACACAAAAATAAATAGAAATGCCTATTTGTTTCATGTGTACACGTTCAGGTTAACGCGTTATATGGCCCTAACCATTAAACATTTGCAAAAAATTTCCTAAGGTTTCCTATAGTTACGTCCATCTACCCCTTAACCAGATCCTCCTCTTTCAGCTTCCATGCTTTCATCCAACTAACTTCCGGTGCGTCTACTCCCTACCCAACTACTATCAAACCACATTCGCCAAGCCAATTTGTGTTTTGTTCTATTCATGACAGCCAAACTCAGCCAAGATTAATTAATTGTTGATTTTAGAGACTGATTTAACCTTTCAAGTGGCCGAATTAAAGAACAAAACAATTGAAATCTTCAAATTGGTTCATAAAATGAGACCTGGAGTTGGGGTTTTGAAATGGAAAAAATCAGAATAGACCAGGATCTCCATTGCATTTGTTGCTTACTTTTGCTACATCTACTACCCATCTTGCTGCCGCCAGACCTCATTCACACAACGTTCTGGATTCTGCTCTTTCAAACTTCTTGCTTTGAGCCCACCCACTCCTATAGCCGACACCGCTACCAACTACATTCTCCTCATCCAAGCGCCCACCTTATTGTGCACAAAAGAGCAGCGGCATTTGCCTATCTAATATGTTGCTGGTGACTGGAGAATGTCACAATGGCATCTGCCCATTCGATACTGTGTTGGTAACTGGAGAACATCACAGTGGCATCTGGCGATCAAATGCTATCCCTATGACTGGAGAACATTGCATCCGGGGGTAATAGTTGGGCTGGTGCAAATATAATTACCGGATTTTTTATGAGAAGCTTGAAATAATTTCAAGATCAAGCTCATAAAAAGTATTAACACGAACCTACTTTTACCAAATGAACTGGCCTAAATGAAAATTTTACTTAACAAATCTATCACATAACTACTCGAGATTATAAATTTAATAAGATAAGACATCTGATTTAATGGCACCGAGATCATTCGAGAAGTGAACAGCTTACTAAAGTTTAGGGTCAAATCAAAGATTTGGGATGGGCTTGTGCTGCTGGACAGACAAAAAACTAACGAACAAGACAAAGCCACACACACAATCTCTCATCACACGCCAACCACACACTCAAGAAAGAATATTTGTTTACTAAACACTTATAAAATTTTTCCTTTTTACAATGTTTTATTATATATTTAATAAACAATTTAAATTTAATATAATATTATCTATAATTGCTGTTTATACCATATTTGACAAGATTATGTTCAGTGAATGGCTATGTTGCTGAAAAATACACATTTGGAGATTTCTTCTAGGCCCCGAAAAAAAAAAAGGAAGAGATGTCTTCTCTTTGCTTTGATATTACTTACAAAAGAGTAGTCAGACATATATCATATGCTGGTATTTAAACTCTGATCTTCTACTTTTTTTCACATAATATTTTTATATCATATGCTGGTATTTAAACTCTGATCTTCTACTTTTTTTCACATAATATTCTAAATATTGGTTCAAATTGAATGTATTTTAGGTCTTAAAAAATAAAAATTTTGATTAGATGTTAATATCTCATAATCTTTATACTTTTATAAAAGGGAAAAAATTATAAAAAATGTGTGTCGTGAAACAATTCCAAGCACATAAAACTTGTGACTCCGGCCACCCCCGCATTTAATTCAAACGAAAACGACGCCGTCCTAACCATAACTTCCCTTCCTCTCGTTTTTAATCCCCAGAAGGGAAGGCATGAAAAATAAATTTAGAAATGAAAATTGAAAAGTGAGCCAGCCAGAAGAAGGGACAGCTCAGAGTTTTATGATTTTAGCCATTTCGGGATCGGAGCTCTTCCAATTTCCGATTCTAGGGTTCCGGCGATGGTGGAGCAGCAGAGGAGCGACAACCGGTGGAACTGGGAGGTCACCGGTTTCGAGCCTAGGAGGCCGTCCACGCCGCCGGACGAGCGCCGGGCCAGTGCGCCGCTGTTCCGCCGTTACTCGATCTCCGCCGCCTCGGTCTCCCCGCGTTCTGCGGACTTCTCCAGCCCGGCATTGGCGTCTAAGGTGCAGCGGTTGGGAGATAAAGTTAAGGTAATGGCGATGCAAGTTTGAAACTCGAATTATGTGGAGATTTCTTAGTTAATTAGTGGTCGTTTTTGTTTTTTTTTTTTTCTTGATGTTTCTTTTTTCGATGTTTTTCTGCCCCCTTTATGGAGTAGTGGTGTAGACGAGACCGTTGATTATCCTGGGGCATTAAAATTTGAAATTAGCTTACTGAAAAATTTTAAATTAGAAGTCCTCTCCTGCAGGAGCATTATTGTGATCATCCACCTTTATTGCTTCTGATTTTGCTCGTGATCAAGTGACTTTCTTTCTTGGTTATCCTAAACGTACATATTTTGATTTCGGTCAGTCTTTTTTCCAAAAGAAAAAAGCTTTTCTTCTTCACAGTTTCAGTGATGAAACCGGGATTTGGCAGACGAGCATCACAGAGCTGCAGGTTGCGAATGAAGTATACAAGCTCCACAAAAGTCCAAAATGACCTGCTAATTGACCTTAAGTCAATTTTAGTTGACCTTACTCAGTGTGAGATCCAAAGAAACGTTATTTTCACTGGGGATTAATTCTTCAAGACTGCTGTCGCAGTTCTTTTTTTTTTTTTTGTATGTGCTAATTGTTTACTGTATAGTTTGTTAGGTTCTACTGGATCTTTTGCGACTAGCTCTACCCATTATACAGAGGAATTACTAGAATTTTAATAGGGGAGAAGGAAGTGAGTCCTGATTCTGAGTTATTTGATGTTTCTATATGCATTCAAGTATAATATAGTAATTCTATCCTGACAACTATTTGAATGGAAGTAGCTATATGTGTTTTAGAAATTTTTCCATTCTCCTCAATCTAGGAGATTGATCTGTCTTTTGCAACAGTTGTCAGCAAATTAAAATAGTTCTCAATGAATTGAACAAGAAAGTGGCTTTGGAAATTTTCAAGATTTGTTGACCAAGCATTTAACTCTAAATTATTGGATGCATACTTCCTGTCTCTCTCTCTGCGCGTGTGTGTGCAGATATATATATTCATGCAAAAAATATAATTTGTGCAGCTTGCAAAAGAAGATTACTTGGTCTTGAGACAAGAAGCGAGTGATTTACAAGAATATTCTAATGCAAAACTTGATCGAGTTACACGTTATCTTGGTGTTCTTGCTGAGAAAACCCGTAAGCTTGGTAAGTTATTGGCTGTTGATATTTGCTTGCAGAACTTGCATTAGAAACCAGAAAGAAAGCGTGCTACTCTTTTTTGCTAGAATTGAGTATATATTACAAAAGAAGTATGGGTCATATATGATAAGAAACCAGTGTCTAAGCCTTTGACATGCAATTAATATTTTTTTCCTGTGAATCCTTCCCGAAGGTGTTTGGATATCTTTGGGGTTCTTTTTGGATGCAATTTGAATTTTTTGAAACTATGTCGGTTCAGAATTTTCCTTTCTCAAGATTTAGTTATTGGTGGGCTCTGTTGATGGATTCTAACTTTTTCAACTTTATCTAAAAATGGCAGATCAGGTTGCTGTTGAAAGTGAGGCTAGGGTTGCTCCACTGATTAATGAAAGGAAAAGATTATTTAATGACTTATTGACAGCAAAAGGTACTCTTTTTTTTTTTTTCTTACTTTGATTATCCATGATCCTTGTACAGTAAATTGTTACTGAAAAGTACAAAAAATTGTTCATGCTATCTGCACCCTTATCCATCATATAGTGTTTGAATAATTTGGTTTGTAGACATTATTCCTGACAGACCCAATTTTTGATTTAGGAAGCATAAAAGTCTTTTGTCGTGCAAGGCCATTGTTTGAAGATGAGGGCCCATCTATTGTTGAATTCCCTGATCATTTCACCATCCGTGTGAACATTAATGATGATGCTATTTCCAATCCGAAGAAAGATTTTGAATTTGATAGAGTTTATGGACCCCATGTTGGGCAAGGTTAGATGAAAGTTTCTTCTATTAAATTTGAGTTTGTTACCACCTTCTGATTAGTGTTAAATGATCAAGTGTTTTAATTTGTCATTGGTAGCTGAATTGTTCAACGACGTTCAGCCATTTGTGCAATCAGCTTTGGATGGTCATAATGTTTCCATATTTGCTTATGGACAGACTCGCTCAGGGAAGACACACACTATGGTCTCTCTCTCTCTCTCTCTCTCTCTCTCGCTCCCTCCCTCTACTTCTGTTCCACAAGTTTGATATTTTTTGTTGTAAAATCTTGGATATAAAGTTTATAATGGACTGATAGTTTCTATTATTTCCAGGTAGATTTTTTGTATGTCTGACTTTTCATTCCCCTACTTCCCTCTATCCTGCTTCAAACAGTCAATCAATAACTTAGCGATAATAGCAACTAGTTGGGTTTAGCTTTGTGAATCCTACTGCAATTAAGCTTGAGTTGATTGCTTGATTGATTGGAGTATAATGTAGCAAAGTATGAGAATAAATGGTCGAACATAATAGAATTTGAATATAAATTGTCTGGAAAGAATAGAAACAATTTATTCTTTACCAAATTTAGAGACAACATTCTACTCCAAAAGAAAAGAAAAGTTTTGACTTATTTTTCTCTCTCAGGAAGGACCTAGCCATGATCGTGGCTTATATGCTCGTTGTTTTGAGGAGTTGTTCGATTTAGCCAATTCAGACACAACATCAACTTCTAAGTTTAATTTTTCTGTTACAGTTTTTGAACTGTACAATGAACAGGTTTGCAAATTTGTGTACATGCTGCCGTTTGTCTTCCTCCATTTGCTGTTTTGAGAATATATTTCAGGTCTTGATTTTTTAATAATCATTCCCATATCAAAGAAACATGCTAAAGTAGTTTAGTCAAATGTTCTTACAGGTAAGGGATTTGCTCTTGGATCGAGGGAGTAGTTTTCCAAAAATCAGGTTTGGATCTCCTGAATCTTCTACAGAGCTTGCCCAGGAGAAGGTTGATAACCCGCTGGACTTTTCTAAAGTCCTAAGAGCTGCACTACATGGGCGGGGGAATGATGTATCCAAGTTCAATGTTTCTCATTTGTATGGCCCTGATCTAATAACCTCAATGTCTTCTCTTAGTCACAAGTTTATCGATGCTTCTAGATGATGTAGACTCTCTGAGTATGTGTTTGTGGCTTCTTTATTTGACATGATTAGTCTGTCATTGTTTTGGCTAAACTGTTTCTGAGGTATAGTTGGTTAAGTGTGTATTTGAGACATAAAATGAAGCTCTACTTCTAAGGAATATCTAATACAGGGAGTGAAATTGTTTGTTAAACCTTGCATAGACGTCTTCAGCTTCATGAATGTACTCTTCTTCTTGAACAATCTGAGATATTGTTCGAATTGAAAATTTAGCAACCCACAGCAAATTTTGTGTTCATATTGCTTTTTGGTTGGCTGAAATTTACATTCTTGTTAAAGAATAGCAAAGCAAACTGTTTGAAGCAGAGGTTATCTATGAGCTTGAACCTCTTGCATTCGTGTTAATTTTCTGGTTACCTGGTCATATCATGTTGTGATCCATGTATTTGGAGTCCGATTGAAAAGGAAGAGGATGCTTTTGTTGAAGGATTTTGGTCTAGATTCAATGAGACAACTTGTTGAAATGAAATGAGGTTTTAGTCAATATAAAAGGTTTTTCTTTTGACAAATAACCAATTGCCCTTGTATTCTTTTTTTCTCCCATAGGATATAGTTAATGATAAAAGGGAGACACTAGTTTCAATTGTCTCTTATCAAGGCACCTCCAATTTATTTATCTGGTCTTCTGTGCATTTTTTATGCAACATAATATTAAGTTTAGGGCTAATGTTTATTTTGGATTGCATCATTAAGGGGAAGCAAAAAATAGAAAATGACAAAACAAGGGGAGGAAATAAAGTTATATTTTGCTCCATGTTCAAGGGCTTAAAATCATTAAATATGTACCTGTTTTGTTCCTTATCATTCCTTGACCAAAGAACCAAAGGAACAATGCTTTTCCCTCTCACCCTTCCTACTCAAAGAATGCAAATGCACTGTATGTATGGTTGTTCAGCATGGATTAGGATTATAAATATAGACCCCTTGTGAAACAAAATGATTTTTATGTTCCATCAACTTCTGTTCTTTTATAAATTTTGGTTGCCGATTTAACATCATAATGTTAGATTTAAGGTGTTTTCTCTTTCAAATTTTTTTCTTCCAAGTAAATAAAGGGAACTTATCTGATTTGAGGATCTGTATAACAGCTTGTTGCCTTGTTAAAAATAAAGGAATGTCTAGTCAATTGAGTTTTAATTGCTTTTGGAGAGAAAAGAAGTTAATTTTAATTAGTTCCCCTTGCTTGAATACAATTGTTTTAATTTCTTACCTACCATTTGATATGTAATCTGGAATTTTTGTATTGCATATAACAGGATAATCACAATACACATATATTATAGCAATGTGATTAGCGGAGAAAGCATATATAGTAAGCTTTCTCTTGTTGACCTAGCTGGAATTGAAGGGCAGATATTGGAAGAGGATAGTGGGGAGCGCGTGACAGATTTGCTACATGTCATGAAATCACACTCAGCGTATGTTATGTTCGCTCTCTAATATTTTTTTTATTTGGCTGTATGACAGTGATAGCTGATTTGAAACTAGTTTTTTTAACATTTAGATCTGCGTGTATCATATTTTGTTTATTGCTCATCCTGGTTTTTGATAATCTTGAAATATTATGTTCAATGTTTTGGCAGTTACATATTCCTCATTGCCATCTGCTATCACAGCTTCTGGACTGCATGTTTTAGGTGTTTCTAGCCATGAAATTTCTTGCTCATGATGTGCCATTCACAATTGGTCCCAGGATGGGATGGTGTGATGTGGAAGGCTTTCTAGTTTCCATTCTGTGTTGCCAATTTCTGTTTAAAATGGGGTTGAGCTTGAAAATTCTAACACAGTTGTTCTAGCTAATAAATGTGCTTTTAGAATAACTGAATGAATTAGATTACCTAAAATCATAAGAAAATGACCTCTTGTAAATTTATCTGGAGAAGTTTCTGATGATGTCGGCAGATGTGGATTGTAGTAAATTGCTTCCTCTTGGCTTTTATTTTATGTTTTTAGTGTCTTGACCACTTAAGTTTTGGAGATTATGGTGTTTCTGACTAGGAAATTATGGTAGTATTATAACTTCTATTTTGCATATGCAGGTTGGGAGATGTTTTGTCTTCTTTAACATCAAAGAAGACTATTGTCCCCTATGAAAATTCAAAGCTTACACATTTACTTGCAGACTCTCTAGGTAACTTGTGTCTATACAATTTTGGTGTTGATAATACATCTTAAAACAGAGTATATGGAGAGGTTGTAAACCTAAGTGTCACTATTTCCGTAGCTTCCAAATGAATGAACATTTGGGATCGAACTTCCCCCTACTGAGTTGTTAACATGCTGATGGTAATAGAACATTATCCTCAATCAGTCAACTGTCTTGATCCTCGTGTTACTTGAATTTTGTGTCTCCATTCCACTTAGTTGCAGGGCAGCTTCCATGCCCCTTTTATATTAGTGGTGTCTATGTACATAGGAATCATGAGTATGCTGGTTGTCAACCTTGATCCTTTATCTGGGCATGGAATCGGCATGTCAGGCAGAGCAGAGAGAAACATTAGTGTGAGAAGTGAAATTTGTTGGAGTTATTATGACAGCATCAAAGAAATTGTTGGCTTAGAAAATATTTTAGTTTATACACTTGCTATGAACAGGCCCTGTTCCCAAAGAGATTGAAGTGAATGATCTGCAAATGTGGTTTATTTAATGGTAGAGAAATATTTATGGTTGTCTTCCCTTATGCTTAATATTTTCTCTGTGTTGAAGGAGGAAGCTCCAAAACCTTGATGATAGTTAACATCTGTCCAAATACTGCCAATTTGGCTGAGACTCTGTCATCTCTAAATTTCTCTTCAAGAGCTCGAAATATTGTTCCAAGCCTTGGAAATCGGGATACCATCAAAAAATGGAGAGATATTGTAAGTCACTTCCTATGGATATTTAAACTTGGTACAGCATAGTTTTTATGTTTTGCCCATGTTCTACATATTTCGGTTCAGTTAGTTAGCCTATTCCAGTAAGTGGATGGGATGAAAATTTTTGTCGAAGGGATATGAGCGGAGTGTTTCTAGCTTGTTTTATAGGAAAATGTGATTGATTTAAGCCTTAATCTCCAACTTGTTGGGATACAGTGGATGGATTTTGTCTTTGTGTGGCTAATCTGATAAAAGAAAAACTGTTGGGAAATCCCCAGCAGTATTAAACCTTTCTACTGCCTCAATCCTTACAGTCATAGGTTTTCTGTCTGGTGGTTTTCTGCCATCCAACCGGCGTGCTTTGGAGTCGGAACTTTGCTTCTGGTAGATAAGCAAAACTTTCTAGGCTACATTTAGTGATGTAGGAAAAAAAAGAAGTCTGGAAGGCATCAAGGGATTGACTGATTTTATAACAGGAAAAATGGGTCTTGTAAGATGGAAAAGAGAAGGAAGAGGAGAGTTGAAGAAATATGGATTAATTAAGAATTTCACAAATTTTCCTGTAAGATGGGATCATTTAAATCAACTTTGAATCAGAAAAAAAAACAACCAGTTTTGGCATCTTTTACATTGGGACTGGAGGTGTAACGTTTGTCACATCTATCATCAAGAGAAATTTTCAGCTGATTGGTTGGCTTTGAACTTCACCTCACTCCTGTTGGGAGTGACCTTTGATTTTCCCCGGGATTTGACTTCTAGCTGTTTAAGCAAAGATTTGTTAGGGGGTTCCCCAGGCCCCACCCCTGTTCTCTGTCATATTGGGCTTTCCTGTTCTTTTCTTCCTTTCCACCAAAAAGAAAAAAAGAAAAAAAGAAAGAAAACCTACCTTTAGGCTGGACCAAAAACAAAAAGAAAAAGAAAAACTCAAGCCCATTAATTTCAGGTTTATGAACTCTAGATTTTCACCCTATATGAAAATTTAGTTTTGTGATTTTTTTTGGTGATAAGAATATGGTTTTGTAAACAATTGACTATTATTTAGGGTTAATTAACTAACATTTCTGAAGAGCTGGAAGAATTCCTGGACCCTTGTCTGACTTTCAATCTATGATTGGCAGTTGGATCCATAGGTGCCTGACATCTACTTTTTTTTTTAAAAAAAAAAATTATGAAAATAAAATATTATATATAACCGAAGGAGCACCATGGGGGTGCAAAGCCTTAGGAAAAAAGATAAGGAGGAAAAGAATAGTTCTACAAAATGTACAACTTCTAAATCGTTGCAAAATAACTTCCCTGACAACCAAAATCTGAGGAAATCTAGCTATTGTTGTAGTGCCACGTTTGGCACCTACCTCCAAGTCCATGTAACATATATGATAGATAAAAAATTGATAGTTGTTGGGCTAAGTAGGAGCTGCAGAGATTAAATTTTACTATAGAAGAAAAACAATCTTAACGAAGCATGGTGGAATTTTCTTACCAAAAAATAAAGTTTGATGTAATTCATCATTTAAATTCTTAGGGGAAAACACCAAAACCTACCTTGTTTTTTTTTTATTTTTAAAGTGCCTAACTGGTGGTTTATGGCAAAGAACTGCCTAAGGTTCGTTCTATTTACCAGATGAGCTCTAACCACCTAGATGCTTCAAAAATACATGTAAAAATAGATCAAATTACCCTTGTAAGGTACCAACTTAGTTTTGTTTTTTGAGCCCATTAGACTCGCATAACAAGAAATGCATAATATTTTTGTTTGTGTTCCAATAGAATAGATTATCATGTATTAAGAAATTACTAGGCTCTGAAACCTGAAAAAACTAAAAGATTTTTCTTGAAGTAGGAAAATGCTTCAATTGGGGTATTTACAAAATTATGTAAATATCTTTGTTCCGTGGGCGAAAAGTTATCTACTAGTTTTGATTTGGAATAAACCAAAATAGTGTTGATAGAAAATACTTACAAGAGATAATGTCATGGCCAGCAAGGGAAAAGTAAGAATAGATTTGTTAGAGCATCTAACTCAAAACCAATGTCAATGGGTGGAGAGGCCTCACCACAACACAAAGCCTTAATTGGCCCCTTGACTCAACCATGTGGGATTTTCCCAGTTAACAAGAATAATTGAACCTAGTTGCTTAACATGCAGATATACGATGAGGACTAAAACCATGACTTTAGTGAAATTGATTTGATGGTGAAAGGAAGAAGTAAAATATCTAAGTAAGTGGTTGTTACTTTGTTTTCATGAAAACTAAGGAGATAATTGGAATAGAAGAAAATGTATCAGGCAAAAGTATCTTCAAAATGTAGCACTAAAAGTCTCAGGCATTCTTTTGCATGGAAAGGTCTCAAATGTTCTTAATAAATGAGGTTCTGTTCTGTTTGTTTATTATGTTCATTTCCAAGTTTTTGCTGTAAGTTTCAGTTTTGCATGCATAGCCATGTTTAGTCAAATATACATTCTGATAGTTCTTTATGGGGTTTGTAGGCAAATGATTCACGCAAAGAATTATACCAGAAAGAGAAGGAAATCCAAGATCTGAAGCAAGAAGTTTTGGAGCTAAAACAAGCGCTTAAAGATGCTAATGATCAATGTGTCCTACTATTCAATGAGGTTCAGAAGGCTTGGAAAGAGTCTTCTAAGTTACAATCAGATTTAAAGGTTAAGCACATAGCTTCTGATTTTTGTAGTTTTTCTGGGTTATTTTAGTACTTGTTAAAAGTCACAACAATTTGATCCTGGGACCCTGGGTTATTTCTCCAGTTGGGTTTGGTTTTTGCATTCTGTCTTATGTAATTCTCTAGTTTATGTTTGTTGCTCTATGCGGCATCATTCTCTTCAATCCTTGTTTTTGTTCAAATGTAGTCCGAGAATATGATTCTTGCGGAAAAGCAAAAGGTGGAGAAGGAACAAAATGCTCAGCTTAAGAATCAAGTTGCACAACTACTACAGTTGGAACAAGAGCGGAAAATGCAAGTGCAACAGCGAGATTCTACAATTCAGGCATTACAGGTTTGTGTTTATTGAATCTAATATTAGTATGTATCGTTGACATACACCCTTAAAGAGACAATGTTGGTTCATTCTGGTGTACTGTACTGGAGCTTGTGGAACTATTGTTGTTGTTTGCCTATAGATCCTTTCCGTGCAAGTGTAGGAAAGCCTTTGATGGTGTACTTTGGAGTTTCATCCTGTTATTCTTTGACTAGCGGGTTTCATTAAGAAGGCAGTTATTGTTCTTTTGCATGAATTTTTAGTGTCAGTTTTGAACAGTTGACATATATACTTCATGCCACAGACAAATGTAGTCAGGACTAAGGTGCAGTATGGTGGTGATGATTGCAATGATGATATTAATGATGTTATATGGAATAAGGTAAGTGTAGCACCAGTGGAATTGAGGCTCAGTTGATTGACTAATGTTTGTGTATTCCCTCTAGAGATGGGTGTTATAAGGAGGGCATAATTTTGAATTTGTTCTTTAGTACATTACTTTGTGATGTGAAAATGCTTCAAAATGATCATCATATTGTACCCATGAATGCACAACCCTCACCGCACACCTGCATAGGACAGACTCCAATAGGCATGCCAGATGCTTGAACAATATTTGATAAGTTGTTATTTGATATGGAGAACTGAAAAGTACAAGTTGATTTCAATGTTTTTGTTATCTTTAATCAAGAAGTTTCTTATGTGTGTTTTCTCATTGGTCTAATCCTTCCTAATTTAGGAAAAGCTTAAAAGCCTTGGGTCACAAGTCAATGCAGCACTTCATTCTAGTGAAACAAGGTCTTCCGGCTCAGAGACAGGTTCTGGAGTTTCATCAATATCCAAGGCAGCTGGAGATTCCATTGATTCTACAGTAGTAACAAAGAAACTTGAGGAGGAACTCAAAAAACGTGATGCATTGATTGAGGTTTGAATTACTGAACTCTTGGATGTTTCTCTTGGATGTTTAATATCATCATCATCATCATCATCATAATTTGATGTTTTAACCTGTCACATTACTGAGGAAGTTTTGGCTATGTTATGTGAACTTGTATATGATTTGGATACTGCAGTTGCTCGTGTTGACATTTGTGTGATGACATGACAAAACTTGTATCGAATTCTTCATTTGCAGTCCCTAAAATTCCCTTATATTGCTAGGATTTCTTCTATTGTGTGAAAAATGAGATCAATTGTGCGAGCAAAAGTTGCAATTTTTTAAGAAGAAAATGTAAGAAATATACAAATTGAATTGTTCATGTATGTTGCCCTGTGGTCATACAGAAAGCAGGTGTTACATTCTGCCCACCCCAGCCCCAAAGCTTGTGCAATTCTGATGGTAATTGAGGAAAAAATAAGAACATGAACCTAAATAATGTTAACTGAGATTTCTTGTAAAAAGAAATGATAACCTAGGTTTATCCTGAATATAAGAAAATATCAGTTTGGTCATGTCTCAAAATTTTAAGGAAGTTCATAGGCAATACGCTTCAGTTTGTTCTACCTTGATAGTTTGAAATTCTTAGAAAGTTGTTTTTCTTTATTTTTAGGTTTTGCTTCTTATGTGTTTATGGAAATCAAGGAGCTTTACTTATTGATCTACGTAGAGACTAGGTTACTGAACTTCTTTGATCATAAGACTTCTGGTTGCATTCATTATGTTTCATTTCTTGCTACCGAATAAGTTGGCATGTGGGTCTGTCTGAGTTTTGGTTAATGATCAGACTGACCAACCTGCTTTTGATTTCATTATATGATTTGGGTGGGCTTAGCTAGTTGACCATTATCCTTATGATTCTGCAGAGGTTACACGAGGAAAATGAGAAATTGTTTGACAGGTTAACAGAGAAAGCATCTGTGGCTGGATCACCTCAGGTACATTACTTAACCCATTTTTCTTCAGATTAGTATGAATTGTTGATCCTCATGTATATGACCAAGTGTGTGTGTGTGTGTGTTTGTGTGGATTTGATGTTGTTTAATGTGTTATTTCGTGTAGCCTGTTTGTCCTTTACATAATTCTCCTGTTATTTCATGGTCAATCTTATACAAGTCCAGATATGAACTCTTGTGTAAACTTTCAGAAATCAAGGCACTTTTTTAGTGGTAGGTTTCATTTGATTTCTGTATCTCATGTGAGTAGAATCTATAAGAGTGGCAGTGATGAGGTACGAAGGGGCAAGGATAGGCTTGAAGTCTTGAACTTGGATATAAATAGGGAAAAGATATGTTGCTTTTCTGCCTGCAATGGAGCAGAATCAAGACATGAAATGCCTCTTAGAAAAGACAAACTAGATGGGATTGAGCCGTAGCATCGATTTGTTAATTGGTTGGGGTTAATATAATTACACCAACAGGCAATTTTCACCTTAAGGTGCGGCATAAACTATTAACAGAACTTTTACCTCTTCATTTAATTATACCAATTCGTTTTGTTTTTCCCCCTTTTTAATCTCTGTGTTTCATTGGTTGACCAGTAAATTGGCAGATATTCTGATCTAAATAGTTAAAGCCCTCTTTCTTACATGTTAAAGGTTTTCTTTCTTTTTCTCTTTCATGTAACATTCCTTGATATATATTCTCCATATGTGTTTTATCTCATAGTGAATTGACATTGATGAATATGAAAGTGAGGTATTTTTCTTTTTCTTGCATTTTTGAGACTTAGGCTTCAGTTTTGAGTACATAGTGTGATATTCTGTTTTTAATTATTTTCTATTTCTTTCCAGCTTTCAAGTCCATTGTCTAAAGGATCTGTTAATGGTCTTTCTCGGGAATTAGGCAGGTGCTGATTTATCCCCTTCTGCTGTGTGTTTCTAGCTATTTTTGCTAATTCTTTCTGAGATGCTTCCTAACTTCCTCTAAAGTTTCAATTTCACAGGAATGAGAGTAACAAGGGGCTATCTATGGATGCTAGTTCTTTGCCTTCTTTTACAGAGAAGGCTGAGAGCACAACTGCTTTGGTCAAAGCAGGTTCTGAGAAAGTTAAAACTACACCTGCTGGAGAGTATCTTACTGCCGCACTTAATGAGTTTGATCCTGATCAATATGATAGTATTGCTGCTATTTCAGATGGCGCAAACAAGCTATTGATGTTGGTAAGCTTCAAGAAATACCATCGGCTTAAAGGTTGAATAACCTCTTTTATGTCATGCATGATATAGGTGTAATACTAGAGATTTCTTTTCTTATGTAAGGAAGGAGTGGAAATTTTAACCAGAAAAACTCCATTTCATCCTAAGATCTGGCAGTCTCAGCACTAAAGCACAAACTGAAAGAACTTTTAGCTTTTGAAAGGCAGGTTCTCGCTGTCAGATAGCAGTATCAATAATAACGTTTATAATCGGTGAAAAAGTTGAATGGTGTTGTTTGAGAACTCCTGTATTCTTCTCCATAGGAAGTAAACTAGGCTTTTTGCCCTCCAAATACTAGCCACTTCTTGTCGTTCTTGGGCTGATCTGTTAAACCAGTCAAGTCAATGGCATAAAACCAATCTCTGGGTGTGGGTTACAAACGGGAATTATTTTAAACAATCTTCTATTGGGCTCATCGTGAATGTCTTCTAAAATTTTCAAAGGGAAAATTACAAAAACTCCCCTGTGGTTTGGTCTAACATACAGTTTGCCCCCTCTAGTTTGAGAAACCTACACTTTGCCCCCTATGTTTTTACCACTGCCTGATAAAAACTTCTGAAATTGTATTCAAACTATGCGATAATCATTTTCCAGTAATTTCAATATCTCTAATATTTTTTTTATAGTTCATAGATATTTTAAACTATCATTTTTTCCTTTCTGGAAATGTACTTTCCCCCTTGTAATTACTCCCTCTGTTTCACAAAAGCTGTCCTCTTTACTGTTCACAGCATTTAATTTATGATTTTATTTCTTTTAAAATTTATCATAAAAATATGAACTTTTGACATGAGAATGGAACTTTAAAGATTCTAGTTTCTAAATACCATTTTTGAGATTTTTTTTCAATTTATATTAATATAAATATATTCAAGTCAAACTTTAGTCAAAAAAGGTAAAAGGGACAGTTAATATGAAACGGAGGGAGTATATATTAGTATTTTTTAAAGGTCGGTTGGCTCTGAAAAAAATATACAAAATCTTGAAATTACTGGAACATTATTATCATACAGTTTAAATTAGGGTTTCAGAAGTTGTTGTCGAACACTGTAAAACAAACAGGGGGTAAAGTGTAGGTTTTGAAAATAGAGGGGTCAAAGTGTAGGTTAGACCAAACCACAAGGGGGGTTTTTGTAATTTTCCCATTTTCAAAATGATGCTTTTGTAGCTCCTTGAAAAGGTAAAAAATGCAGAAGGTTGTTTATGGAAATAATAGAACAATTGCATTGAAATTTAACTGTAGGAGACTAGAAGTGTAACATGCTACAAGCCGCATGTATTTGCCAAAGGTTTCAGAAATGATCTGAAACAAAATATCAAGTAATTCACGTGAATCCACTAACTGTCCAATAAAACGTTGCAGGTTTTGGCTGCAGTGATTAAAGCTGGTGCTTCTAGGGAGCATGAAATACTTGCTGAAATTCGAGATGCCGTGTTCTCTTTTATATGTAAAATGGAGCCAAGAAGAGTAATGGATACCATGCTTGTATCTCGTGTTCGAATTTTGTACATAAGGTCTCTGCTGGCTAGATCACCTGAGCTGCAGTCCATTAAGGTAATGAGTGTTGCATACCTACACTTCTGTGTACCTGGAGTTACTTGCATTTTTGTGAAACGTGGACTTTATTGGCAATCCTTAGGTTTCCCCAGTTGATCACTTTCTGGAAAAACCAAATACTGGACGCAGTAGAAGTTCCAGTCGGAGTAGTAGCCCTGGACGATCTCCTGTGCATTATATTGATGAGCAGATCCACAGTTTTAAAGTTAATATAAAGCCTGAAAAGAAGTCAAAGTTGTCATCTGTTGTTTCAAGAATTCGAGGGCATGACCTGGTATATGTTACTGCAAGTCTGGATTTCTTTTCTTTGATTCTTTCTTACCTGGCAGTTAATATGTGAACAAAGCCTAATAAGAATTGGGGAAAAAAAATAAAAGACAGGAGAAAGGAACTGATCTGGGAGTTTGAAAACAAAATGGCGCGCATAGAATTAGAATGAAAGAGTATTGGAAGCATTAATTTTGCACTTGTTGCTTTTGGAAGGAAAAATAAATTTTTGTGAGATCTCTGGTCTTTTGTCTGTTCACTTGCCTGGTGAAATGACTTTGTCTGGTTGCTTAGATTACTTTCTAAGCAGTTCCCTAATACACATTGGTAGTAGTTTTCTCATGCATGATGATATTCTGAATGATGCACTTTCTGGATGGTTGTCTAAACAAGATCACATTTGGGAGATTGTTATGGATCTGGTCTAGCAGTGGCAGGCTGGCCACGTCATGTAATTTGTGATGGTATACCATTCAATACACGCAATTGCGAGCAGGTTTAGACTGTTTGTAGTTTTTGTTTAGAATAATTAATATGTTGGGATTGAGATGCATGCTTATGCCTATGCAGTAATAGTAGTAGTAATTGTGTACAATAAGCTGATGCTCTGGAAAGAAAAGATGAAGGTAGCATGGTAGTGTGTACAGAGAGTGAAGGGAGGGGGTCAGCATGTCTGCTTCCTCTGAGTTGGGGGGGCTGGTTTCGTGCCACATTTTTTTTTGCTTTTTCCTACCAAAAAAAATCTAACAAATATAAATGCTCAGGATATTGCGAGGCAGCAGCAAGTTACTGGTGGAAAGCTAAGAGAAATACAAGAAGAAGCAAAAGGTTTTGCTGTTGGAAACAAGGCTCTTGCTGCCCTTTTTGTCCATACTCCAGCTGGTGAGCTGCAGCGGCAAATTAGGTCATGGCTTGTAGAGAACTTTGATTTTCTTTCAGTTACCAGTGATGATGCATCTGGAGGGACAACTGGTCAGCTAGAGCTGCTTTCAACGGCAATAATGGACGGTTGGATGGCTGGCCTTGGTGCAGCAGTGCCTCCAGATACTGATGCTCTGGGTCAACTTCTATCAGAGTATACAAAGCGGGTCTATACCTCACAACTGCAGCACTTGAAGGTCTGCCTCTGAAACCTTCAGCTTAAATTATAAGAATTACGTGTCAAAAGCTAAGGGGACATCCTTGCATATGTAGGCAAGAGTTGTTTGTTCAGGCATGTTGCAGGCTGATGATGCTATGAGGATAGTGAACTGGTGCGATTATAGTTTGTGTTAGAAAAGAATAGAGAACAGATGGAGAGAAGGATTGAAAGTGCTTGAATCACATTGCAACCTCTCATACTATTTATGTTGGAGTGATGAAGTCATACAAGGAAGATTGCACTGATTGTGCAATGACAATTAACTAAAGCAAATCACTCTAGTTGGCAGTGATTCTGAATCACATCAAATCATACCAAATCCTTCTATCAGATCATAGAATTCGAACAGTTTGTTCAGGGGGATTTGTAGATGGAGTTTAATCTTGTTGGGCCTCTGAACTTAAAAACAGGCTGTTTGAAGGCATGTCAACTCTGTTTGGTGCATGATTGCCCCGCTGCATCCTCAAAAGTTCTTGCCGTTTTTCTTATTTTATTTTTGTTTTACTTTGATTTGATTTAAGCAGAGTTTTATTTACTATAAAAGAGAAGAATGCAAAGTATTGGGAAATGAATGGTGATAGAGCTTATTTGGTTAGGTTGGTTTAGCATCTCTAAATCATTTGAAGGCAAAACTGTATTGTAATTTGCTGCAAGAATTCTTCTCATCAAAGGTATCTGTTGTGCTTAAACATGCTTTGCTGATGTCAAATTCACATCAGACTTTTCTTCGGAAACGAGACAGCTTGTGGCTTCTTTACTATTATATTTAAAAAAAAGTTGCTTTTGAGGCTATTTTTATAGTCAAGAGTTTAACAGTTTCCTTTTATCTCTCTCATTGGACAGGATATTGCTGGCACCTTGGCAACAGAACTGGCTGAAGATGCAGCACATGTCACAAAGCTGCGTTCAGCTCTTGAATCTGTTGAACACAAAAGAAGAAAGGTAGCCATCTTACTTGTACCGTGTTTTTCTGTATGAGTTGCATGAGAGATAATGCTCTACTAGATAAAATTTCCTGTACGCCTATAAGAATCTAAATGGAGCTGTTATTGGACTAGCACTTTTGCTACCCCCCAGCTGTACTAAATGGGGAACCCTATATGAGGCCGGGGGTGTTTAAGACTTGGCTATTTTTAGCCACATCTACCGTATGTGGTCCATCATTTAAAGCTGACGCACAAGCTAATCCCTGCTTACTTGCAGTGGGTTGTTAGCAAAAGACACCTCAAATAAATTAATCACAAGTCTGTGCTTATGGGAACGACTAGTCTGTTGCATGGGCTGCCAGGTTAGCATAATCCTTTTCTATCCAAACTTAGGGTTGGCTATGTCTTGTGTAAGGTGAAGTTAAAAGTAAACAGGATAAAGTAGCCTATTAATTAAACCGACAAGACAGTTTTCTGGCAGGGATGAAGTTTTCATGAATAATTTTCAGGATCACAAGCACAAACAGTTGTGGTTTTTCTGAGGTTTTTTACCGTCCTGCATTTCTGTGGTATTTTCAGATTTTGGAAACAAAAACAAAGCTAAAATGTTTGCCATTGTTATTTCCTATTTCTAGTTTTGAGAACTGTTAGGTGGTAATATTCCACATGGTTAAGTCAAAGTGTTAGATAAGGCTTTATATTGTGGTGAGGTCTCTCCGCACACTGCCAATTACTTTTGGGTTGGGTGCTTTAACATGGAATTAGGGCATAAATTATCAAAACAATTTTTCTTACAGTGTCTTTTGTTTCAGACTTTCCACTTGATTTCCAAAAAAAAAAAAAAAAAGAAGACAGAACAAAAACAGAAAAACCTTCCAAGTCTTTTAACTTCTTGAGAAGGGGTTTTTTTCAGTGCTCTCTGAGAACAAAAAAAAAAAAAAAGAAGGTACTCCCACATTTCCCAGGAAAAACTTCTGCCGAACCAATTCAACAATCAATTGAATTGAAGCCAAAAATCCAACCAAACTATTCAATGTTAATTTTGTTGAAATTGCCAGCTATCTAATCACCAATTTCTGCCTTCTATCTGGTCCAAATAGCTTGGAACCTAGCTAGCAACACCCAGGCCATCCCAAGCGCAGCCCAGCACCTCCATTGCTTGCCAGTTCTTGGACTGATTTCATCCATCAATCTAGAAAAATCGATGCCATCATCCCTAGAGTCATTGCTATAATCAGTGTTGTGTTTCATCTACTTGAGAGAGAGAGACCTTGAAAAGTAACGAACTAAATTCTTGTCACCAAACATATTTTCTAAAGCTTCTAAAGGAGCATTTGCCTCTAGCTGAGCTGAATGAAGACATAGGATTCATGTAGCCTACCCAACTACTTGGCTTTGAGGCTTAATTGGATATGAAAAAACCTTGCCCCTATGTTCCTCCCCCTCCTGGACTTGCTTCACTGAAGTGTTAGTGGCTGCTGTCGCTGGCTGTCGTCTGGAGGGTCCTTGAATATTAGAAAAAGGTCCATTTTAGCGTCTTTTACTGAATTTCTGAGTCAGGGCTTAGGTAAGGAAACCAACCAGCTCAATTGAATTAGGTACAAGAAGCTTCAGTTACATTGCTTTGCCAATAAGTTGTCTGGTTTGATATTAAGCCTGTGGACAGCTCAAAAAATCTGGCTCGGCCTGGGAAAGCAATCGTTCCTCCTGTTTGGTTTAGAAACTTATCTTGATTGAACTTTTGGGGACAAAAAGACTTGCTTTTGGAAATTCAGGAAATAAAACAGAAGCACAAATGAACTTTAGAATTTAAAACACTTGCTTTTGATGGAAAACACAAGTTTAGAAGCTAAAACAAATATAAGATCTTCATTAGTATGTAGCCTGATTGTATACCACAATTAATAAACACCACAATAAGCAATATTTACTGGACCAGGAGCACCCCCTCCAGTAAAAGCTTCCACAGCCAGTTGACCAAAATGCGGATCCCCAATTGGCACACTGAAAAAAAAAATCCTTCGTAGGAAATCATTTTCTTTGGCCATCCCTAGAACACTTGGAAGTAGATGCATGATTAATATTTGAATTCAGATAATATTCAGATATCATTGGATCAGTGTTCTGACTCTTAAATCTCCATGTTTTATAGATGCTTTCAGTTGCATTTGATGGATTTAGGCTTTTGTTCAGCGTTTTCACTTTAGATTGTTTTCAAGTATATACACCTTGGTGTATGGTTACCTTTTTTGCATAGAGTTGTCATCTTAGGTAATTTAACATGATACCCAGCAAAGAATTGCAGCATGCTACTTCTTGATGCAACCTTATAAGATTCTTTTTTTTTACTTTTTCTTTCATCAAAAGGTTTATCTTGGTCAAGTCATAGGTTTTTTATGTGTGCAACCATGTTTCTTTGTGTCTATCAGATCCTGCAACAAATGAGAAGTGATGCAGCATTACTAACATTGGGAAGCAGTGGCTCACCTATTCGAAATCCATCTACCGCAGCTGAAGATGCACGCTTAGCATCACTCATTTCTCTTGATGGCATATTGAAGCAAGCCAAGGTTTTTATGTCTTTGCAACTGATATCTTTTATATAAATGGTTGAGCCCCAGCAGACTAATAAAAGTTATCCTATCATACACTGAACAGGATGTAATGAGGCAATCCTCTGTAAATTCTGTTTCTAGAAGCAAGAAGAAAGCCCTTCTAGCATCTCTTGATGAACTGGCAGAACGTATGCCTTCCCTTCTTGAAATTGACCATCCTTGTGCTCAGAGGCAAATTGCTGAAGCTCGACATTTGGTTGAGGTATGTGATTTGCATTCATGGCAGGATTGTTTGTCCAATTTGTGTTTCATTTGAGGTGATAAGTGGATGCTCAAAGGGTATAGTTTTATCATTCCTGTGGGATACCACAAACATATTCTCTAATTTTTTAGAGATTGTTGAAATGTGTCCCTATTTCTTCTTTGTGGCAACTGTGTAAAGCCTGTTAGTTCCATTTGTCAATTTTGAAAGTTGTAGAGGGCTGTATGATATTTGTAAAGTACGAGCATGTTCTGATTCCATCTTCAATTAAGTGGTTAGGATCAGTAGTAGCTCATTACTTTAGCTATTGGGTTAGAACCGAGACTAATTTAAATGCCATAATTTGAATGCATTTTATTAACAGTTGAGTTATTGGTCTTGATTTACTCTGATTATGAAATTGCTGCCCAGCTGTTATTGAGAATTTAGATTTATCATTTTTGTTTGAAGAGGACTGATTTCCATGCACATAGCTATTTCCTATATTAAAGAGGTTAACATTATTCTGCCAGCTTGTCAGGAAAAAATCATATAAACCATTTGTTTCATCTAACTATTGTTCCTTTACAGATTGTCAAACATCAGGCGTGTGTATTTTCGTTTCCCTGTTGTCTCCATTCTTCTGCAGTTCCACTCCCTTTCTAAATGAGTGGAGCTTAGGGTTAATACATTTGAAAAACTCCTGGTTGCCTGCTTTATGATACCTGATGCATTTACATGCCATTTTACAATTTATGTGAACTTAACTTTTGTATCTCTTGCTTCATGTTTAACATCTTGGCTATATTTTTACAGTCAACTCCTGAAGAAGATGATCACGTACTTGGTGCAACACTCGTTCGAAAGCCTTCTGGGGACATGGGGCCTGGCAGTGAAGCTGATGTGTCGCAGTGGAATGTTTTGCAGTTCAACACAGGCTCAACAACCCCATTCATCATAAAATGCGGAGCAAACTCAAAGTCTGAACTGGTAATTAAAGCAGAGGCCCGTGTTCAGGAACCAAAGGGTGGTGAAATTGTGAGAGTCGTTCCAAGACCATCAGTTTTAGAGAATCTGAGTTTGGAAGAAATGAAAGAAGTATTCTCCCAACTTCCCGAGGCTCTAAGCTTGCTGGCTTTGGCTCGAACTCCCGATGGTACTCGAGCTCGATATTCAAGATTGTACCGGACTTTAGCTATGAAGGTTCCATCATTACGGGTTCTTGTGGGCGAGCTCGAGAAAGGCGGGGTATTGAAAGATGTCAAGTCATGAGATAAGGTATGAGAACACTTCTTCATGTGTTGTGTTCTAACTGTTTCTGTATATTAGGAGTATTTCTTTTCTTTCCTTAGTGGGTCTTGTTTTGGTGGGAGGGAGAAGTGTTGTTGTAATTCACGGGGGCCTTCCGGAGCAATGTTGCAGGGAGGACTTGTAAAACTGTTTCTAATCTGTGTAACTGTAACATTCTCTGGTCGTAATTATATGCCCAGTTGGTGGTAATTCTATTTTTTGTTCACAAGTCTGGTACTTAGCGTAACCCTAGTATTGTCTGGTTATTAGTGAAACAGTTTTATTAAGCAATTACCCTAGTATTGTCTGGTTATTCTTGAAACAGTTTTATTTAGCAAGTAATGGTTCAAATTACATCAGTTGAATTTTTTGTCTGTGACCGTTTTGTTAGGAAAAACCTACACTTTGCAGGATGAACAACGCAAAATCCTGATCAAATTTCTCAATTCTCTGATTAACAAAACAGAAAAAGGAAACTTCTCAATTCTCAAGAACCTTTTACCTCAAGTTAAGAATTTAAAGAAAAGTACAAATGATAGGAAAATATCTATGTTCAATTAAACAAAAAAATATAGCGCCAAGTTACTTATGTTGTAGTAGGAATGTTGATGCGTCGGATTTGGGTAAGATATGGACATTCGCACATCCATCCCATTACGTTTGACATCTTACCTACATGCGATCTATTACTTGTTGGATTGACAGTTTTTACATAAATATCTTACTTATTTTTAGTCAGATTGGATCTAGAAAAACTCATTCATCTATCACATTTTTACAACATTAAGTATCCGTGAGTATTTAAATAGAAAATATTGCATTAAAAGTAATTACAGACAAATGTGGAACAACCAAATCATGAAAGGAATACTAGCAATAATTTACATACATTACTTCAACTAGAAGCTAAGGCTTAATGGTTGATATGAGCTCAACAAAAAAAAAATATTGATGGAGTCTTCCTCCATATCCTCGCGCTATTACAATGAAGAACTTGGAGTTGAAATCACTTATTGACAAAAAAAATTGGACACGTCCACAAGGTTTCCCCGGTAAAAATAGTGCTGTGAGCAAAGGCTATTTTAAGGGACCACACTGTGTTCCTACTTCTAAGTGATACAATAAATGATTGCACATACATGAGATGAAAATGTGCAAAATAACAAGTTGGAAAGTAATTCCTAGCTTACATAGAAATACCCTCTTCCCACCCCACCAAAGCTAGTATCAAATTCATAAAGGAGCTTGCCCGAGTCTATTAACAAATTTCAATAAATTTATTTTTTAGACAAAAAGGGAAAAATAATCTAAAAGTATATGTACATATACATATATACATGCATATATGTATGTATATGGGTCGGACTTGGAGTGGATGAACCTCATATCCACATCCTACCTAAACTCAGCAAGTGAAGGAAAAAAAATTCACATCTGACCCAAACTCATTTAATTACATAAAAACACCGATCAATTGAATTGGATGTAACTAAATCCCTATTGAGTTGGATGTCAATTAACATTCCCTAGTTGCAGGTGTGGCGGCTAAGAAGGGGATCCTGAACTAAAACGGAGTCTATGACCCAGAGAGGTTGAATGGAAAACTTTTCTCTCGATTATATAACAAAAAATGAACATAACTTTTGGTTCATGCCTATGAGAAAGGGAATGTCTTTTCTACTTCCAAATCCTTTGAAATCTAATCAGAGCAGGGTGCGATGTAGGGGTAGATCAAAACATACTTCTAGACATTAGTGTAATACTAGTTCTTAGTTTTCTGCGCACTAGGAAAACACTTTGACGTTGAGAAAGTGGCCACCGGTTATAAAGTGAACTTAAGGTATTAGAGCACTTCATACTCAGGTGCGAAGCAATTAACCCCTATTTATAAAGTACCCATCTACCGATTCAGGGGGGCTGAGGCAAGAAATGATAAACCGTTTCGTTTGCTACACGGTGGCCTTTTATTGTATAGGGGTTGTATACAATGCCCAAAACTATCAGTAATATTATTGAGGTTAAAACACAAGAATATCCATACTTAGAACTCAAAAGTTAGGATCACACCATTTTTTCTGATTTTTTTTTTTCAATTTGATGAAAGGGTTTCTGTGGCTTTTAGCATATTCTTGTTTTGTTTTTGTTTTGTTTTTGTTTTTTTTTTCTTCGTTTTCTTCTTTTTCTTCCAAGAACTGAGAAAATGCATTCCAGGCTAAGGTTTGGCCCTTAAATGGACAATTTTCTGTTGCTTTTTCTCTAACTTGTGAAATGTTTTTTTTTTCACTCAATTTTTTTTTTAAATATAGAAGCATTACAAATATATAGAGATTAGAATGTACTATTAGAGAGTTAAGGAGTGAAGTGACTGCTACCCAAAACTTGGAGAACTTCAACTGAAATTTCACCACTTCTTGGGTGCCTTGGTCGTGGGTAGTGCGGCGACACTCCTTGGTCTTGGGCTAAGCCCGGGGATTGTCTTGCCAGCAGAGTTGGAATTACGTGATTTTTTTACTCAAACTTGTGACATGTAATTTTTTTTAGTATATAAAAAAGAAAAAATTACTAAAACCCTTTTGTATTTTGGCTTAGCTTCATACTTCTTTTACACTATTAGATAGAAACTGTTGAAACCCTAATTCAAAGTGCAAATTGCTTAGTAATAATGTTCCAGTAATTTTAAGTATTCCAATTTTCTTTTTTACAGTTAACTAACATTTAAGGATATAATACTCCTAGAGCATGTCATATTCCCAAACTTTCAACTCCACCCCCCCTCATATTCCTCCTTAAATGGCATTGATAAGGTTCTCGAGCCTTATCTATCTTGCAATTCTTTGGATTGAGCCTACATCGTGATGATGCCATCTGGATTTTGTCATGGCAAAGTCACCTCTTCCTCTGATCATATCCTTCTTCATTCTCTTCCTCTCTCTATGCTTTGGTTCAGGCTTACTTGCTGCAGCTAATGTATAGCTACTTCAAATCAAACCTCATTGATTGCCCCATTTCGAACAATAGCCCTAGGATCAGGAAAAGGACAAAAAGACAAGACTAAAATTGTTATCCCTAACATTTTTATGAACGAAGACAATTATTAGATCCATTGGGGTAAGAGTTTATATGTATATTTAATTGAAGGTTAAGAAAGAATATAATAGCTATAGAGTTAATATAAAGTACCAATTTATTATAATTTAAATTTAATCCCCATTTGTTGATGGCATAAAACTTATGTGTTATTTTTCTAAGTAAAAAGTAATGTTCCATTCATACAAAATGTGTTATTCTGTAATATAATATTTATTTTATAAAAAATGTTGTTCTGTAAATAATGATGTTATTTTTCAACAAAAAGTACTGTTTCATTCTTATAAATATATTGTTATATAAAATGTTGTTCATTCCATAAGAAATATTGTCTGTAAACAATGTTATTGAATTCAATAAGAAGTGTTGCTCCATTTAAAAAAAGTGTTGTTCTATAAGGTGCTGTTTATTTCTTAAGATATATTATTCAATAAAATGTTGTTCATTTTTAAAAAAATGTTGTTTCATTCTTACAATTGTGATGTTATGTAAAATGATGTTTATTTCATAAGAAATACTGTTCGTGAATAATATTGTTCTATTTAATAAGAAATATTGTTCCATTCATAAGTTGTGTTGTTCTGTAAAATATTGTTCATTTCATAAAAAGTGTTGTTCCTTTATTACAAATGTGATGTTTTGAAGTGTAAAATGCTATTCTTTTTGTAAAAAAATACTATTTATAAATAATATTATTTGATTTAATAAAAAATGTTGTTTCATTTAGACAAATATGTTGTTTTGTAAGTTGTTGTTTCCTTTAGATAAATGTGTTGTTCTGTAAAATTCTGTTCCTATTTGACAAATATGATGTTTTGTTAAAGTGTTATTCTTTTCAGAAAAATGTGATGTTCACTTGAGACAAATATGAAATTCTATAAAGTGTCGTTCTTTTTAGACAAATGAGATGTTCAAGCATGATGAGAAATTCATAAATATTACAAAAGTATGAGTGTAGCTCTTACACTGGGTGCATCAAATAGCCATTCATTTGCATTTATATAGAGAAAAAATTGATAATTTAAAATATTTATTAATTCTAAAAAAATTATTGAAATTAAATTTAAATTAAAATTCAAGAAGTTCTTGTCGGATCAGCAAGCCAACCCGTTCACTTAAAATGGACGCAGTGAATAAACCCGCTCGCCTCTTCCCCTAAACCATCTTCTCAGGCGACGCAGAAGAGCGATGGATCATAAATTGGGAAAGAAGCACCTTGGAGAATCAGCAAGCGGTTCAGGTGATGTTTGGTCTACTCTTCCAGTCGCCATCCTACATATAATTGTTGAAAAACTCGAGCATTTCCGAGATCGCCTCAGTCTTGCGTCAGTCTGCAAGGACTGGAGAATTCCGGTCACCCCACGTCCTGTGCCGTGGCTAGCGACCTTCCCCGCTACCCCTCTTGTTCCTGGAACTATCAGGTCAGCATCGGTTACTTTCGAATTTTACGAACCCGGTAACCCTAGACCTTACCGACGTTCAATCTTGCTTCCTGAGATCGGTATTGCTGCTGATCACTTCCATGTGGTGCCAAAAATCGAGATAACCAAATTTGGTTGGCTGCTACCTGCAATACGGCCTCCGCAGCTCGGTAGTTCTGATTCTCATGTCATTGTGGAACCAACAATCGAATATTCCAAATTGGGGTGGTTGCTTGTTTCATTTTTGCAGTACAAATTTGGAGAGAATGAGCTCCATTTACTTTGGCATTCTATATTTGTGTACCATCCTTTTTCTGCTCGGTTTATGAATTTACCTGATCTATATACCAACCGACCATACACTGCTGTGTTCTCTGGTTCTGATCCGACATCTCCGGAGTGTGTCTTCTTTGTGCTAGTTTGGCAGTGCAACCCGCATGACACTTTGGAAATCCATACCTGGAGTCAGGGTCAAAGAGCTTGGAAGAAACATGAGATTAGAAAGTATGAGGCTTTTGGGGATGTTAGGAGTGTGACTTGGCTTGATGGGATCTTTTATTGGTGCAGCCGCACACACATGGAAAGCTTCGATCCTTCCAATGGGGAATGGAAAGAGATTGCTCAGCCGTGGCAGCTTGGTCTTATTGTCTTTCGTCAGGCCCATGAACTTAAATTGTTTGAATTGAACGGAGAGATCTTTTTGCTGATATACAAGCCTTACCCTGCAAAAAAGTATCCTGTGTTCTTCAAATTTGATCCATTGGCAGGTTCGTGGATTAGAGGAGATGATATCTTTAATGATCGAGTGCAGTTTATCAGTATACGGAATCCATCTTGCTACTCAATTTTGGCAAGAGGAGAATCTGAGAATATGGGTGGTAACAGGGTCTTCAGAATGTATCGTTTATGTCAAGATTGTCAAGATGTTGGGGAAATTGACAAAGATCCTGGGCTTCATGTCTCCTGCAGTTGGGACTGGCTTGCACCTGTGTTCCAAACTCCTGGTTAAAATATCGTCCTGCATCACTATTTTGAATATGAGTTTTTCTTCTATTCCATCATGCCATGTGAACGCATGCTTATATTATTACTGCGAGCAAGTTCAGTTAGCATTGTTTGTTCTACTTCAGCTATTTGATATGTGCATTATTGCAAAGATCTGTTTCGGGGGGACTGGTTTCTAAAGGTTTCTTTATAAGTAAATTTGTTGAGCTTGTTTGCCACCTGAGTTATGCAGTCCTAGAATATGTTAGTAGCATATTTTGTAGCAATGATTAATATGATGAACTTGTAGGTGTTACTTTAAACAATCAATTGACACTATCAACTTCTGCTACCGACCTCAACGTAGTTGAAATTAAGGTACTCTATGACGATGGTGATGATAATCCATTTCATAACAATTTACAGTGCTCGTAAATGCATGTAGTTTGATTGCTTCATGATCAAATTGTGGAGATTCATAGGGAAAGTGCATTGCTCAGTCTTGTGTTTGAAACCTTAGCTTGTAATTGATTCTATTATTAAGGATAGAAAAATTAAAATGCCCTGTGTCATTTATTTGAGAGAGCATTTTAAAAGTAGCATTCGTTTTTTAGATCAATGAGTGGAGCTTAGGGCTGTACATCCGAAAACCTGCTGGTTTCCTGCTTTATGATACCTGCATCATGCTATTTTAGCTTTTATGTGAACTTACTCAACTTTTGTATCTCTTGCTTCATGTTTCACATCTTGGCGATGGTCAACTACTGAATAAGATGATCACGTACTGGGGGCGCAACACTCATACGAAAAGCTTCTCGTGACATGGGGTCTGGCATTGAAGATTATGTGTCCCAGTGGAATTTTTTGGAGTTCAACAACGCCATTCATCATAAAATTCTGATTTCGATCCTGTTAGGCCTAGAATATTTGAATTCTTTTAACAAGACGAAGAACGATTTACTTGTGACAGATCAAGAAATATAGCGAAGGATTACGCAAAATCCTGATCAAATTTCTCACTTCTCAAGTCAAGATTCCCCCCCCTCCCTCCCCCCCTTCTTAATAACCTCAAGTCAAGTGTTTAAAGAAAAAGTACAAATGAGAAAACATTTATTTGGTCAATTGAACAAAAAATGGAGCGCTAATTAGTTAGTGCTGCAGATACGAAGGATAGCTAGACTCGTAGCCAAACCAACAATGAAAGTGTAATGACTAAAAGGGGGTCCTAATCTAAAAGGTTGTCCATGACCTGGGGAGTGTTCAAAACCAATTGAAAATAAGTGAAGAGACATTATCACTATATAAAGTTTTCAGGAACTCAGTTTTTTGGTCATGTGAGACTTTCCCAGGTAATAGAGAGGTCGAATAATTTTTTTTTTTATTGAGTATACCCATTACCAAAAAATGAACATGGTACATGTATATGAGTAACGTCCAGTAAAAAGGGAATGTCTTTCCTACTTCTAGATCCTTTTAAAACTAATCAGTGCAAGGTGCAATATGAGGCAGATCAAAACATACTTCCGAGCATTAGTGTAATACTAATTCTTAGTTTATCTTCATTTACCAGGCTTAGTAGAAAGACCACCTTGATTCCATGTTTTCCATGCATTGGGAAAACGCTCTAGCGACAAGGAAGTAGCCATCGGTTATAAAGTGGACGTAAGGTATTAAGAGAGCTTCGCACAGTCAAGTGCAAAGCAATCACCCCTATTTGTAAGGTACCCCTCTTCCAATTTAGGGGGTTGAGGTGAGAAATAGCTTGATGAGCGATTCTGTGCACCACACACCGGCCTGCTTATCATAGGAGCTGTAAGTACATAGTACCTAACAACTGTCAATAGTATAGTGGGATTAAAACATGAGAATGCCCATTACTATCAATAGAATCAGAAGTTAGGATGGAACCATTTCTTCGAACTTTTTCTTCAAATTTGATAAAAAGAGGTTAGGTGGCTCCTAGCCCTCTTGTTGTTTTGTTTCAGTTTTTTTTGTTATTCCATGAATTGAGAAATAGGAAGAGGGAAAGGGCTTAACCTTAAATGGACAATTCTCTATTGCTTTGTCTCTAACTTCTGAAATGTCCTTCAGTTTTTTTTACTCAAACTTGTGTCATGTAATTTTATTTGAGTATATAACAAAGGAAAAAAAATATATAAAAATCTTTATAGTTGACCTAACCTACATTTTACCGCTATTATTTTGTAAAAAAAATCTAGACTTTACCTCATAATTCTTTTTATAATGTTTGAGAGAAACTTCTAAAATCTTAATTTAGATTGCTTAATAACTACATTCCTATAATTTCAAGTATTTTGATTTGTTTTTTTTTTTGGCAGTTAACTATTATTCAAAAAATAACTAATTTAAATTTATAGAGAGAAAAATTTTATAATTATTAAAATATCTATTAACAGTACAAAAATATTGGGAAAATTGAAATTACTATATGATGACTATCATATCGTTTAAACTAGAGCTTAATAAGTTATTACTGGATAGTGTAAAAGAAGTAGAAGGTAAAATATAATTTGCCACTAATATCTTGGGTTGAGACCAAATCTCTCACTAAATTTTTTTGGGTCCCAAACTCCCACTAATACTTTAGAATGGTTCAAATTGCCTAATAATGTTTTAAATTAGCTCAAATTGGCCACTAACACTTAAAAGGCTAACAAAAAAAAAACAAAAATAATAGGTTTTGAAAATTTATGGAGATAATGTAACTTTTAACAAAGTCATAGATTGTAGGTAATTAATCCTTTTCTTCTTACAGTCTTGGAGCTCCATATTGGATCCATTTTTTAGTTTTGGCCTATTTGATTTTTTTGCTTAAGGTTTTTTTTTTGCCATCTCTTCCTCATTAGCATTTTAATTCCAAAGCTATCAGAATTAAAGGTCTGAGTTTGAGATTTGATTTGCTTCTATGTTGGCTTGAGATCCAGGTCTTACACAAAAAGGATCCGATTTAGGCTTTTTAGTTTAGGGTTATGAGAAGCCACTATCATACAAAACAAAAGCTCTGGATGCTATGGAAAGAGCTTTGACTATAGGGCGATGATGACGAAAAGTGGGACTAGCAGTGATCACACTTAACGGTGATTCTGAGGGAGTTTGTAGTGGTGTACGCAAGGCCAAAGCTGCATCAGTTCATGATTCCGATAAGCTATTTGTCAATTCTAGAGTTCAGGAACTTGATGAATGAGATAAGAAAAGAGGAACTTGATTAGTAAACCCTTTTATTTTTTTCGTTAATTGAGGTATGAGAAAATATGGATAAATTACTAAAGTCCTCAAAGTTTTTTAAATGCCATATTATCAACACCTAAAATTTCAAAATGTAATTTTTCCCCTTTTCCATTATCCCTTTAATAGTTAATGTCTAATTTGAACTGATTTTGAAATATTAATGAATAATTTAAATCATTTTAAAATATTAGTAAGAATTTATGATAAAAAAACACTTAATAGCATATTTGTAAAAGAAAAAAATTTGTATGCTATAGGGGGTGTTGATATTTTCCCAATGGTTCATTGAAGGGTAAAATTCAAATTTAGTCCCTTAACTTTAAGGGTCATCTTAATATAGTCCCTTATCTCAAAAAGTGACTATTAAAGTCTCTTAACTTAACTCACGTGTCCTATTTTGGCCACTACCTACCGTCTGTTCAGGCGTTAGTTGGGATGAAAATTACCTACGTTGCACTCAAATTGCCATATGACATCCTCTTTTATGATAATAAATGATAAGACTAGAAGAATAATAAATCTCAAGCTAGAATTGACATAGTCAAATAATTTTAGGCACTTAAAAATTTGATAAACCTAAATTTAGCCTCTTCCCCAGCTCTTATGGTATGCCACCACCGTCTACACCTGCCACAATCTCGCACCTCTCCATCTCCTATCTTTTGTCTGCGCATTTGTCCTCATCGATCCTCGTCCATTGTTGTCCATCATTGTCCATATATCCTTGTCCGTCCTTGTTTGTCTACGTGTCCGTTTGCATCGGTTTAATATGTTTACGCCTAAACTAATGGTAAGGATCAAAATAGGACACATAAATAAAGATGTCAATGGGGCGGGTTCGGGTAAGGTTGTGAAATTCTAGAACCTGCTTTGTATAATCCATACAACCCGAATCCTACTTACAACCCGCATCGGGTAGGGTTTTCTAAACCCGTATCTTACCCTTGCACTAACGGGTAGGATGCGGGGTCTCGATCTGCAAACCCACCAAATTATTACATTTGAGATTAAGAGAAATATGTATGAGATTAAGAGAAATCTAACATATAAATTATGATAAATTTCTCACACAACAACAATAAATATGTTCAAACAAAGCAAAAAACAATAAATAACCATGTCCAAACAATAATTAGTTCTAGTAATACAATTCTCATTAATACCAACTAGTCAAATATAAATAAAATGTAAACTACTCCTGTCAAGCCATTTCACATTTGTTTATGGTGTGTGTCAGTGATTTTAACGAATATAATATTTTTATTATTTTTTAATAATTATATATATACACACACACACACACACTGACATACATAATATACACCATTTAGTGGGGCAGGTTCGGGGTGGGTTATTAGCTAAACCCGCATCCTACCCACACCTAACGAGTTCTATTACAAAAAAAATCTAGATCCACCCTAAATTTGTTTAATTGGAAAAAAAAAACATCCCTACACACAAATTGATTTAGGGGACTTTAATAGTTAATTTTTAAGTTAAGGGACCACATTAAGATGATCCTTAAAGTTATGAGACTAAATTTAGATTTTACTCATTCATTGAAAATGGATAGTGAAGAGCTGGCAAACCCTCTCGAGTCTCGCTTCTTCCTTCAAACCTTCTTCTCAAGCAACGCAGAAGAGCGATGTGTTGAGTTTTGGGAGCCAAACAAGTGCAGTGGAATTTAACAGAAAATCCTCCAGGATCAAAGTGAAACGGGGTAAACCGGGTGTTCGAAAATTTTCATACCTAATTTTCGGTTGAGATCTCTCACCCAACTGTAGAGTCAAATCACAAAACCTGAACAATTGATATGTTCAAGCTCTCTATGGTATCCACATGAGCTTCTCGGGATCACCACACTTCTACTATGTCCCGACAGATGCGTTCCTCTTGTGCTCGCAGTGCTAGCTTGCGTCCTTCAAGGAATTACAAGAGAAGAGTGCGGCTGTCCTTGTGGGAGGCTAGGGCAAGAAGCTACAAATTTCTCACTAAAAGTTGTATTTATAGTGAGATTCAACTTCCAGGTCTAATGGGTTTTAAAGCCCTAATCTAATTAGGCTTTAATTTCAGGCTTAATAATGGCTCAACTTTTGTGCCCACTATTAATACAAAATTATTGTGAAACCATAGCCTAAATAATTAGCCCATGTACTCTAATGATCCAAATAGCTCTATTTGTGCGACCCAATAGGCTCTTACCACATTGGCAATGATCATAAATCACATTTATGATCATAAGCAATGAGCGATGCCTAGCAACACATCATTGCTACCCAAGTGACAAGATTATCAGTGATTCGACTAAACCTTTATGATCATTACCGATATATGCCATTGTCCCTTTGTCCAAGATATCAAGACTAAGCACGAGACATGGAATGTGTCATTCTCGTATAGCCCAATGTTTGGTTTCTTGATTACCAAGTAGACCAACTTAAACTGATGACATTGATATCGTATATCAACTCATCTAAGCATGGCATGCATTTTTCTAAGTCTTACTCTATCAAGGGGCCCGAAGATATCACTCCCGTTACATAGGAGGGACAAATCCCTTCTTGATCATACAAATCCCTCCGCATGATATGTGACATACCCAATGACCTCCTTCAAGTTCACTGAGTCACGAGCAACAAAGGGAAGTATCAAAGTATGTGACTCACATGTAGGAAATCTTGATGGTCTTAGGTCGAAGGACTACATATACCATGATCACTATGAGAATCACTTATGACACTCATAAAATGATCCATGTAGTATTCTCATGGTGGGTCGGTCCAGTAACAAGTTCTCTAACTTGTACCCATATGTAGACTACATATCTCATATTAGTCTCTATATATGCTAGTTGTTTGTATCATTGAAACCCACTTCACAATAATACTAGACTAATACTAAACTGGGGACATTTAAGAATATTATTATTCTAGGGTTACAATTATGTTTATTACGTTACGGAGAAACAAAACAACAAACATAATTGCTGGATTAATGTCTTAATAAAATATCATGACTCAATATGAAAAAATACAATCATCTCATGATTGGCTTTTAGGCACAACACTAACACGATGGATCTTAAACTAGGAAAGAAGCAATCAGGATCCAACTTAGTTTCCATAATGAACAAAAGATTAGGTTAATGAGTTCGAACTAAGGGCTGAAGATGGTGAACTGCCTTTGCTGGACCTAGGCCAACAGTTATAATTGAGAATCCTTATGGTGACTCAACAAACCCTGAAAATCCCTATCCCAAATTAAAGCTAAATGTAACATTAGATGGTAAATCAAAGACATGTAGGTTGGACACAAAGAAAGTTCACATCTCCAAAACCCTGAAATGAAGAATTGAGCATCATAGAAAATACTCATCCCTTGGTACTTGACATAAGATTAACTAATGCTCGACCATCTTTATTAGCTAAAACAATCCCAATAACTAGATAAGTCATAATAAGCAATTGAGTTATTTTGAAATTCAAGAAATCAACTTGGTTTTCATATTCATTATCCTAATCATGTGTGGTTTGCTGTAGATTCTTGAGAAAATCCAAAGGAGTTGGCCAAAGAGGCTTAAAAGAATGACTCCATTTTTTCCTTTTTCCCCGAGTTCTCCTTAAGTAATATCTAATTTTTTGTTGACAATATGCGCCTAAAGCAAAGTTTAGAGGTATCTTTAATTGTAAATGTTTAACCTCTGAGTGAGAGGAAGAAAGTATAGGGACCAAACTTGACATTTTCCTAAAATTTTATTAAATTCAACTGTGAAATGAACGGAAAGACCACAATTGAAATAGGATCTTACATGTTAAGGACTTTCAAAGAATGAAATGAATGTTAGAGACACTTTAAGGACAATGCAAAAGGGCTAGAGATAACAAATGAATTTTATTATTTATTTTGAGCATGTAAAAAAGGAAAATTTTCTAAAACTGTTTGCATTTTGGCTTAACCTCAAACTTCTTTTACACTATCTGACAGAACTACTAAAATCCTAATTCAAACTGCTTGGTAACAATATTTTGGTAATTTCAAGCCCTTTAAATTTTTTTTGTTTGCAATTAATTGACTTTTTTTTGAAAAAAAGTTATTTTACATTTATAGAGAAAAAAAATTGAAAATTAAAAAATGTTTAATGACTATAAAAAACTATTGGGGGTATTGAAATTACTATAGTATAACTATCATGTAGTTTTTATTGTTTTCCCAATCAAATCAGCAAACGAACCCATTCAATGGAAGTGGACACAGTGAATAAACAACCTAAATCCATAATTCGCCCCCAAACTATGTTTACTTGAACACTTAACCTCTTTTACTATGACTTGGGGCAACTCAACCCTTAAACTTTATAAACTGGGACACATAACACATAGCTCTTTATGCTGATAAAAAGTCATCATATGTCAAAATTCTATCATGAAAATGTTCTTTTTGGTTTCTTATGGATTTAAATGACAATAACATTAAACAAAGAAACCGAACTTGGTGTTTTAATAAAGGCTTTGGTCAGGATGATTTATTGATGTTACTTGTTTTAACATTATGATGGGACAATTTTTTTGATGTTATTGTGTTTAAATGGCACTATACTGAAATATATTTTAAAATTTATTAATTTAAATTTTTTTAAAAAATTATGGAAATATATTTTTAATTTTTTAAATTAATTACTTATAGAATAAGTTTTAATGCCAAATGAACATGAAAAACTTTAGGGGTTTATAATTGGCCTAAATACTTAGTTCACCCATGTACTATAATGACTCGATCTCTTGGTCTTTTGAACATTTTAGGGGTATGAATCGAGGCTTGAACTATGATCACCAAGACGCTTTACCTGCATGACTCAGTAATTCGGACGTTTTCCATCAGTTACATAATTGAATTGTATTTGATTTTCATATATCTAATTGTACAAACCAATAAATTTGAGACTTAAATTGAAATTAAATATAGTCATTTAAGTTTTATATTTCAATAATTTGCACCAAAAACTTTGCCTCTTAGTACCCAAGTCCTCATCCTCAATGTAGTCTTGCAAGCATGCTCTCATTTCTGCAACTGCAGTAGCTCGAATTAAAGGCAGATCTCTCATTCATAGTTTGATTCCACTACGGAATATGGAATAAGGAGAAGAAGCAGGTGAGGTTTTAAAAATCAAGTTACAATTACCTTTATTCTACTCTGTGTTCTATCTTTGTCTTTCTCACTCTTAGTTGCTCTGTTTACCTGTTAAGTGCATAAATCAACGGTCAAAGTGTTAACTTTTTGGCAACTTTGACCGCTAATTACTTGTATGTCTTCCATTTTATCTTAGTTTTTCTTGTTTTCATTGGCTTTCTATAGGTTGGGTGGTGTTGAGGACATCGCGGTTTGGAGCGGGATTAAGTGAGACGGAGTTTAGACGAAGGAAGCGGTTGAAGCTAGAAATGAAGGTTGGCGACGCGTCGCCAACGTTAGCAACGTTCTGTGGAGTTTTCATCATCTAGCGACGCGTCGCCAGAATTTCGACCCAGTTGGCAACGCGTCGCCAACATCTACTCTATTTCGCCGAATCTCGTAATTTTGATGGTCCCCCACACTTCCTACCTAGATGACTTGTCCAAAGAAGAAAGAGTTTGATCTTTTTAGGGTTTTGGAAAAGAGGAATACAAGAAAAATAACCTAGGATATAAATAGGAGAAGGAAAGAAAAACCCACACACCTACCTTTGCATCTTTCTCTTTTCATCATTTCTTGGGTTTTCCACCATTGGAGGAGTCTTGAAGCTTGGAGAAGGTGACATTAGTTAAGAAGGCTTAGTCTTCTAAGGGCTAAATAGGGTTTCTTTTTTGTCTTTTCTCTTTTAGTTGAATTTTTATGGATAAATTGTTTATGGGTTTGTTGTTGAACCACATGATGGTTTGTGAATAGTTTGTTATATCTCTCTAGGATGACATTTCTTTTCCTTGCTATTCAATGAATTTCTGTTTGTGCTTGATGGATGTGGATCACTTGTGTTGCCTCTACTTGTGCTATTGTTATGTGTTGCTAGGCCATTATATACAACTCACTAATTCCACTTGATTCTTGAGAAAGGACCAAAAGGAAATGGAAGAGAAGTAGGGGGCTTAAATGGGTTTCTTAGATTAGAGGTAATCTAGGAAGTTATTAGGTATTTAAATGAGGTTTAAGGTTTAATCCACCTTAGATTAAACTTGTGCTTGAGTATTGCCTAGTTTAATTAAGGGTGAGCAAGAACTTATCTTGAGAAAGGAGTTTTTGAATTTAGAACCTTATCACCACACAAGGGGAGACTACATTATGCCTTCATCTAGCTTGGGTAGCAAGGAAGGGGGGTGGAATCCTAGGGAGATGTTTACCCATTTTTTGCCCATTTCACAAGTCTATTTTAGTACTTAGTGCATCTTTAGAGTCTTTCATCTTTTAGTGCTTAGTAATTAGGAACTTCATTCTCTCTATTTCAATACTTATCCTTGGTTAATTAGGTAGCTCGAGTAATTAAATTTCAATTCTTGGTAAAAATCTCATTATCCCTTGGGACGATACCCATATTTGCCTTATAGTACATGACGACTCCGTACACGTGCGGATAAATGAGGGTTATAAATGAAAAGCTCTTGGTTTTACAACATTACCCATTCTATGCCCTAACTTCCCGGCCAGTCCATGCTTTGACTGTCTCCAATGGCACATCTCTTTAGAGACCTTTCTCTCAGCCATTAAGAGTTCAATCCTCCTTCTCCTGCACCTCTTGGCAACCCCATTAAGCTCGTCATCGGCGATTTCCCTCCCCTTTCAGCCAACTCATTGCCTATCACCTCTTTGATGTCGATCTCCAACTCACTGCCTTCAACATCTTCGTGATTGCTTGCTAGACTTATTCTTCCAAGGCATTGATGAACATTGACTTTCCTAACCCCAACAACGACTACTCATCAACAAATCACTCCTCGACCGTTCAGTGCTTACTCACTTCTGCTACTGCCAATAAGATGCAAGTGCAAATGCGGGTGCCCAAAACTTTTCAAAGTTTCAAAGGGGGTGAGGATTTAAAAATCTCGTTTATTATGTTACAAGATTAATAAAAGTAAAAAATGTTGCATCTATGTTTCTCCCTCATAAAAATGTATTAGCATTCAATTTGGTAAAAAACAAGCTATTAAATACCACTACCGCTTGGATGGTTGATCAAACACGATAGATAATAATGAGCCACTTCATTAATTACTTCCATTGTTTTAGTAGATGTATTTTAATTTTTTGCCTGGATAATTTACATTTTCTATTATAGTAAAAATAAAGTTTAAATGTTTGGCTTCTAAAATTAATTATAATTTATGCAATGTAAATTTTTTTAAAACATAAAAGGCCAACGTGGAAGCTAAAGTAATTGAGAAGAGAGGTAGTATTAGTAGGAGTGGAGGACAAAAAGGTGGCAGGAGAAGTTTTGAAGGTGGGGAGGCACTAAAGAAGGGAGGTGGTGGTCTTGAAGGAGGTGGAGACATGGATTGAAGACAGTGGCATAAGTGGAGGAGACAAAAATTTGGGGTCAAAAGAAGAAAAATAGGAAACTTAAGTGGTAGTTTAATGGTTTTTCCTTTTTTAAATGGTTGAAAGTTAAGTCAGGTGAGGAAAGTATCTTGGCAATCACAGTTTAGTGGGTGAACTGGGCAGTTAGGCCTTTGTAATTGGCTTTTTCCTAAATTTCAACCATCACTCATCACAATATAGGACTTTCACTTTTTCTCTTTTTTATTTTGGTAAGATGGGCAAATTTGCCACTAAACTATAAGGATGGAGAAATTTTTCCAAAAATTTTTTGTAGGTAAATTTGCCATTAATCTCTTTAAAATGTGCAAATTTACCATCAATGGTTTGTGTTGGAAGGAAATCTACCATCAACATTTAAAATTGCTTATGAAAAATGTGAAAAAAATGAAAGTTTCGGTTTCAAGTTTCCCTTACTTAACATCATGGCCCTTAAGTTTCTAAATCTATCATTTCTCTATCATATTTGCTCCAGTAAACCCCTATACCCTTTGCCATCCTTCACCCTTTCCGCCATCAACGTTACCTCCACTCTTCTACATATATCGGTAACGCTCCTTAGTACAAACCTTGATCAAATAGGGTTTAATTGATGCATGTGGGAATAAATCCAAAGGTGTTACAATTCTAAAATAAATAATTGACGGCGACAACAATGGAGGGTTACTTGAAGACAATAAAGAAAGTGAAAATTAAAAAAACCGAGCAATAAGGGCGTGTAGTCAAACACATAATTTTGACTCAATTAAGTATTATGAAATATTTGGGTAACTATGGTTAAAGAAAAAACTTATAAGAACTAGTTTAGGAGTTGTGATGCAGAATATTATATGAAAAAACAGAATATTACTACTATTTTACGGTCTTAGTAAAATTGCGAAGGTAAACCGTAAATTTACCTATAAACAAATTTAGCGATAAAATTACTCTAACCTATAATTTGTAGCAAAATTCCTCCTTTTGCCTTTTTATTTCTATAAATTGTCTCATCTCCCGTACTTAATTCCTCGTCGCCTCTCCTTCTTCATCCATCAGCTAGGTTCGAGGCTCTCTCTGCTCCTCTGCTCTGTTTTCTCATCCCCTAAACCATCTTCTCAGGCAACGCAGATGAGCGATGGATCTTAAATCGAGAAAGAAGCACCTTGGAGAACCAGCAAGCGGTTCAGGTGACGTTTGGTCTACTCTTCCAGTCGCCATCCTCCATATAATTGTTGAAAAACTCGACCATTTCCGAGATCGCCTCAGTCTTGCGTCTGTCTGCAAGGACTGGAGAATTCCCGTCACCCCACGTCCTGTGCCGTTTCTGGCTACCTTGTCCACTCCAACTATCAGGTCAGTATCGGTTACTTTCGCATTTTACGATCCCGGTAACCCTAGACCTTACCGACGTTTGCTTCCTGAGATCGGTATTGCTGCTGATCACTTCATTGTGGACCCAATAATCAAATATTCCAAATTGGGGTGGTTGCTTGTTTCATTTTCGCAATACAAATCTGGAGAGAATGAGCTCCAATCACTTTGGCATTCTCTATTTGTGTACCATCCTTTTTCTGCTCGGTTTATGAGTTTACCTGATCTATATACCGACGGACCATACACTGCTGCGTTCTCTGGTTCTGATCCGACATCTCCGAAGTGTGTCTTCTTTGTGCTAGTTAGGCAGCGTTACCCGCACAGGACTTTGAAAATCCATATCTGGAGTCAGGGTCAAGGAGCTTGGAAGAAACATGAGATTAGAAAGTATGAGGATTTTGGGGATGTTAGGAGTGTGACTTGGCTCGATGGGATCTTTTATTGGTGCAGCCGCACACACATGGAAAGCTTCGACCCTTCCAATGGAGAATGGAAAGAGATTCCTCTGCCGTGGCAGCTCGGTCTCACTGTCTTTCATCGGGCCCATGAACTTAAATTGTTTGAATTGAATGGAGAGATCTTTGTGCTGATTTACAAGCCTAAGCCTTCAAAAAAGTATCCTATGTTCTTCAAATTTGATCCATTGGAAGGTTCGTGGATTGGAGGAGATGATATCGTTAATGATCGAGTGCTGTTTATCAGTTTGCGGAATCCATCTTGCTACTCAGTTTTGGCAAGAGGAGAATCTGAGAATATGGGTGGTAACAGGGTCTTTAGAAACTATGGTTTATGCTTTGATTATCAGGATGCTGGGGAAATTGACAAAGGTCCTGGGCTTCATGTCTGCTGCAGTGGCGACTGGCTTGCACCTGTGTTGCAAACTTCTGGTTAAAATATCGTCCTGCATCACTATGTTGAATGTGAGTTTTTTTTTTCTTTTCTTTTCTAATCCTTCATGTCGTGTGAACGCATGCTTATACTATTGCTGCAAGCCTGTCCTGTCTATGGGCAGGTTTCTTTGTAAATATGCAAGGCTTCTTTGTGCATAATGAACATGTACAATCTCTCATGTATCTTTTTCTCTTTTGTTTGATATGCTTCTGTACATGTTTCTTTAATCAAATTCTCACTCTCTGTGTTCTATTAGCTAGGAGTGCTCATCCAATCCGCTTAACCCGCAAAACCGCATAGACCGAGCTGAAGTAACCCATTGGCTATGCGGGTTTGTGCTGGTTATGGTACAGTTTGGGTTCTAAAACTTAAAAATCGATGTATATATGGTGTGGTTTATATTTTAATTTTGAATTTCTGTAAACCTGGACCGAACCGCATCCTTAATAATCTCATAGAAACTTCTGTTTAAGGTTGAGTGCAGAATTAATGAGCTTGAATAAATTGAATAAGTAAAATAGTTTCTTTTGCATTTGTGGTTAGTATATTGTATAATATGCACATAATGATACATCTAATTTATAATTTATTATTCTACAACTTTACAAAATTTTCCAGGGTAACTCAGATATCACTTGTTATTGGTGTTGATTGATAACCACTCTTTGGTTGCATATTTTTTTTATGTAAGTATGTTCTCATATTTTGAAATTTATTGTTCATAATTTTAATTCATTTTAAATGTCTTGCAACTCATACTTAGTGGTTCCATACAGGTGAAATCAAGATCATTATGTATAAGAAGCCGAAATATTTTGAAGTAATTTTGTACTCTAATCAAGCATGAGCTTTGGCAACCTTATGTGACAAGAGCTTTGGACTCTATATACCATCTTTGTATTTTGTAAAAAAAAGTTTGTTTTGTGCTTGTGATGTTATAAAGTACGGAATTGTTGATATTTCGTAAAACTATTTAGTTTTCAGAATAATGTATTAACATTAAAACAAGTGTTATGAAGTAGCTTAAATTGTTTTATAGGGTAGAAAAGATAAACCAGTCAAAATGAAACACACCGAATTGCATTCTGTACGGTTTGGTTTTATATTATGTAACCCAATCATCTATGCGGTGCGGTTTGGATTTAGGGTGAATCTAACCAAACCTGCATCGTAAACGCCCCTACCAGTAGCATTTGTTCAAAAACGGTGCACATTGCCTGCCCCACCCCCTCTCTGTTGCTTGCTTTGCCACATTTGAGTTCAGTAGCATTGTTTGTTCTACTTCAGCTATTGGATGTGCATTAGGTCCGATATCTGTTTCAGCGAACTGGTTTCTAAAGGTTTCTCTACAAGTAAATTAGTTGAGCATGTTTGCCACCTGATTTATGCAGTCCTAGAATATGTTAATTTGGAGCAATGATCAATTTCATGAACTTGTAGTGTTACTTTAAATAATTAATTGACACTCTTAACTTCAGCCACCGTCCTCAACTTAGTTGGAATTAAGGAGCTGTAAGTGTATGATGAAGATAAGCCCTTTTTTTTTTTTGATAATCCATTTCATAAGAATTTACAGTGCTCATAACTGCATGTAGTTTGATTGCTTCATGATCAAATTCTTGAGATTAATAGGCAAAGTGCATTGCTCAATCCTTTTTTTGAAACCTTGAACTTGTAATTGATTCTATTATTAAAAATTGAATAAATAAAAATGCCTTGTGTCATTTATTTTAATAAACAAAGCATTTTAAGAGTAGCATTATTTTTTAGGTGAAAAGAGTGAGACACTAATTTTGAGCTGGAAGGCATTTCACTGGAATCCTCTCCCGAGGATCTCTTCCAATTATTTCCATAATTTATGATATTAAAGATAAGATTCAGATCAATCACAAATAATAAAAAATAAAAAGAAAAATCACATCATGTGCCAAAACTGCTACTCAAAGTCTGACCTTTTTCCCTTTTTTTTTTTGTCTTTCCTTCTTTGAGCTGCAAAATTTCTGATTTTACAATCAGAATATTCTCAAACAGGCTCAAGATCCGGAAGAACCATATAGCCCAACAATTTAAGAAAAAAACAAAGATGAGAAATAAAGAATAAAGAAAGAGAAATGCTCTAATTGGCCAAGGAATTAATGTTGAAGAAAGAATCAATATAAGATTACAAGATTCTGGATTTATGAACTTTAGATATCCCATGATCATTTCATAAAACGTCACTTAATTTATGTGTTATTCCTGTATCATTCTTTCATAAATTTATAATATTGACATTTAAGCTCCTGCAGATCTCTATCTGAACATCATCTAAATTCTGATCCCTCAAGCAAGTAAGAACTGTTGATGATGATGATGATGATGATCTATTTTATAACATTATACAGTGCTCATAAATGCATGTAGTTTGATCGCTTCGTGATCAAATTCTAGAGATTTATAGGGAAAGTGCATTGCTCCCTCTTGTGTTTGAATTGATTCTATTATTGAAAATAAAAATAAAAAATAAAAATGACCTGTGTCATTTATTTTGAGATACAAAGCATTCTAAAAGTAGCATTCTTTTTTAGATAAATGGTTGAACCCCAACAGACTAATAAAAGTTATCGTATGGTACGCTGAACAGGACATAATGAGGCAATACTCTGTAAATTCTGTTTCTAGAAGCAAGAGGAAAGCCCTTCTAGCATCTCTTGATGAACTGGCAGAACACATGTCTTCCCTTCTTGGAATTGACCACCCTTGTGCCCAAAGGCAAATTTTGAAGCTCGCCATTTGGTGGAGGTATGTGATTTTGCATTCATGGCAGAATTATCTGTCCGATTTGTGTTTCATTTGAGGTGAGTAGTTGATGCTCGAAAGGTATAGTTCATCATTCATGTAAGATACCACAAATGTTCCTGCTTATCTTTTATAGATTGTTGAAATGTTTCTTTAGATGTTCTTCATTGCAACTCTGTAAAAAGCCTGTTGGTTCCATTTCTAAGAGCAAACATTTGTCAATTCGGAAAGTTCTGGATGGCTTTATGATATTTGTAAAGCACTAGTATGTGATCATTGTTCATTTACAGATGGTCAAAGATCAGGCGTGTATATTTTATTTTCCAGTTGTCTCCATTCTTCTGCAGTTCCACTCCCTTTCTAAATTAGTGGAGCTTAGAGTTGAGTCATCTGAAAAACTCCTGGTTGCCTGCTTTATGATACCTGATGCATTTGCATGCTATTTTAGCTTTTATGTGAACTTACTCAACTGTTGTATCTCTTTCTCCATGTCTCACATCTTGTCTATATTTTCACAGTCAACTCCTGGAGAAGATGATCACATACTTGGCGCAATACTCATTCAAAAGGCTTCTGGGGGCATGGGGCCTGGCAGTGAAGATGATGTGTCCCAGTGGAATGTTTTGCAGTTCAACAGCCCCATTCATCATAAAATGCAGAGCAAACTCAAAGTCTGAATTGGTATTGAAGCAGAGGCCCGTGTTCAGGAGCCAAAGAGTGGTGAAATCATGAGAGTCGTTCCAAGACCATCAGTTTTAGAGAATCTGAGTTTGGAAGAAATGAAAGAAGTATTTTCCCAACTTCCCGAGGCTCTAGGCTTGCTGGCTTTGGCTCGAACTCCTGATGTTACTGGAGCTCAATATTCAAGATTGTACTGGACTTTGGCTATGAAGGTTCCATCACTATGAGTCCTTCTGGGCAAGCTCGAGAAAGGCGGGGTATTGAAAGATGTCAAGTCATAAGTTAAAGGTCTGAGAAAACACTTCTTCATGTGTTGTATTCTAACTGTTTCTGTATATCAGGAGTATTTCTTTTTCTATCCTCTTATTTGGGCTTGTTCTGGTGGGGAGGGAGAAGTGTTGTAATTCACGGTGGCCTTCCGGAGCAATTTTGTAGGGATGGCTCGTAAAACTGTTTCTAATCAGTTAATTTTTTTTTTCTAGAATAAGAACATTGTTTTTTTAACTAGAAGACGAACAATTTGATTGTGACATCAACAAAATAGGGAAGAAATATGCAAAATCGTGATCAAATTTCTCAATTTGCACGTCAAGAAATTTTCTCCTTCTAATAACCTCAAGTCGAGTGTTTAAAGAAAAGGTACAAATGATAAAAACATAACTATGGTCAATTAAACGAAAAATAGAGCACTAATTAAGTTACGGGTGTGGAGGATAGGAAGTATCGCTAGACCAGCAGCCAAACCAACAATGGAAGTGTAAATGACTAAAATGGAGTCTATGACTATGAGAGTGTTGACGTATCCAACCAAAAATCAATTATGACTAGTAAAAAGACTTCATCATTATATAAATTGTTTACTAATCTCTTTTCTTAGACATGTGAGATTTTCTCACTTAATGGGGAGCTGGAATCATTTTTTTTTTTAATCGAGTATGCCCATTGCCAAAGGGTGAACATCAACTTTTGGTTCATGCATATGAGTTTGCTTGGTAGAAAGTGAATGTTTTTCCTACTTCCATATCCTTTTAAAATCAGTGCAGGTGCAATGTAGGGCATATTAAAACATCAAGGCATTAGTGAAGTATTAATTCTTAGTTTATCCTCATTCACCAGGCTTAGTAGAAAGACTAGGGTCCATGTTTTTTTTAATAAAGGATGAGCCAAAGTAAATATTTTTCTAAACTATAGTCCTTATAAGGGAATTTGGCCAATTTTAAAAAGAACAAGAATGCATTTACCTTTAAATTCTAAAATAAATTACAGATATTTTAAAAAGAACAATTAGGGGTAGCCGGGCCTTGCTAACCCCCATTTAGTTCCATCCCTAAGAAAGATCACCTACACACCAGAAAAATACTCTAGTGACGGGAAAGTGGCCATGATTATAAAGTGAATGTAAGGTATTAAGAGAGCTTCTCACAGCCAGGTGCAAAGCAATCACCCCCATTTGTAAAGTACCCCTCTTCCAATTTAGGGAGTTGATGAAAGAAATGGCTTGGTGGCAATTTTGTTCACCATATACCAGCCTACTTATCACAGGAGATATAAGTGCATAGTACACCACAACTACCAATAGTACGGTGGGATTGAAACATGAAGTGCTCCACAACTATCAATAGTCAGAAATTAGGATTGAACCAATTCTTCTAACATTTTTTTTAATTTGAAAAAAAAAAAGGTTAGGTGGCTTCTTGCCCTCTTATTGTTTTGTTTCAGTTTTTTTTCTTCTATGAATTGAGAAATGGGAAGAGGCTAAGGGTTTAGCCTTAAATGGATGCTTTGTCTCTAATCTGTGAAATGTCCCTCTTCTTTTTCTTTTTTTTTTACTCAAACTTGTGACATGTAATTTATTTCAAGTTTATAAAAAAGGAAAAGTTACAAAAACCTTTACAATTTGACATAACCTACGCCTTATCCTATTATTTTAAAAAAATCTACTACGCCTTATCCTATTATTTTAAAAAAATCTATGTTTTACCCTATAATTCTTTTATACTCTAAGAGAAACTTCTAAAACTCTAATTTAAATAACTTGATAACTATGTTTTAGCAATTTCAAGTATTCTAATTTTTTTGCAGTTAACTATTATTTAAAAAAAAACTATTTTACATTTATATAGTGAAAAATTTGATAATTAAAATGTCTATTAACTGTACAAAAATATTGAGGAGATTGAAATTACTATACGTTGACTATCATGCCACTTAAACTAGAGAATAAAGCATAATTTGCCACTAATGTCTTAGGTTGGACCAAATCCACCACTAAAATTTTTTAAGTCCAAATTCTCACTAATGTTTTAACATGGTTCAACTTGCAATAATGTTTTAAAATTGGCTCAAATTGGCCACTAATCATAAAAAAACTAATGGGAAATGGGGAAAATAACATATTTTAAAAATTTATAAAAATATTGTAACTTTTAATAAACTCATAGATTTTAGGCTTTGGCTCCATTATTTGGTTTTGACTTGTTTGATTTTCCCACTTAAGTTTCCTTTTTCGCCAATTCTTCCTCATTGGTGTTTTAGCTCCGAAGCCATCGCAATTAGAGGTCCAAGTTTGAGAATTGATTTGCTTTTTGCATTGGCTTGAGACCCACGCCTTGCTCAAAGGGACCACATTCGGGTTTTTACTTCAGGGCTATGAGAAGTCACAATCATTAAAAGAGTAAACTCATGAATGGTCACTAATATTTAGTTATTATTTCCTTTTAGTCCATATCCTATTGAATGTTCTGTTTTAGTCTTAAACCTATTAAAACATTTCATTTTAGTCCTAAATATATTGAAAACATTTTATTTCAGTCCCATTTTGATGAAATTTATTAACTCAAAGTATTTGTCTAATAAGAACTTTTTAGATAATAATTTAAACTATCCAGTAACTTTTTTATAATAAATTTCATCTATATAATATTTTTTTATAGTTAATAAAAAATTCAGATCACTTTTTTTCTCTCTGTAAATTGAACTTATTTTATTTAAAAAGAAAAAACTACTAATTCAAATTATCTATTTATTGTAAAAAAAATATTAAACTATTTAAATTTACTAGAAAATAGTTATTGAATATTTAAATTAGAATTTTAAAATTTTTTGTCAGACAATTATTTTGAGTTGATGAATTTTATCTCGTGAGAGTCCAAAATGAAACAATTTTAATAAGTTTAGGACCAAAATAGAACATTGAATAGGTTAGTAACTAAAAGAAAATAATGACTAAAGGTTAGGAATCATTTATGCAATGTACTTATCATTAAAAACAAAAGCTCTGGCGGCTATGGGAGAAACTCTGACTGCAAGATGATGGCGATGAAAGCTAGGGCTGGTGGTGATTGCATCTAGCGATTTCAATGAGCTATTTGTTAATTATGAGGATTGCATCTATATTCCAAGGAGGTTTCTAGCCATGCACATAGGGCCCACACTATGCTAGTTCATGATTCCGATGAGCTATTTGTCAATTCTGTAGTTCAGGAACTTGATGGATGAGATTAGAAAGAGGAACTTGATCCGAAAACCCTTTTATTTTTTTTCTTCAATTGATGTATAAGAAAGTATAGATAAATTATCTAAAGTCCTTAAATTTTTTTAAACAGTTACATCATCACCTCTTAAATTTCAAAACCTGCAACTTTTACCCTTTTTTCATTAGCCCTTTAACGGTCAATGTCCATTTTGAGCCAATTTTGAAACATTACCGGCAATGTGAACCACTTTAAACATTAGTGGGAATTTTGGGATAAAAAAAACTTTAGTAGCATAATTGGTCCAAATTCAAAATATTAGTGATAAATTTGAGGCTTTTACCTTTTACTCCCTTCATCCCAAATTTTTTACTCAATTTATTTTTGGTAATTAATCTAGAACTTTTTATTTTCAACATTGTAATATATAAATAAAAAATATTTATATATGAATGATAAATCAAAACATGTAATTTCTAAATATATATTTTTTTTAATTTTTTTCTAACAAATAATAATATGAATAAATTTAAGTAAAAAATATAACAAAAAGTCAAATTAAGCAAAACTTTTGAGACGGATGGAGTATAAAATAAAGTGAAAAATTTTGTAGGTTATAGGGGATGTTGATATATATATATATTTTTTTTGCATAAAACCATAAATAGCCTCTAAACTTTGGTAAGTAGGGCACTTGAACAACTCAAATAATGGAAATGAGGCAAGTGATTAAATTTCATTACAGAATTGCTGGACTTGGTTGTATGATAATTAAAATAAAAATCAATAAAAACTCAGAGGACCTAACTTTGATTTCCCTCTCATAATGGAATTGGTTCTTACCAAAGCAGTGGAATAGATCCAATCCCCGAAATCTGGATAACTCTGGACCGAATGGAACAAGGACCACCATTATTCCCAAAATCTGGACAATTTTTCAAAGAAACGTGAAATCTATACAATTTGAAAGTTGAGGAAAGCAATGAGCAGATGACAAAATTGACACACATGATTTGATTAATTTGAATAATTTTTTCTTCTTATATACTATACAAAGGGGAAATACTCGCTAGTTAAACAACAACGTTTGATCAAGCTCAAAACAAATATTCTCGGGTAAACAAACTCATCTCATGCCATTGTTTGTGCTAGAGAAATTTCAGGAAATACCAATTAAATTCAATTCCCTTTTCAAAAAAATGGAAAGTATGATATGAATGATGAATGTGGAATTGGACTTCGAAATAGAAATGACAAAATTGGACCCGATCTGAAGACCTGACTCAAGACACCTGAACCTAAACCTGACCTGATTCGATTTGACCAGAAAAGTCAACGACCTGAATCCAATTGCACCTAACCCAATTTGAACCCGAACTTGACTAAAGTGAAATCCAAGAAAATCTGAACTTGAACCTAACATGACCGAAACCCAAAATAACCCGATGACTAAACCTGACAAGGTCCGATTTTAACTTAAATCAATATAAAATATATGGTTGGCATAAACTTTAGAAAAATTATGATTTAATATATGTGAATGAGTTTCTTTTATTCTACTAATCTATTTTGCGTTGTAAAGCGAACAAGTGAGAACTATGGGAAAAGATCAGTGAAATGGTGATAGAAAGATAAAAATAATTAGATTTTAGAAATTATAGTATTTGAAGTATTTGACTTTTTTGAATAATTTGAATTAAATTTATTCATATTACTTCTTATATCTCAAATTATTTGCATCATTCATATTTTAACAATTAATATATAATTTTTTGTTTTCAACATTTTAATATATAAATAAACAATTTTATACATGAATAATAAATCAAGACCTACAATGTTTAAATATAGTTTTTTAATAAACAATAATATAAATAAATTCAAGTCAAACTAGTCAAAAAAGTTAAATAGAGCAAAGAAAATGGGACGAAAGGAGATTATTTGTTAGAAAAAAAATTAAAAAGTATATATTTAGAAACTATAGATCTTTATTTATTATTTAATATAATCATTTTTCATTTATATATTAAAATATTGAAAATAAAAAAATCATAGATTAATTGTTGAATAGTGAATATTACAAAGAACTTGACTTAGAGGGAGTATTTTATTAAATAAATTATATATTAATATATCTTCATAAATTTTATATTATTTTTATGTCTAGTTAATTAAATTTTAATCAAAATTAAACAAAAAAATTGAGTCAATTTAGCAATTTTGGCTTATGTATAAGTGAACCGAGTAAACCTGACAATCAAGCTGAATCTAGTCTAAGACCTGATAATCTGACTTGATTGGATCCGAGCCCAAATAAACCCGGTCTGACCGAACATGAACCCAAACCCGAAATCTACTCAACCCGAATACATGCTAACTCGATTAAGCCCGAACCTGAATAGCCTGACCCAAACCTGACCCGACCCACCGAATTGTCATCCTTACTCTGAAAATTAAACAGTTCACATCAAAGGAACGATTGGATTGAATCTGAACCTTGTTGAGAGAATTACCAGAAGCTTCTTGATGAGATGCACATTTGTGATGTGAACAGAGAGGAAGAGAGCTGTGACGTCAGTTTTGAACTCCTTATAGTCAACGTGAACTTCACTTGGTACTTGGTACTTCCTCTCGTAGAACAAACTTCATCTTCATGGTCTTCAAGCAAATGGCACCGATGAAGTTGACATTGACCAACGAACCAGTGACGCAATTGAGCGCCAACTTGAGATCTCCGATGAAGGAAGCATCTAGAAGGCGCTGGGTGACCTCAGCCCTTTAGTCGGTAAAGACCACTTGACGTTGAGTGAAGACGGTCATCAATCCATTAAGTCAGGACCTTTGAGCTTTTGCTGATTTTCGTTTTAATCACGTGTGAGCACGTGCCTCATTTTCATCATTCGAGGGGTTTAAGTGTTCTACTTATCAAAGTTGAAGGGGTGAGTCAGCCCAAGTCAAACTCTAAGGGGTTATGTCACTCACGTGTCTAAGTCAGTAATGTTTAGGGGCTGTTTACGGTTTTAGGCCATATTTTTCCAATAAGATCAGTGAACAGTGAACAGTGAACAAACCCTTTGGCTTCTTCCCCCAAACCCTCTTCTGAGGCAACGCAGAAGAGCGATGGATCTTAAATCGGGAAAGAAGCACCTTGGAGAACCAGCAAGCGGTTCAGGTGACGTTTGGTCTACTCTTCCAATCGCCATCCTCCATATAATTGTTGAAAAACTCGAGCATTTCCGAGATCGCCTCAATCTTGCGTCTGTCTGCAAGGACTGGAGAATTCCGGTCACGCCGTGGGTGATGTTCTCCGCTCCCCGTCTTTTTCCTGGAACTATCAGGTCAGTATCGGTTACTTTCGAATTTCACGAACCCGGTAACCCTAGACCTTACCGACGTTCAGTCTTACTTCCTGAGATCGGTATTGCTGCTGATCACTTCCTTGAGGAGCCAAAAATCGATGATTCCAATTTTGCTTGGTTGCTACGTTCAATATTGCCCCCTGAGGTCGGTAGTTCTGATGATCACTTCATTGTGGATCCAAGAATCGAATATTCCAAATTGGGGTGGTTGCTTGTTTCATTTTCGCAGTACAAATCTGGAGAGAATGAGCTCCAATTACTTTGGCATTCTCTATTTGTGTACCATCCTTTTTCTGCTCGGTTTATGAGTTTACCTGATCTATATACCGACGGACCATACACTGCTGCGTTCTCTGGTTCTGATCCGACATCTCCGGAGTGTGTCTTCTTTGTGCTAGTTAGGCAGCGTTACCGGCACAGGACTTTGAAAATCCATACCTGGAGTCAGGGTCAAGGAGCTTGGAAGAAACATGAGATTAGAAAGTATGAGGATTTTGGGGATGTTAGGAGTGTGACATGGCTCGATGGGATCTTTTATTGGTGCAGCCGCACACACATGGAAAGCTTCGACCCTTCCAATGGGGAATGGAAAGAGATTGGTCTGCCTTGGCGGCTCGGTATCGTTGTCTTTCGTCAGACCCATGAACTTAAATTGTTTGAATTGAATGGAGAGATCTTTTTGCTGATATACAAGACTAAGCCTGCAAAAGGGTATCCTGTGTTCTTCAAATTTGATCCATTGGAAGATTCGTGGATTAGAGGAGACGATATCTTTAATGATCGAGTGCTGTTTATCAGTTTCCGGAATCCATCTTGCAACTCAATTTTGGCAAGAGGAGAGTCTGAGAAGGTGGGTGGTAACAGGGTCTTCAGAAACTATGGTTTATGCTTTGATTATCAGGATGCTGGGGAAATTGACAAAGGTCCTGGGCTTCATGTCTGCTGCAGTGGCGACTGGCTTGCACCTGTGTTGCAAACTTCTGGTTAAAATATCGTCCTGCATCACTATTTTGAATGTGAGTTTTTTTTTTCTTTTCTTTTCTAATCCTTCATGCCATGTGAACGCATGCTTGTACTATTGCTGCAAGCCTACCCTGTGGGCAGGTTTCTTTGTAAATATGCAAGGCTTCTTTGTGCATGATGAACATGTACAATCTCTATTGGCATGTTCTTTGCTTCAAGTTCTCATGTATCTTTTTCTATTTTGTTTGATATGCTTCTATAAATGTTTCTTTAATCAAATTCTCACTCTCTGTGTTCTATTAGCTAGGGGTGTTTATCCAATCCGCTTAACTCGCGAAACAGCATAAACCGAACCAAATTAACCTGTTGGCTATGCTGGTTTATACGGTTTATGGTATAGTTTGGGTTCAAAAAATTAAAAACGATGTATATGTGGTGTGGTTCAGGTTTTAATTTTGAAACCCGGTAAACCCGAACCGAACCGTATCGTTAGTAACCTCATAGAAACTTCTGTTTAAGGTTGAGTAAAGAACTGATGAGCTTGAATAAATTGAATCAGATAAAATAGTTTCTTTTGCATTTGTGGTTAGTATATTGTATAATATATACATAATGATATATCTAATTTGTAATTTATTATTCTACAATTTTACATAATTTTTTGGGATAACTCAAACATCACTTGTTATTGGTGTTGATTAATGATGATGACCACTCTTTTGCTTCATATTTTTTCTATGTAAGCATGTTTTCATATTTAGGAATTTATTGTTCATAAATTTAATTCATTTTGAATGTCTTGTAACTCATACTTAGTGGTTCCATGTAAGTGAAGTTGAGATCATTACGTATAAGCAGCTGAAATATTTTGAAGTAATTTTGTACTCTAATCAAGCATGAGCTTTGACAACTTTATGTGGCAGAAGTTTTGGATTCCATATACTATCTTTGTATTTTATAACAAAAAGTGTATTTTGTGCTTGTGATGTTCTAAAGTACAGAATTGTTGATATTTCGTAAAACTATTTAGTTTTTAAAACAACGTATTAACATTAAGATAAGTATTGTGAAGTAGCTTAAATTCTTTTATAGGATAGAAAAGATAAACCGGTCAAACTGAACCACACCGAACTGCATTTTGTGCGGTTTGGTTTTATATTATGTAACCCAATCACCTATGCGGTGCAGTTTAGGTTTAGGGTGAATCCGGTTAAATCCGCACACTAAACACCCCTACTAGTAGCATTTGTTCAAAAACGGTGCACATTGCCTGCCTCACCCCATCTGTTGCTTGCTTTGCCACATTTGAGTTCAGTAGCATTGTTTGTTCTACTTCAGCTATTGGATGTGCATTAGGTCAGGTATCTGTTTCAGCGAACTGGTTTCTAAAGGTTTCTCTACAAGTAAATTAGTTGAGGATGTTTGCCACCTGATTTATACAGTCCTAGAATATGTTAATTTGGAGCAATGATCAGTTTCATGAACTTGTAGTGTTACTTTAAACAATTAATTGACACTCTTAACTTCAGCCACCGTCCTCAACTTAGTTGGAATTAAGGTGCTGTAAGTGTATGATGATGATAATCTCTTTTTTTTTTTTTTGATAATCCATTTCATAAGAATTTACAGTGCTCATAACTGCATGTAGTTTGATTGCTTCATGATCAAATTCTTGAGATTAATAGGCAAAGTGCATTGCTCAATGTTTTTTTTGAAACCTTGAACTTGTAATTGATTCTATTATTAAAAATTGAATAAATAAAAATGCCTTGTATCATTTATTTTAATAAACAAAGCATTTTAAGAGTAGCATTATTTTTTAGGTGAAAGGAGTGAGACACTAATTTTGAGCTGGAAGACATTTCACTGGAATCCTCTCCCGAGGATCTCTTCCAATTATTTCCATAATTTATGATATTAAAGATAAGATTCAGATCAATCACAAATTAGAAAAAAAAAACAAATAATAAAAAATAAAAAGAAAAATCACATCATGTGCCAAAACTGCTACTCAAAGTCTGACCTTTTCACCTTTTCCCCTTTTTCCTTTCCTTCTTTGAGCCGCGAAATTTCTGATTTTACAATCAAAATATCCTCAAACAGGCTCAAGACCCGGAAGAACCATATAGCCCAACAATTTAAGAAAAAAAACAAAGAAGAGAAATAAAGAATAAAGAAAGAGAATAGCTCTAATTGGTCAAGGAATTAATGTTCAAGAAAGAATTAATCTAAGATTACAAGATTCTGGATTTATGAACTTTAGATATCCCATGATCATTTCATAAAACGCCACTTATTAGGCGTGCTATTCCTGTATTATTTTTTCTTAAATTTATAATATTGACATTTAAGCTCCTGCAGATCTCTATCTGAACATCATCTAAATTCTGTTCCCTCAAGCAAGTAAGAACCATTCTCTTGTTTTTCCCAGAAAACAATCTTCCTTCCGCCATGGTTTTGCTGCAACAGGTAAAACCAATTTCTCTTGTATGTGTGCACGCGTTCGCACGTGCCTTTTGTGTTTTGATTCAACTCTCTGCATTTTATACAGGTAGAACGATGCTTACAAACTGCTCCAACTCTCTATGCGAATTCATTGGCAAGGTGGAAGCAGAGCAGTGGCCTCCCCAGAAGCTTAGCGCCTGCCAATCTCTTCCAATTCAAATGTCTGGCCAGACGACGAAAATCCAAGGAAGAGGCCCTGAGGGAAGCTTCGGAAAAGCATAAAAATTCCGAAAGGAATCGGAGGCGCCGGATAAATGACAGCTATGATCGTCTCCGCTGTGCCCTGCCAGACTTGATCAAGGTAAAGTGCCAGATAAGTTCAAACAGCTTTCCTTCTAGCGCCATGTTAAGACACGATCAGAACATAAAGCACATACATAATGAACATGTTTTTCACAGATGGACAAGGCATATGTGCTAGGAGAGACGATCAAGCAGGTGAGAGAGCTTGAACAGGGCATCAAAGACTTGGATGGGGCTTCCCATAGAGGCCTGCTTCATATGCTTCCTAATGGGTTAGATGACAACTTGGGACTGGAAGTCAGAAAAAGTGAAAACAGCTTTGTCAAGATAACACTCAGTTGTGATGACCGGAAGGAGCTAATAGGCGAGCTGACAGGGGCATTGAGTTCAGTCGGGGTGAGGGTTATGAGGGCTGAGATGGTGATGATTGGTGGGCGGAGTAAATTTGTCCTTGGGGTAACAGGGATAGGTGATGATGAAGGAATGAAGATGCTGAAAAGGGCATTGAACAGAGTTGTTGACAGGGTAAAGGAAAACCAGATGTGTCTGACTGCTCTGGAATTGCCATGAAGCTGTTTAAAACTGCAAACAGGAGACACAGAACTTGATATTTATAGGGTAGATAAAAGCAATAAGTCTAGCCCATTAGGCCTAACCTAGTGTAAACAATCTTATATGTCTGTAGCTGAAAACTTAATAGTGAACTAATATTAGCCTTACTGTGTTCTCATACCATGCAGCCTGTAGATCTTTCCTTTCTCTTGCTAATGATCTTTTAAATGATTATATAGGTTGTTTTCAATTTAAAAAATAGTAACATGCGTTGGCAGGCTCTTTAATTATAAGGAATACAAGTTTCAACAACTTAGGAACTTTTCCATTAATCACCTAGCACAAGTATAATAAATGTTATGTAGAACATGCTTTATCAATCCAGAGGAAAGCTCTGGCATAATATGTCAATGGTACTGAAACAGAACCTTTACATACAATAATAGAACAAGAGATTGGGAAGTAAAGATATGAAAGTTAAGGCCTTTATAACTGACTGACCTCATTTGCAATTTTCCTGAATCAATTTGAATAACAGCTCACTGCATACAAAATGTTCTAGCATATATTTGGCAGAAATCTTTCCAATGGCCAGTGAAATGAGGTGTGTGCCTCATGGTGGGTCAGATTCGAGAAATATCAAAATCAGGGTCTGTAGAAAACAATATTGCGACCACAATTAGCTTTGATAGCCTCCTCCAACTTGTCAGCTCGATCAAATTCAACTTTGAAGGAAACCATGGTAATGCCCTCTTTGCCAGTATCATAATCTTGTGTAATGTCCTCAGCCTGAAAAGCTTGTAGCTGCAACCACCAAAACAAAAATACTGAATGCAGTTGCAACTACAGATACAAAAGACAAAAATATGTCAGGGTCACGTTTCTTTTGTTTCAGAAAGCGGGAAAGACCATGGAAGATAAGAGTGTTAGAAAAGGTTCCAATAGTACTGAGCAATGGGAACTACAACACTCACCCCAGTAGTTATGTATACAACAGGTCTGCCTATCCATTGGTTTACAATAATTCTGGATAGAGTTCTTACTTTTAACTGAAATTTCCTGACACAGAACAAAATCATACCATCCAGAGCTTTTACTTTTATTTATTTTTACTTTTTTTAGTTAAACAGCAATTCTACACGGCTAGTGCTTTATTTCTTGAGACAAGCTTTACACAACACTAATAGAACTCCTACAGATTTTTTCCCCCAAAGAAAGGACCTCGCATTGAGCATAGGGAACTGAATTGCCACATAAGTAATGCATAAATAAGGTACTAAACCATCTTAATCGGGATTTACAAACATATAAAGAAGGTTGGCAAAAACACTAAATGAAGGAAAGGAATTGCAGCAGACTAAAGGTCAAGTAGACTGTCAAAAAGTTATGTGTCAATAAGTAGCACTCTTATGCATACAAACGGAAGTGTATCAAAAGCAACATTGAACATGCAACTCCAGGAAACAAAACCAACAATCTACATATTTGAAGAAATAAATTCCCAAGAATCATTTAAGTGATAGAAGTTCTGATAAAACTAAAAGAAAAACAAACTCACCTGATGGTATAGAATTCCCAAAAGATCAAACGGAACCTCCAAGCCCACTGGAACCTAAACCAAACAAAACAAATATGTTAGAACCTCGACTCATTGGAAAAAAACGAGGGAGCTTATAACGAAGCAGCCACAACTTATCTCTATAAACATGCTAAAATGTAACACCCCAAGTCCTACCTTAGACTTAACAAGGCAAGTAGGGGCATTTCTCAAGCATTCTGATGCAACTCCGCCATATGCCCTGACAAGACCCCCAGTACCCAATTTGATCCCTCCAAAGTACCTGAAATTCACCTTATCCAATTATTTAACAGGGGAAAGAGAATTCCGCAAATTTCCCTCCATTTTTCTCTAAAGCAGGCAAATTTACGGTCAACTTTACCTAATAACGACGACCATAATCCTATCCAGACCTGAAGAACCGATTGCAGATTGAATAGGCTTTCCCGCTGTTCCAGACGGCTCGCCGTCGTCATTAGACCGGTATTGATCGGCCACCTAAGAAATTGACCAGCACACCAATTTAAACCGCGGAAAATGCAAAAATCCAATTTAACGAATTCGACCCATCAAGGGAATTGATCTCACCTTGTAAGCCCAACAATTGTGGGTGGCTTTTGGGTCCTTAACGTGGGCAAGGAACGACTGCGCCGACCGTTCGTCGGAGACGCAGCCAGCGATAGCGATGAATTTGCTCTTCTTTATTTCTTTCTCCACGGTTGTTGTTTCCTTTATGGTGGTGTACTCTTCTGCATTGCTGCTGCTGCTGCTGGACACGGCGGCGGAGGAGGAGGTGACCATTGGTTTTCTCAGTGTAGCGACCGATGAGAGCGCGGCGGAGAGGCGATGGTTTAGGTGGTTGCAGTAGCGGAAGCTGGGTGGTGACAGAACTGCTAGGCGCATTTGGTATCTTTTGGTAAAAGAATGCTTGGCCACTTCCGGGCAAGAGCTAAGATGGACGTAAGCGGTTCTTCCTAAACGACGTCGTGGAGAGGGTAAAATGTGGATTGAAACCACATGATTTATTATTATTATTATTATTATTGATATTATTTATTTGGCCATAATACGCTTGCAGCCCTTGAACTCGGTCGACCAAGACACTTACCCCTCAAAACCTGAACTCGGTGCAACTTAGCCCCTGATCTTGAGAAAGTGGGTCAATCAACCCCTTTAACTAGCGCATGCTATTACATGACTCTAAAACCTTAACACTGTTTGTTCACTCTCATTATTTGCATCTTCCCACATCTCTGTCCCCCCCTTCTCTCTCCCTCTTTTATACATTTTAATGGCGTCGTCTGCCGCCGCCCTTCACCATTCCCAAGAAGCGTCCATTCTCCTCGTCCTTGACCTTGGCTTCATCATCAATAAGGTGTATGAGATTCCCTTCAACAACTCTGACCGTGGAACCAAAGGGTTCACTATGATGGATGAATCGGTGATTTTAGGCATTCTCCAAGAGCAATCCACCAAGGAAGCTGTGGAAGAATCTGATGAAGTTGCTCACAATGATAGAATCATTGACCAAGTCGCAATCGCTCTTGAGGAAGCATTGGTAGGGCTATAGAGAGTTCTGGGAGAGAGATTTTCCTTCCTCAACAACTACTCTAGGTTCTGAGTAATAATTTCTTTATTCCTCTTTTTAACACATCTGATTTCATCTTCATTCTAAGTTTATTGTTCTGGTTTTTTGTTTAATTTTGCCCATCTGGATTTGCCCTTGTTCAAGAATATGTTCTTTTGGAGCTTATTGTTCTGGGTTCCTGGTTCTATTATCGCTGAAATAGTGTAATTTTAGCTTGTTTAAGCTTTATATGGTTTCTGTCTCTGCATCAATATGAAACATAGTTGATGCCTGAGGATAGGAAATGAATCTAGTTTTAGTAAAAGTCTAAATTTGATCTTTGGTAATATGAAACATGTTTTTGGGATTTTTGGGCGTCTGCGGATTTAGAGAAGGGATGGTTCGAACTATCTGTTTATACATGGTGAGTGAGAGCAGACGAATAATGTTAAGGTTTTAGAGGTTACATGATGACATATGCTGGTCAAAGGGCTTAACTTACCTACCTTACCAAGTTTAGGAGCTGAGCTGCCCTGAGTTCAAGTTTGGGGGGGAAGCGTCCTGGTTGACCGAGTTCGAGGGCTGTAGGCATATTTTGGCCTTTTTATTTATTTGTTACTAAGCATTTACAAGTAAAGGTTTAGAAGTAATACAGAATTGTCTTGTATACTCCTTACTTTCTACATGAATTATCCTTATAATTACTCTTATACCCTTACTTAACTTTGCTAATCTCCATTGTATCATCATCACCCTTTCTCATTGTCTCTTTCACTATCTTGAGGTTATACGTTAAACTTGCCCAAAAAATGAGAGTAAAGGCAGTGTGTCTCAAACCTAGATAAACAATTAAATAGCCTAATATTTTTACCATTACGCCAAAGGTCTAGGAACAAACAACTAGGGGTGCTTATTTAGTTATTTTGATTTTAACCGAAACTGAATAATCGAATTTATTCGGTTTTTGGTTTTATATACTAATAACCGAATTATAGAGGAAAACCGAAAAAACTGAAAAAAAAAATTTGGCTATTCGGTTTCCATTTGAAATAATCGAATTATACACATACATTTTCTAAATTTTAAACATCCATCACATATTTTAATCTAAACACAAATTCCAATCACATGGCAAGTATCTATAATTCATTTCAAATTCAAACATTACATACATACACATAACAAATATCTATCACACACATAATCATTTCCAAATCTCAAACATAAATATTAGTAAAATAAAAATTCGATTATTTAGGTTAACTAAATTTTAGTTGGAGTAAACCGAAAACCGAACCAAATTTCTATATCAGTTTTTGGTCATAATCAAAAACTGAAATTATTTGTAAAATCAATAACCAAAACTAAATTTTTTTTTAGTTATTTGATTATTTCAGATATAACTGAAATTTTGTTCACTTGTGCAAACAACATAGTTATTGGATGAAAATCTAATCGACAAGATTCTTTTATTTGAAAATATCATTCCAATTATCTTTTTTTCAGTTTCGCTCTCGCTCCATAACATTTTTATTATTCAATTCTTATATTGTGAGGTTTTCTGAGTTGGATGACCAGCGGTGATTCGAAAAGAAAATAATAATATATGTTTGATCGTCAACAAACAAAGTCGCTTTGGCCGAGTGGTTAAGGCGTGTGCCTGCTAAGTACATGGGGTTTCCCCGCGAGAGTTCGAATCTCTCAGGCGACGTATTCATTTTCCCACGTGCTGATTTTCTTTCACAGGCCACAGTAAATGGCCCCACACGAGCCTCAGCCCAGCCCAGCCCATTTAATTTAGCCCGTCGACCCGCTTTGGTCACTCTGGATTCTCCACCTCCCTCGTGCCATTCTCAGACCCTCGTTAGATCCAATCCAAATTTTGGGCAAAATTTTTGTGTGTCAATAGTTCACTGTTCCATGATCCAATAATTTTTACGCGGTCCATAAAACTTGGACATGCAAATCTTTTATAAGTTCAAAATTATCCTATGAATCAAATGATTGTGGCTAGATTCCACTAGTAATTGGATTAAAAAAAAATTGAAGATGTTTAATGGAGTTATATTTGGGAAAATTCAACTTAATTAGTCTTCACTGTGATGAAGTATCACCGCCTGTCCAATAAGGGCAAAAAGATTTTAGCCCAGTAAATTGCAAAAAAAATCTAATTACCCAAATTCTAATTTGTAAATCTAAAATTTAACAAGCTACTCACATATAACTAAATAAAATTATAAAAAATTTAACATAAACAATAACTAAATCAAATTTCTAGTAGATTTAGCATAAATTAACAATAACTATACTAAATTGATTAAAATTTACGTGCACATGATAAAAATTAAATAATGCCATGGACATCATGAAAACTGGAACCTCACATCAATTTGTGTAGGAACTTGATTTGCTTTTAGTAAGGGCTACGTGCCCCACTAGAGAAAGTTTAACATCGGAAGTAAAACGTTGCTAAATTAGCGAGGGTAAAATGTTGCTAAATTTAGCGAAGGCTTTGTGTCACTAAATTAGCAAAGGTAAACCTTCGCTAAGTTTAGCAACTATAAACTGTCGCTAATTACCGTCGCTAAAATTTAGTGACATACAAGCGTCGCTAAACTTTCACTGGAGTTTTAGAGGTATTATTAGCGACGGCTAACCATCAGTAAATTAGCGATGCTAAGACGTCACTAAATTTAGCGACGGTTAATCGTCACTAAATTAGCGACGGTAAGCCTTCACTAACTTTATTGACTGCTAACCGTCATTAAATTAGCGACTGTAATCCGTCACTAAAATTTAGCGACCGACAACCATCACAAAAATTTCATCGGACTTTTAGCGATTATTTATTAACAATAGTTTTTAGCAGTTGCTAATTAAACTGTTGATAAATGACATTTTTCTAGTAGTGTTAGTCACAGATTTTTTACTTTCCATTTCATAAAAGTGCAAGACATCACATGCTCCAATCAAATATTTATATTAATATTTACTTAATCAACTCTCACTTGCATGAAAAATAAATTCGTAATTAGCTAGTATATTCAGTATTCTGGTGCGCCATTTAGATCACCAAAAAGTTTTTTCTGACAACTTCTTGCAACTTCCATGATGACGATAATTAATATTATCTTCATCCCAAATTTTTTTTGTATCATTTCATTTTTTTAACCTAAATTTGACTTAAATTTATTTATATTAGTATTTATTGAAATAAAAAAATTATAAGTCTTCTAATTTTTAAATATAAATTCTTTTAAATTTTTTTAGTAATTATTAGTATAAATAAATTTAAGTTAAAGTTAAGTTAAAAACTGAAATGGATGCAAAAAAATATATGAGTTTTAGCCAACAAATTCATAACTTCAACGATACAACACAAGGATCCTGCCATCCAATAAAAGTTAGCTACACAAAAGTAACTAGCACATGTGTCCATTCATTGTGTCAATGTAGATACATCTCTATAGTCCTTTGGGGACATCTGCAAACTAGGTTCCAAGTCAGTAGCTTTTTGGTATCTATATAATCCTTCAAATATATTCCAATAATCCTTTAGACACATCTCTATAGTTCTTAGGACACATCCTTTACATGTAACTCTAAGCTAAGTTTTAGGTTAGTGGATTGTTAAGGTTCCTATGGCAAGGGATTTTCAACAAAAGTTTTCATCATTCCTCTATAATCCTCCTCCTATATTATATGGGACTTGGGTTAAAGATAGGGTTCACCAGCTCCCTTGAAGTCGGAAATTTTTATTACAGATAGGGCATGGTGAAACTCAAATGATCTTGATGCAGTAGTCTTGGTTTGGTTAGGTGTCAATGTCCTTCTAAATAACCAGAAAGGCTTCCTTATTCCATTATGTGAATCTACCCTAAAGACAGAACTGTAGGCTATTCATGATGTTGTTCTTTTTGCGTCCACGTATCACCTCAAATTAGTCAAGGGCAACTCCACTATGAGGGTAATGGGGGCAATTACCCCCATTGAAACTTTGTAAACCTTTGGCTACTTATGTATATATCTTCAAAATATAGGTCATTATGTGTTGTTTTTACTTACAAATGGCACATATAGTCTTTGAACTTTCTAAAACCTTAGGATATACGAGTAATAAATACATTAATATCATCTTTATCTTATCATTTTTGCCTTCACTTATTGGTCAAGAAGTCAAAATTTAAAGATTAACTTATAATTATCCCACAATTTGAGTCTTTTAGTCTTACATCACTCTTGACATTGCATCACAAAAGCTCACTTGCAGCTTGCCCCTACAGAAATATTTGCAACCTTTCTATTCGCCGCATCTTCCCAATTCTAGTTCTCCATTAGATGCATGCCAAAGGGGTTTTCGACCAGAGTTGACCAAGTCCATCTCTTCAAGGCAAATTTCTCCACCCATTTAATTATAGTTCGTTTCTCTTTCTTGGTTTCTACTTTTGCAATGTTTGTGGTTTCTAATTTCTATAGCTTCTAAAGTTGAAATGTAGGTTATGGTTCAAGATATAAGGAATTTCTACCCAACATGATCAACTCATCATCGTCAATTCCCCTGCCCAACTGCCCCTAAATTGGAAGGTTAGTAAGTTTATGTTGGTTTAGTTTTTATTTGTCTTTCATATAATTTTTCATTGAATCAGATGATTTGAAATGTATCTCATCATGAACAATTGCAAAGGGCAAAAATTACTACTTATAAGTTGATGTATTATACTTATTGATATTATATAAATTATAATTTTGACTTTGTCCCATATTAAAAAGTTCCTGCAGCTGTCACTGATATCAGTTACGATTTTAACAAATTGTTTGTAGGCTCTAGTTCTCATTGGTGCTTTAGTTTTTAGTAACTCTTTATCTACTTCCATATGATAGATGATGCAATTGTGGAATTCTTTCCAGCTTTACTCTGTGGTCGATGTGGTTCCGAGGCCAAAAGTTACTCCTGCCTAACAACTTGCTACTTCTATGCTTTCTTAATTCTTCTAAAACTCCTTTGCTTTCGTTTGATTCTGATTATTAAAAAAAACATAAAAGACAAGATATTATGATTATAAAAATCCACTAAAAGTTTAGGGACAATCGCATTGCCGTCTTCATTTTTCCAACCTGCAGGCTGTAGCCACGAGGGGCAAAGGGTCGGCTTCCAATCTTCAGGGGTAAAAAGTGTGTTTGCTAGAAAACCTAAAAGTGGGAAAATAATTTACATTTCATAGTAAAACTTGCTTGAATAAAGGAGTCAATACTAGGGGTCCAATTTTTCAATTTGCTTGTTCCTTTCCATGAAAACTTATAAAAATAATAAGCGTGTCTATCATTAATAATAATGAGTGTGAATCCTTAAGCTTGTTCACAATGAACAAAATTTAGAGTCAATTAGTTTTATATTTAGTTGGATTAATTCAAAATAGTTTGTTTTTTATTTCTGAAAGTTTATACTATATATAAATACAGTAATTCATTGAATAATATTTTTCTAATTTAATTAAATTTTTATAAATTTTTTACTTATTCAACCTAAAACAATCGTAAAAACTTAATTATATTATAAAATAAAATTTATTTCGTGGACCATTGTACTTATATAGCATTAGTTTTTAAATGATATTAGTTCCAGACTAAAAAGTCATAAAAAGGAAAATATGTCATTTTAGGTTAAACCAACTTAATGTAAATCGAATTGTGTCTTAGACATACAAATATTTCACACATTTAATATTCTCCTATTAGAGGAGCTTCTTTGTAGAACAAGATTATCTATAAAAAAAAATAAAGTTAGGATCATTGCAGGAGTTTGCACCAACAGCGGGATGGAGACACAAAAACTCAATTTTACCAACCCTAGCTAATTGAGATTAAGAGTCAGTTGATTGATTGGTTAATTGATTTGATATTATCCTACAAACCTGATAATTCAATGTAAATAGATTGTAGTAGTTGTGTTATTAGATTACATAATTAAACACTTAAATAGACACTTGGAAGTCTGTACCGTCTGCTACTATTTGTTGGATTATCCTTCCTCTCTCTCATAGTGATGACCAAAAGAAACGTCCTGCATCCAACAAAAGCTATACCAGAACTTTTCAGCTTATGGATCATAGAGCTTCATTACAGAACACTTCAAAACACGCTGTTGCATATAACGTCAAGCCCGCCAAGAAAAGGCAACCATATTATTAGTAAAAGTTTTAGGCAACAAGCTTGATGACTTGGGACATTAGTTGTTTCACTTACCAGACCTGTAAATTGTTACATCAAACTTGAGCGCGGGAGGATTCACCTGTTCAAAGACGCAAACGTCGCCTACTTTTAGATCGTTGTCCCTCACAAACTCCCTCCAACCATCTCGGAAAGATGAACGGGGTGAGCTCTTGCGTGCTACGCAATGGTACAAGACCTGCCAACTCCTCCCACTTGCAAGGTGGAGGAACGCATATTCACTCTTCATTGAAGCATGCTTTTTGGCAAAGGCTGATGGAATATAGGCCTACACCGTAGAAATATTCAATTGAGCAAGAAAAACGTAGTCAAGAAAAAGCCTAATTGAAACAGAAATCAAACTTGTTTCGTTCACAAAAGAAAAGGACTAACTTTCTTTCTTTTGTTTGGCCGCAGCTTACCTTGCTACTTTGATAGGGAAGAAGGTAAGTAGGATTCATGACAACCTTGAAAAATGGCTTGCTGGATTTGAAGCCCTTCGCTCTTCCAAGAGCTTTAGCTTTCTCTTCAGCCGTCCATCCATTTCCACTCTCTATCCCCCGGCGTCTATGATCTACAAAGGTTATATATTGTCATTGCAAAACACAGATATTGCTTGCATAAAACGTAATAGTAGGGACAATTTCCCGTACTCGGAAGGCTGCATAAGGGCACAATCCCATCTTTGTTGAGACTTTGGTTACAACCTCACTAGCTATTCAAGCCCCATTAGTTAGAATGTAAGAGACCAAACCATCTCATAGCATTCAATTGCATTACCTGCAGAATTGGCTTCCATCCAGTTCTGAACCTCAGAAGTTGTTCCATTCACTTGCTTAGCACGCAAGGCTTCGCCAATGATCTCAACAGAGACATCATCATCGTCACCACCACCATCATCAACAGCATCATCAGAACTGCTGGGACGAGGGTAGTCTATCTCTGAGGCACTCAAATCAAGTATCACAACATCGAAACGGCAACTACCAACATATCGAAAAACCAGAAAGTTCCCTTGCTTTAGACTGTAGTGCTGAACAAATTCTTGCCACCCATTTTGCAGCCAAATTGTGCCATCAGATTTCGCTAGTCCCATTTCCCGTTGTGTACCATCAGGGAGCCTAAGCAATGCTGTGCTTGAGCCTAACAAATCATTCCCATGCTTTCTAACATACCTTTTTGGGATTCCCTGCATTGAAATTATTAAAAAAAAACAACACCTTGGCTCACCATAAACAAGGCAATAAAATTACAGGTTGCCCATAAGCCCCAAATATATGCCTTCCTTTTACTTGGGTTTGTATAGTTTATTATTGAATACATCGAAAAATGAAAGTTCAACTAAAACAGGAGAGAGGGGAATGTGAAATTAAAAAACTTGAGAACAAACCAAGGCAAACTAAGGAAGGTATAAATACTTACAAGCTTACCCTGGGCGAGGGTGTCAGCAACAATTATCTTGAAGAAATGGGGGATTTTTGGGCTAATATTGCCATCACAATTCTGCACTTTTGGATCCATTTTTTGAAAAGAAAAAGAATGGGAGAAAGGAAGAATATGGCAATCACACCACTGGAAGTGGAACTGAACTGGCGCTGGTTCGGTTGCTCCAAAGAAACGTAGAAACTCGACGATTATGAGACAACTCCTGGACTTCAAGGGACGCGCAAGAAACCAGCTGATCCCGAAGGTCACAGCGTCGCCACTAGTGATAATTGTGTCACTCTTTTGTCAAATTAAAAATTTGTCGATGACTACTAGTATCATTTTGAGATTGGGCCTCTTTTTCGTGTGTTATCAATATTTTCGGCTTCATGTTGAGTTTGTGTCCGGGTTGCTTCATGTTGAGTGACATTTTGGGTTTGGTTGTTTAAGTTTAATTGATTTTGGATTAACACAAGTTGCATCACTAACCCAAACCAGCATGCTAGATTTTTGCAAGTACTACTGGTAGGATCGGGTAGTTAAAAGTAATACTTGGTCATTGATGTGGGTTGGTTCGGGTGAACCGACTTGCTTATTTTTAATTAGAATATTGTTAACTACATAAATGGTCAAAAATTGGATGTTAAACTGCTAATCAATATACTTCCTTTGTCCTATATTTTTTGCACTGTATTCTTTTTGGATTATCCCAAATTCTTTATAACATTTTGTTTAGTAAATTTTACCATTTAACTTTACCATTATATCCTTCATCCTCTCACCACTCAATTCATTTGTTCCTCTTTCCACCCGCTACTCAAATGGACAATGGCGCCAGCAATCAACATGGCAACTAGACAAATGAGGATGGGGATGAAACGGATGGCGAAACGGGGGTGTGGACGGTTGGCAAGATCAAAATGAGGCCGAGGTTGGAGTGAGAGACTGAGAATCGTGATCAATGACAATCGATTTGACGAGGACGAAGGTGAAGGCTAAAAGGTGGAAGCCAAGAAGGGTTCGATCAAAGTTAGGGGCGATGGTAAGGCTAGAGGAGATGAAGATGAAGCCAACAAGATTGGTTGGGGATGGAGATGAGAATCTGTCGTATGAGGCGATTGGCGAGTTTGAGATGAAGAGAGGATGGCAACAGATGATTTGCTGACAATTCGAGGACTGTGCCGCTAGAATCGACGATGGGGGCACTGCTCAACAGCAAGGCGCTGCTGGTGATTAGTGAATTGACGAAGGTAGCAAAAGCATGATGTGAGATTGGCGATGGGGATGGCATGAGATCGGTGATGGCGTGAGACAGCAGCATCCAATCGTGGCTGTTAGAGGTAGTTAGGTTATGTCAACAGGAAAAATGGAAGGGAAAGCATAGAAATAAGGATATAGTTGGAAAAAGGTATACATTTTCATCATTTTTTAAATTCCGTGCCAAACACAAATGGTGCAGAAAATACAGGATAGAGGGAGTGTTAGAATTTGATTAGTATATTTGTTAAAAGGATAAAATCCATTATAGGTCCCTTAGCTTGTTTTTTTTTTTCTAAATTGGTATATGAGCTTAAGGTTGTCCTCCTGAAGTTCCATAACTTATATTGCGCGTTTTAATTTGGCTCTTTTTGTCAATTTCATTGTTAAATCAGATGAAAAATCCTAATGTGACACTAATCAACACTAAAAGACATGTAAAATTACAATTCTAGTCATCACATCTTTCCAATTAATAACTCTAACCCTTAAACTTTTAAATATATTATTTACACCACTATTTTCTCCAAATTTTCTCTTGTTCTTTCCCTAGATTGCCTCCCGTTCTTTCTCTCCAATTCTTTCATGCACAGACTTATGGGAATTTGTCAATTCTCTCCAGATCTCTTGTAAAGATTTATGGGAATTTGTCAATTCATCTAAGACCTAGTCTGATTATGATGTCATCTTTCTTCATGATAGTTTTGTGTCATCTCATTTGACAATTTCATCCTCTTCGGCTCAAAAAATTGATGGCCTAGTTGATGGGTTTTTTATTTTGGTTGTCAAAAGGGAGATTTGAATGGACAGCTATAGATTCAAGCGAACGGGTGACAGATTTGAGCAGACAACTATGAATACAAGTGGACGACAACGAATTCACCAAGGCTTAGAGAAACAATGGAGGGCTCTACGACGCCCCTTCAAGTTCAATTTTAGCCATTGAACCTAGTTTATTCCAGAATCTACCAGTGAAGAAGCAAAGCAATGGTGCACGAGAGCTCATTTGTCATCTCTACCTCCGCCCTAAACTGCCTACCATCACCTCTGTCTCTGCCATCATCTCTCTCATTGCCCATCATTGCAGCCATCTCCAGCAAAGAAGTAGACCAGACATCAGGATAAGGAGCATAAAGGGTAATTTTGAGTTTTTGGGCTGGCCGATTTCACCTACGGACCTAGGTGAAATCTAGGTGGGGAAACAAGGCAGAAATATAAAAAAGGCTTGGTAGGTGTAAATAATACTTTTAAAATTGTATGGTTTAAAATTTTTTATTGGAAAGGTTTTAAGGACCAATATTAATTAACACCACATCAGCAATATTCTTTTATTTTGATGGTAAAATAAACAGAAAGCACTTAATTGGGGCACACGTAATTAGGTAGAACAATTCAATAAGACAACTTTAAGGTAGGGTACTTATTTAGGACAGAAAAATAAGTTAAAGAACCCCTGATGGAATTTACCATTTGGTGAAATGTAAGAGCCAACATATAAACAATGAAAAGTAAGAGTAAAATTATATAGTCTTTATTAATCAACATACACCAGCAACATAACTTGAGCTACACGTACCAAGCTTTCAAGCATGCGCACAGTTGTTCTTGCTGCATCATGTAAAACAATAAGATAAAGAAGGATAGAACAATCATCAATGCTTCATTTATTGCAAATGACTGACTTTCTAGGCTGAAGTATATAACTAGATGTTCTTGGCCATCTGAATGTTCTCAGCTGTTTGTAGTATAACTAAAATTACATGAATCTATATTTGCACTTGTGTTAAGTTTTTTTGTTGTATCTTTCTCATTCCTTTTGTTTTGTTGTTCACGGAATTATTGCTTGTTGGTGATATGAATTTTACTTGGATTGAAACATTTTTTTGTACAAATTACATGTTTAAAGTTATTGGGTGTTTTACCTTTTTGTAACTATTTTGGATAAAAATTGTTGTGAAGAACATGAAAATCTGGTCATACCGAACTAACCTAAATCATTTCTTATGCAATTCAGGTTTCAATGGGCTTTAGGGTATGCATGTAGAGTTAGGTAATGAATTGTATAACCCAGTATCACTGATGCAGGGCAAGTCGAGTTAAGCTGAAACCCGGTTATACCTACCCCTCGAACAACCCCTAAGTCAAGTTAGATTAGGTTATTCAAGTTTCAGTCATAATTCAAGTTAATTCATTAGATTTATTCATGAGAAGTGATATCAATAAATATGTGAATCTAGCTTAATTTGGCACCTATTAGGTTTAGACTCGGATAATTTCGTGTTTGGTCATTTTCAAGTTTAGAGTGTTTGGATTAATTCATGCCATTCTAATTCAGGTCATCTTTGATTTGGGTTGTCTCAGTTTGAGTCATTTCAGATTTGGATTTTCTTAGATATTGGCATTAGGTTTAGCTAGATTCCAGCCATTAGCTTTTTTAAATCCCTTCAGCATATATCAGTTTGAACTTGAGCAATGCTATGTCGAGTTTTACCATTCCTTGTGTAAACTTCATTGGAGGGGAAAAACATATCCTTGTAACTTTTATGATTTATTATTTAAGTGCTAGTTTTTTTTAATGTTTTAAGAATTATGTATATTTGATTGTATAATTTATCTTTATAATTAATTATTATATAAAAGTTTTGAAATTAGGATAAAATGAGGTGATTTTTTCCTAGCATATATAAATTTTATGATTTTAAAAATCAACATATATATAGAGAAGATAACTATTTTATATACTAATACATTTTACAAAAAAAGAGGTAAAGACATACTTTGTTTGTGAAAAAAAAAACACAGCTATTGAAGCTATTAAATCAAGTAGAGACTTGAGTTAGTGAACTTTTTTTTTTTATCACTTTCTCCATAACATTGATTGATTATTGATTTTCAAACTAACACAATCAAGGCAAAAAAAACATATTTATATTATATTCACAATAGAATGACTGAAACCAAGTGAGGGAGAAGGCATAGAATGCCTTCCGCAAAATTGCAATAAATGACATCTAATTAAAGTAGAGGCTGTTATTGCATTAAAATTCTCTCTATTGATGGACGAAAGACAAATTTAGGATTATTCACAGCTTGACTAAGTCAATAGAAATTGTTACTAGTTAAGTTAAGTTTGTGTTTTAAAAGGAGAAAGCATGCATAAGGTATTTAAAGAAATATAAGTTTCTTATTTCTTTGAATTTTTTTTTTAGTAAAAGGATTTCAGGGCTTTCTATTCCGAAGGGAAAAAATCTCAAAAGGAAATTGTTGATGATGAATTCTTGCAATATAGGACAAAGTGTTTGACTCTCCTTAAATATAAGGATATGATAGTTTTTATACAACTTTAGGGAAAAAAAAAAGATAAATTGGTTGGATAAGGGCAATATTGTTACGCTTTGGCCATAAAATTTCGTTGTTTATTATTCATACACATGCATTTAAGGATTTTGTAAATAACATTTAAATTATTCATTTCATTGTTTATGAAATAGTAGGATAATCTGTGTAGTTTGACAAGTAGGTTCATCTTACCATTCGTAGATATTAGGATAATTTGTTTAGTTTGACCTTTACCTGTCATTGTTCATTAAATATATATAGACTACATGTATTGAAGATTCCTAGATAACATTATATTTTTATTCTTTCCAAACATACATGGTGCATGAAAATACCAAACATGGTGATTCTCAACAAAAAAATTTTACAGTTAGTCGTAAGAAAAAGTCATTTTCAATTGAGAGCCGTTGGTAATTTGTCCTTCGGTGTCAAATTGGCATTAGAAAAGGTTTCATTTTATTGGAAAATTTTGGGCAAAGATAAGTTCAATGGAAAAAATCTGACGGCAAGCTGTCTGACTACCGTACAAAAAAATGTCTGTTAGGAATTGAGGAAATTTTAGTTGAACTAAAATTTAGGAAAGTTGATGTTACATGATGCATAAATAAAATGTCGCATATAGACAATAAAGTGTGTGCTTTTTTTAAATAAGAGGGCCACTACTAAAAAAAGGGCTAATTTCCAACGGCCGCACTTTGAAAAATTAGATTTTTCAATGTGAAACCGTTGGAAGTTGACACGTTAGCAAAACATGTGTTGGAAAAGGAAAAAAGAAATTCCAATGGCTCAAGGGTTAGGTGTTGGAACATGAGCCATTGAAATTTTCCAATAGCCAAACCTTATAGAATTTGTTCTAGCAATTGAATAGTTTTTCAACAGCCAAGGCTGTTAGAAATATGCTAATGGTTCACGCTAATGGAAAATACCAACAGTTTAAGCTGTTGGAAATGTATCAATAGTTTAAGCCAATGAAAAATACCAACAATTCGGTCGTTGGAAAATCTTTCTAAAAACATTGAAAATACATATAACAAATGATACTAGATTTTATATTTTAGTAAAATTATAATTTATATTTATTAAAAATATATTTTATATCTTATATTATTACAAAAACTTGGAATCACATAATTATATTTTATATTATTACAAAAATTTCATTCAGATTAGCACCCATCTTCAAAATTCAAAATCAAAATAATTCCATAAGATCTGCACAACAATTCAAGAACAAAAAATTTCAAAATCCCAAAAATTTGATCAGATCTACACCCAACTTCCAAAATTCTATTTTATGATGTTCTTAATTAACAATTAAAATGAGAAATGATGCGCTTTTGCTTTTGCTCCTCATGCATGGCGAAACAGAATCTACTCCTCCTCCGGCAACGATTCATGTTATGCTTGCCAATGTTAGCACACATTTTTATTAATGATGCTGGTTTATTTGTGCAAAAAGAAAACATTGGTAGTATATTTACCTAAAAAGAAGTATATTTATTTGCACAAATTAAAAGAAAATGATGGTAGCATATTTACCTTAAAAAAAAGTATATTAATAAGCTGTTTGTTCCAATAGCCCACTCCTAGTTGTAGTTTCGTGGTCTAATCTGATTTCCCCATTCGTTGCAAATTAGGGTTCAGGATTGAGAAATAAGTTCTCGATTCGGCAGGCACTTCTTCCAATTGGCAAGGATGTCTGTCACAGCGGGTGTGAGCGATACAGTTATCGCCATTAGAGATAAACTCAGAGGGAAGATCGGCCAGACGAAGGTCAGGAGGTATTGGCCCGGTAAAGCTCCCGAATGGGGTACAGAAGCCGGCGAGGAAGACGATCTTCGGACGGCGAGGGCCGCAGCTTTAGCGAAAGCGTTCCCTACCCATGATGATTCCGACGACGACGACCCGAGGTTGCGTCGTCTGGCCGAGAGCCGGACTGCTAATCGCGACGAGATTAGGGCCGATCACCGGAGGTTCAGGGAGGCGGAGATCGTGTCCACAGAGGAAGAGGAGAACCGGAGGGCAGAAGGGTTGGATTTAGAGGAGGAAGAGGATGATGATGCTTTGGAAGAAAAGAGGCGTCTGCTAAGGGAGAAAGCGCTTAAAAAACTGCAGAAGGAAGCTGAGGAGGCGATTCTCGAAGCAGAAGAAGACGAGGAGGAGGAGCCAGATGACGAAGATGAAGAGGAATCTGAATACGGAACTGATTCAGAAGGTGATTACGGCACTGTTGCGATGTTCAAGCCGGTTTTCGTCCCAGAGGCCGAGAGGGAAACAATAGCTGAGCGGGAGAAACTTGAGGCCAAAGAACGTACCCTTGAGGAGGCGGAGAAGCGGAAACTTGAGCATCGGAAGATTGAAACAATACAAGTGCTCGTAGAGATGATAAGAGAAGAAGAATCAGTTCAAAAGAATATCGAACTGGAGGCAGATATTGGTGATGTAGATACAGATGATGAGGTTAACGAAGTGGACGAGTACGAAGCCTGGAAGACGAGAGAGATGGCGAGGTTGAAGAGGGACAGAGAGGAAAGGGTGGCGACGATGAAGCTGAGGGAAGAGATCGAAAAGGTAAGGAAGATGAGTGAGGACGAGAGAAGGGAATGGGAAAGGAAGAACCCTAAACCGGCTAAACCATTGAAGGTGAACCGGAATTTTATGCAGAGGCATTACCACAAGGGTTCTTTCTACCAGACAGAAGCCGATGATTCTGCTGCAACTGCTGGAACAGACGGTATCTACCAGCGTGATATCTCTGCTCCCACCGGTGAGGACAAGTTGGACAAGACCATATTGCCCAAGGTTATGCAGGTGAAGCACTTTGGTCGCAGCGGGAGAACCAAATGGACCCATCTGGTTAACGAGGACACAACTGACTGGAACAGTCCATGGACATACAGTGATCCCCTCAGGGCTAAGTACAATGCGAAAATGGCTGCTCTAAATGCACCTATAGCCAAACCTAAAGGAAACAAGAAGTTGAAAGTTTGGGACGAGAGATAAAGACTTCGTCTGGGAATAGTGTACGTTTAAAATTAGCTTTAGATATCGGAACAACTTATAACTATTGTTTCCAAACAAAACAAAAGGCCATATTTTTTTCGGTTTTCGGTTACTTTTTGAAGTAAGCAACCGCATTTGCAATTGGTTAATTTCTTTGGTTGGCTGGTTTTGCTTATATCTATTGTATGGTGTGAAAAGGACCATAGTAATGAAAGGCATCTTGTTATTCATTTGTTTGTATTCGGGAGTCCCCAATCTGATCATGCCTATGATTTTTTCTGTCAGTTCTAAAGTTGAAGCGTTTTAAGAATATATTGCTGCATTATACATTTGATAAATATTTCAGTATATATAAACAATGCATGTTTGTGACTCTAGTCCAATATGCAATTTAAATGAGAAATGCTTCAACTAAAAAGAATTGTACAAATGTGAAATTTTGTAATACAAACTTTGATCAGATAAAGTTTAAATACGAACAGGTCCTATATAAAATTCTATTCCTATTACTATCGAAACTAAAAATAAAAGGAAAAGAATAGAAAAGAAACATCATGGCATTAACGTGTTTGAGGTTTGAACCAACCTAAGATGTCTAAATCTAGGGCTCTCCAGGTCTTTAAGGAAATATAAGGACAATATAAGGCCTATTATTAAAAGTATTCCTCGGGGTTAAAAGTAAACTTAACGAAGAGTAAGATATTCGGTGTAGGGGTCAACCAGGAGGATATGGTGAAAATGGCCAAATTGATTGGTTGTGGTACAAAAAGTTACCGTTTACATATCTGGGCTTACCAATTGGAGCAAATATGAAGAGAGTCCAGGCTTGGCAGCAAGTAATTGAGAAGGTAGAAAGTAGATTGTGCACATGGAAGGCAAAGACTCCGTCATATGGTGGTAGATTGACCATGCTAAAATCAATTTTGGGAAGCTTACCGCTGTTGTTTTTCTCATTGTTTCGTGCACCTCTCTCAGTGATTAAAAAGTTGGAAAGTACAAGATGTCAGTTTTTTTTTTTGGGTTCAAGGGAGGGTAAAAAGACAGCTTGGGTAGAGTGGAGTAAGGTGTTAGTTAAAAAGGAGGTAGGGGGCTTGAGTGTGGGTAGTCTAAGGGCAAAAAATTTGGCTTTGCTCGGGAAGTGGTGGTAGCATTTTAGGACAGAGGAGGATACGTTCTAGGTCAAAATTATTAAGTCTATTTTTGGAGAAAATGGCTGGGTAGATAGAGTGTCGAGTGAGAAAATGTTTTTTGGAGTATGGGCGAACATTCTAAAAATAGGTAGGGAGTTGGAGGAGGTTGGGGTGGACTTTATAAACTCTTTTAGGTGGGATGTAAGGGTAGGGGATAAGGTAAGATTTTGAGAGGACCTTTGGCCGGGGAATTGTGATCTGAAGCATAAGTTCCCTAGGTTATTTAAGTTGGAGATGTCAAAGAATTGTTTGATAAAAGAAAGGAGGAGGGACAGTGTGTGACGGCCCTCGGAGCTATAAGTTTAATCAGCCAGGTAATTAGTTAATTTAATAAATTACACTTTAGATAATTTATTTGCAAGCTAAGTCTCGATAATTTAGGGTCCAGTAGTTAAAAATAAATAAAATTAATCATTTAAGCAAGCCGGGCCAAGAAGGGTATTTGGTCATTTCACATAATGACCCGTTTTTATTGTATGGTTGAATAGAGCATGAGAAAATATTAAATTTGAGGTATCACAGTTTTCCGTGATTCCCGCTCTATCATCGTGAATTTGTGAATTAACTGGATTGTCTATAAGTGGTTTATGTGTAATCATGAGAAAGATAGAGACAAAATTGAATATAAATGAAAGTCTGAGACTGGACGTGTAATTATATCTGTGAAGGAACCAGGGGCGGCGTAATACCAACTTTGGTCCACAACTTCTAAGCGTGTTACGAATAAGCCCATATTTCTTAGAGAGTACAAAGACATCACCATGTGCATGGCATGTGCAATTAAAGCCTACATAAGTTGACCTCCCACTAATTGCTCGGCCATCTTCTTCCACCTTCATCTCCAGACCACCAAAACCTCTATTTCTCTCCAAACACCACAGCTAACACAAAATATAAGCTTAATCCATCAAATTCAAGCACAAATAATCAAGACTTTGAAGAAAAAATCAAGTTTTGTGCTATCCTAAGCTAGGATTTCTTGCTTCTTGTCTGAGTAAGTTTGGTTCTATTATTTCCCCTGTTTTTGAGCTATAGTTTAGGTCTGTAAATTTTGGGAATTAATGTTAGACTTGGTTGTTAAGAGAAATCAAAGGTGCTCAACATGTTTATAGGCATTCTTGTGCTCATCCATGGTTAGTTTTGTTCCTATGGTGTAGATTTCATCACCTTTGGATATTTGGTACTGTTCATACGATTTTTATGGTAGAACTCATGGTTGGAATAATTGTTTGATGTGTTTCCTAGTTGTAATATGTGAATTGAGATGCAAATGAGCTAAAAACCAAGAGAACTAAGGCTGGAATTTTGGTGTAGCTGAAACCGTGAGTGTTGAGTTAGGTGTGGTTTAATTCTTTTACAGCCAGCCATAATTTCTTGTTCCAGGGATTTTAGTAGCTCACCAAGGGTGTTATCTTGTTTATGAACTAGTTTTTGAGGGCTAAAAAGCAAAGGAACATTTATTTGGAAGTGAATTACCAATTAATGCCATGAATGTGCATTATATGGCTGCTGTAATTGTAGTTACTTCCAAGAATAAACTGTATTATCACAGTAATGTTGGTGGCTTTTGGTGGTGATAATTTTGCTTATACACGAGTATATAAGGCATAAAAAAAATAAGAGAGCAAGATTTAGGCTACATTTATACTATTAAAAGTGTAAAGAACCACAAGATAGGCAAACCGGAGACAAAAAATTCTGGGTAGTTGGTGGTTGATTTAGGGGCTGTTTTCAAGTGTTAAAATTGATAAATTGTGCTTAAAATGATCAATATAGGTGTTGGGAATAAGCTACTAAAAGATTACCTAAGTTTGGGTTGAAACCGAGACAAAAAGGCTAAGTGCTTGAAGCTTGCTAAATAAAATTTGCTAAGATACTTATATATCAAGTGGCTGAATTATTGATGAATTTAACAAGCATGTAAATTGAGTATTGATGACTATTAAAAAGCTTATATGATTAGGTTTAGTAAGAAACTAAACTATGAAGTGCATATGAAGTGTGTAAGTGCATATTTGTAAACTTGTACCTATAGGCAAAAAGACTTTAATATGGTCTAAGTTACGGTGAGTATGACGGGTTAGGAACCTACAATACCTAAGGTCACAATGATAGGCTAAGACCTGGATGGACCTAAGAGGGAGAGGTGTCCTTAACCACTCATGAAACCTTATAAAGGTAGCACTAACACATGCACCGCATAAGCAAATAGTTCGCTTCTGTACATAAAATAAGGGATATTGGCAAATACTAAGAAGCTTTCAAAGCAGTATTTGTATGGACAAGTTGGACTTGTCAATTGCAGGACAAATGGGTAAAGGAATTGTGGGAACTAGCTACTCTCATAATTATTGGCAAATAATACGAATTCCTAGCACTACGATTTAAGCTCAAGTGCTCTAAGCATATATTCACATCCTTATGGATAATATGCACGGTCCTATATTGTTGATTTTCTTGTAGGTTATAACCCTTACTGGGAACTTTTGGTTCTCACATCTCTTACATATTTTGTGTGCAGATGCTGATGGACCTGGGGCTAATAACCAATAAAAGAACTGGTTATTAGTATTTTAATACCAGTTGTGCAAATGTTAATTAATATTGTACATTGTTGCTAAGTTTCTTTCTTACAAGTTTCTAATTATTAGAATACTAACTTATTGGCCTTTATTGTACAGAGGGAAGGAACAGGGAATACCTAAACACTGTAGTGACCCCTTTTGGCAGTGTAACTCAGGTGGGATCAGATTCTCAGATTCTCAGTGTGTAGCATATGTATAACACTTTTGTGTATGATGTATATATATGTGTGCAGAAGTTATGCCTTTGGTGTAGCAACGTGAAATTTATGGAGTCGCCACCAATTCGTTTATCTAGGTCGATTGGATACCTGTAATGGTCTACAAGAGATTCTAAGATCGTGAGTCGGTTACGCTAAAATAACCCTATTAAAGCGTCCGGAAATTGGTACCATGGGTTCAGTTTTTATCTTTTCCTAACTATTTATTTCTTGATCTAATCTTTGGTCGAGTATAATAATTTTAATGAATTTAATTCCAAACCGTGAATTTTATTAGATCAAACGGATATGGAATCTTTGATCTTTGATACTTGATTTTTATAATAATTTTATAAATTTAATATTTCCGAACCGTGGATTCTATCGAATCACTCGGATACGGAATTTAATGAAATTTAATTTTTATTTAAGCGTTTTAATTAATTTCTAATCCATATCATAAATTCTGCCAAATTATCTGAATATGGATTTTTTTACTTAATTTTTCATTCATTTTTATTAACTTTGATATTTTCCAAATCGAGGATCCTATCAGATCACTTGGATATTGAATTTAATGAAAATTTTAATTCCTGATTTAATATTAATTATTTATTTTTAGTCATAAATTTTTATGGAATTTTGATTTTTTTAATGATCTTCATATTAATTTTCTTTTTTTAAAAAAAATATTTTTTAAAATTTTATTTTTTTGCACTCTTAATTTTTTTTTTGATGAAATATTTTTTTAAAAAGTAAATATCTAATTCATAGATCTAAAAATATATTTTTTTAAAAAAAATGAATTTTGTAGAATCATCTAGTTATGATTTTTTTCTTAAATTTATTTTTATTTAAGGCAATTAAAAGGTTAAACTTTTGTTGTTTTGAAGGAAATAATAAAATGTGTCTTAATATTCCAAAAAAAAAAAGGGGGGGGCTTTTATTGTAATGATATAAAAAAATTAAAGAAAGTAAGACGAGCTTTTTGGTCAAAACATAGAGAAGAAAGAAAGAAAATGATAAATAAAATAAGGTTAGTCATCCACATATAAAAAAAAATAAATTGCAGAAATTAAATAAACAAATAACGTGGGGTGTTTAACCATCCACGTAAAAAAAAATAGGAGGTATAACCTTCCATGGAAAAATCAAGAAAAAAAAGAAATAAAATAAAAAAATAATTGTTAATGGCCCATCTGCAAAAAAATAAAAAATTAGTGATTTATATAAACACAATGAAAAATAGGAGGTACAACCTTCCATAAAAAGAATTAAAAAAAAACAACAAAAGTTAGATGTTAATGACATATCCACAAAAATAATAAAAAGGTTAATGACTTAGATAGACAAAAATGAAAAGTAGGAGGTACAATCTTCCATAAAAAAATAAAAGTGTGGGGCTTTTGGCCATCTACGTAAAAGTAAGAGGTACAACATTCCATAAAAAAAATAAACACCAAAAGTTAGATGTTAATGACATATCCACAAAAATAATAAAAAGGTTAGTGACTTATATAGACAAAAATGAAAAGTAGGAGGTACAACCTTCCATAAAAAAAAATAAAAGTGTGGAGCTTTTGGCCATCCACGTAAAATAGGAGGTATAACCTTCCATAAAAAAAATAAAAAAAAAGAAAATAAACAAAGCACACAAAAGATTATTGTTAGTTCTGCAAAAAAAAAAAGGTTAATGACTTGAATAAAAAAAAATGAAAAGATGAAAGGTTAAAAGAGAGTTATACCCAAAAGGAAAAAAAAAAATTCAAATCTGGCAGGTAAAACAGTTTTCTTTGCTTTTTCTTCATTTTCCGGCAATAATAGCGCAATCAGACGGCTGGGCTTGGTGGCGGCAGCTAGGGCTGTTTCAGGGAGGATGAGGATGGTGGCCAGTGTGAGGACAACGGCGAAAGGATTGACGAAAAAGTGGTTTTGGCTTAGAAACGTTGGCAGTAGGGAGCACGAATAGAAGTTTAGGATTTTTTTCTAGGTGAGGAAGGAGAACCAGGGACTAAAGCTACAGTTTTTTTTTTTTTTAAAAGGAGCTCAAATCTTACCTTCTATTTTTTTTTTTCACAGATTTGGACCCCTATTTATAGGGGAAGGAGGATTGAATTTCTATGATTAAAAATAATTTGAAATTTAATTAAAAACAGACTTATCTCTTAATTTGGTAAAATGACAGTTTTAGTCCTTTATGTCTCTTTGACTTCTGATATGTTCCTGAAGCTTCTGATTGAGTCAAATTTGTCTTTTCTGTTGGCTAGGCCCAAACCTTGCGAATAATAGCCAAAATTTTCCCTAGAACTTCCAGATTTTGTCAGATTCTTCCCAAACTTCTCAGTTTTGTCATTGTCACCCAAACCTTTTCATTTTTGTCAATTTTTTTAGAAATTTTCTTTTATATCTTATAGACACACATAGATATATATATATTATTATATATATAATATATATATATATATATATATATATATATAACACATATTATTTCAAAACTAACCCTATATAAAAAAAATGGCTCCTAAACTAATTATTATTATTATTATTTATATTATTTTTTTTATATATATATATATATATATATATTTATTTATTATTTATTATTTATTATTTTTTTGTGTAATTTTAATGTTTAATGGTCAGACGAAATTGGGTGTCAATAGCTGTCCCCCTTTGCATGCTTCATGGGACATGACGCATGCAAAGTCGTTACCGAATTTCATCCGACCTCAGCTAGACATTGATAATCTTCTCGCCGCCTAAACCCTGAGGAGAAAAACCTTTTTCTCCTCCTTTTTGAGGTTAAGGAACTTTCCTTAGAACCTCTGCGATAAGAACTCTCCTATCGTTGAAGAAAATTGATTGATTGATTTCGAGGTTAAGGTTCCATCCTTAGAACCTCGGCGATAGGAACTCTCCTACCGTTGAAGGAAAATTGATTGATTGATTGATTGAGGTTAAGGGAACCTTTCCTTAGAACCTCTACGATAGGAACTCTCCTATCGTTGAAGAAAAAATTGATTGATTGATTTTTGAGGTTAAGGAACTTTCCTTAGAACCTCTACGATAGGAACTCTCCTATCGTTGAAGGAAAAATTGAAAATTGATTGATTGATTTTGAGGTTAAGGAACCTTCCTTAGAACCTCTACGATAGGAACTCTCCTATCGTTGAAGAAAAATTGATTGATTGATTTTGAGGTTAAGGAACCTTCCTTAGAACCTCTACGATAGGAACCTTCCTATCGTTGAAGAAAAATTGATTGATTGATTTTGAGGTTAAGGAACCTTCCTTAGAACCTCTACGATAGGAACTCTCCTATCGTTGAAGAAAAATTGATTGATTGATCCTTGATTGAACTCTCCTATCGTTGAAGATTGAGGAGAAAAACTCTTTTCTCCTTTTTAAGGAGCTTTCCTTAGTACCTCAAGCAAAATTTGTATGAAGGCAATTGAAGTTGGAATGATTTCTTCGGAAGTGTGAATTTTCATAATAGGCGAGTGCAAAAATTTAAACTTCCATGAAATGAGTGAATCTTGATGATGAGAAATTCCATAAAATGGCAATAAAACAGACAAATTATGTAAGGGTACGGGTGTTTGGAATCAATATCCAAGGTTTCATCTAATATTTTCTTCAGAAAATATAGATTCCCTTGTGAGATGTGTCATCCAAATAAGGTTGAAGCTTAGCTACCCCAAAATGTCATGACTAGTAGACCTAATAGGATGCGTCTCAGGAGCAAAAAAAAAAAATTACTCCTTACTCAGCCATTCCAAACTAAAGGCTTTGTCCTATGGTTTTAATATCAGCATGAACAAAACTATCTAACAAGGTGAAGAAGAAAGAAGAAATTCCCTGAAAAGAAAAACTGAAACACGAAAAATGCTGATAATAAAACTAAAGGACAAGAAGAACAGATCGGATCGCTTCTTCTTCCACAATGCTTCAACAGGCCGGGTAAAGGACAATTATGGGATTGAACTGGTCGGGAAAGACTGTCGTGTCCAGTCTATCTGAATCATTGCTGGATCTGGTTCAGGAACAAAAGCTTGCATTTTATCTAGCAATTCTTCAGCAGTTGTTGCGGATATTATGATTCGTCGTGCCACTCTTGATATGAAATTCTTCTGCACAGCGTAATCCACAAAAGCTATCAGACCTGTAAAGAAATTGTTAACATTCAACAGCCCAATAGGTTTCTTGTGCAAATTAAGTTGGGCCATGGAAGCAATTTGGAAGATTTCTCCCAATGTGCCAAAACCACCTGGTAGAGCGATAAAAGCATCAGCATTAAAAAGCATTTGTAACACACGCTCTTGCAAATTTTTAACCACTAATTCTTCTCCAATCGTGCCCCCAGAAACAAATTTCAAAGGTCCAGGGATAATGCCCAGAACTTGGCTTCCTCCTAGAGATGCTGCTGATGCTACACCTCCCATTAATCCGACACTACCTCCTCCATAGACTAAATGTATTTTTCGCTCAGCTAATACTCTACCCAAATGGTTGGCTGCCTTTAAATACTCTTCATCTTTTCCAGGAAAAGCCCCAGAAAATACACAAATACTTCGGGATTTACGAGTTGAGGTTTTCTCCATTCCTATCCTTAACCTTGTGAGAAATGAAGAAAAGATGATGTATTTATAGAGGTAAAAGGATAATGCAATAATCACATCTACAAGAGTAGGTACATTATTGTCGGAAGAGAAGGAAAAATTTCAAAAGTGACAGCTAGCATATACAGTAGTATGACTGTGGCTCACGTCAGAAGAGAAGGAAAATTTCCAAAATGACAGCTAGCATGTACAGTCGTTTGGTTTACATCAGGAGCAGGTACATTATTGTCAGAAGAGGAAGGAAAATTTCCAAAAGCATGACAGCTAGCATGTACAGTAATTGTCGTGACTTTGTACATAGTCGTGACTTTGTTCACGTCTTCCACTGGTTTTACGTCCAGTAACGGCTTCAATGCCTTTTATGAACCGGGGATTTGCTTCCCTTCCAGTTTTCTTACAAACTGGCAAACAGGGTTGTTTAAAGTCAGATTCCCAAGACTGTAACGATCTCGTTCTTTTTGGAATGTCATTCATAAACCGACAATTTCCCATTGCACTATTCCACAAGAATGCGTTTGAAGAGTCAATAGGATATCATCCAAAGATTCCTTACGCAGGCCATTCTTAATGAACTTGCTTCTGTCTTCACGATTTCTGGTGATCGTCCCTGAAGACCGACATTTAGTATCACAATTCCATCGTCTACATTTATGACAGACGCCTAGCCTCTTTGCTCTTTGCTTCTTAGCATAAGCGCTTTTACCTAAGCCGGGCAAACGGGGCATAAATGTATCTGGAACTTCACCAGCCAAATGGACCTTTGCTTCAATTATCCACCGCACATTATCCGGAATGCCCTTGTGTATAAATACTCGGATTCTTTCACATCTAGCTTGATAAATATTTTTAAGAACATTTATTGGGAGGGAAGGAAAATACTTTCGCAGGCCGGAAAGAGAAGAATCCATTGACGAGAGAAAAAGAGGAGGAAATTAATTATTGTAGAAAACTGAAATAACCGACTATGAGAGTCACGGAGTACCATATCCACTACTTAACCGCATTTATAATGATGAAAGGATAATGTGTTTATTACGCTTACAAGAGCAAGTACATTATTGTCAAAAGAAAAGGCAAATTTTTTAAAATGACAGCTTGTATGTACATTAATTGTGATTGTGGCTCACATCTTCCACTGGTTTTACGTCCAGTAACGGCTTCAACGACTTCTATGAGTCGGGGATTTGCTTCCCATCCAGTTTTTTTACAAACTGGCAAACAGGGTCATTTAAAGTCAGATTCCCAAGACTGTAACGGTCTTGTTCTTTATGGAAAGTCCTCCATAAATCGACAATTTCACATTGCACTATTCCACAAGAATGCGTTTCAAGAGTCCCTCGGATATCCTCTAGAGATTCCTTACGTAGGCCATTCTTGATGAATTTTCTTTTATCTTCACAATTTTTGGAGATGAATCCTAAAGAGCGACATTTAGTATCGCAATTCCATCGTCCGCATTTATGACAAACGCCTAGCCTCTTTGCTATTCGCTTTTTGGCATAAGGGCTTTTACCTAAGCCGGGCATACGGGGCATAAATGCATCTGAAACTTCACCAGCCGAACAGACCTTAGCTTCAATTAATCACTGTACATTGTCAGGAATTCCTTTATGTATAAAAACTCTGATTCTTTCACATCTAGCTTGGTAGAGCTTTTTAAGAACATTTATTGGGAGAGAAGGAAAGTACTTTCGCAAGGTGGAAAGAGTAGAATCCATTGATGATAGGAGAATTTGAGAGAAGAGAGAAAGAAATCAGTTATTATAGGAAACTGAAATAACTAACTATTAGAGCCATGGAGTACCGTATCCGCTACTTAACCGGAAAGAAGAACACGCATTTATAGCGATGAAAGGATAACGTGTTAATTACGCTTACAGAAGCAAGTACATTATTGTCAAAAGAAAAGGTAAACTTTCCAAATATGAAAAATTATATGTACGGTAATTGTGATTGTGGCTCACATCTTCCACTGGTTTTACGTCCAGTAACGGCTTCAACGCCTTCTATGAGTCGGGGATTTGCTTCCCATCCAGTTTTCTTACAAACTGGCAAACAGGGTTTTTTAAAGTCAGATTCCCGGGACTATAACGCTCTCGTTCTTCTTGAAAAATACTCCATAAACCAAGAAGTTCACGTTGCACTAATCCACAAGAATGCGTCTCAAGAGTCAATCGGATATCATCCAATGAATCCTTACTCAGGCCATTCTTGATGAATCGTATTTTATCTTCCCGATTATCGGAGATCATTCCTAAAGAACGACATTTAGTATTACAAGTCCATCGACCACATTTATGACAGACTTGTAACCTTTTCGCTCTTCACTTTTTGGCATAATAGCTTTTGCCTATGCCAGGCATGTGAGACACGAATGCATCTGGGAGTTCACCTGCCAGACGAACCTTAGCTTCAATTAACCATCGCACATCTTCAGAAATTCCTTTGTGCATCAAAAATTTTAATCGTTCACAGCGAACTTGGTAAATCTTTTTAAGAATGTTCATTGGGAGAGAAGGAAAGTATTTTCGCAAGGCAGAAAGAGTAGGATCCATTTTCTAGAAGGAAATAAAAGAAAGAAGGGAGGAAGGAATCAGTTATTATGGGCAACTGAGACAATCGACTTGAGAGTCATGGAGTACCGTATCCGCCACTTAACCGGAAAAATGGAGCCTATTTTTTTTTGACAATATTTTGATGCCATAGATATCTATCTTTTATCTTTGATATTCCGGCGAGCTGACGTCAATCCTGTTCTTATGGGTGAAGCCTCGATTATCGAATCCATTTGCCAGCTTTTGACAAATTGTCAACGACAATATTTCATGACGTATACCTTATCCTTGACCATGGCTATCTCTTATCTTTGATATTTGAGGTGACGTCCATTCTGTCCTCACGGGTGTAGCCTCGATTATCGAATCCATTGCCAGCGATCCTTTTTTGACAAATTGTCAACGACAACATTTTTAACATCTACCTTATCCTTGACCATAATGTTGAACTTCTTGACGCGGCTTGGTCGAGCGTATTAGCTGTGGCTTCAGTGATAGACTGGAATGAGCTGATGAAGTTGAAGTCTCAGCTTATACTGTTGTAATCATGCCGCAGATATGCTCTCCGTTTGGTCCCTGTTATGCAAAAGCCATGTATGCATGATGTGAAATGCATGAATGCAGGGCATGTGTAACTAATGGCTCTTTTTTTTTTTTTTTTTTTGTTTTGTTTTTTTTTTTGTTTTTTTGTATGGATCTAGTTCTTCATGTCTTTGCTTTACTGGATCCTTTTTATGATGGCCTTCTCGGATTACCATTGAATCTCTTTATGCTTCTCAGCTCTTGTCCATTGCCTCAAAAGCTCAATTCTTTTCGAAAGCCCCTTCAAAGAAGTTTTTCTTGACTTGTTCCTGAATTTTGGTCTCAACTTCCTTAACGTTTTCCCGCATCATACTTTTTGCCTTTTTGGATAGTCATCCCTGTTGAAACATTCGTGAGTATGCTTCCTTCTTGATGATATAATCATGCGCCTATTTTTAATTGTAAGACTTTTGAAGCGATCATCCAGGCAACCACCAAGGCCATCTCCCGAAGATTTGTTACTCCATTTTTCCTGTTAGCCAATGTTTTGTGCCGTTCGCAAAGCAGGACCTCGATCTTACCTATTTTAATTCATAAAGCTTATCAAAGTAATCTACGGTCTTTGCTTTTTCTGAGTTTTAATTATTACTACCCTTCCTACAAAGTCACAATTTATTGCACACTAGAGGCCAACAAGAATGTGAGATTTGAAGAAAAAGAGCTAGAGAGAATTGTATTTTTATTTATGGATAAGGGAATACAAAAGTTGAATGTGAGATTTGAAGAAGAAGAGCTAGAGAGAATTGGCTTTTCATTTATGAGTAAGGGAATATAAAAGTCTTGGGTACAGATGAAGAACAATGAAGATCTGAGAGAAGAACACTCTCTTTGACAACTTTGATCAAACAAGCTCTGGCAACCCTGTATCCACTTCTTCCCTTCTGTCTGAAAACTTCATCATTATGCAAAGTATTTCTTCACTGAATCTGAGTTTACTGGTTTTGGTAGCTCTCGTCCATCCATTTCTGTCAGAATTAGAGCCCCTCCTGAAAAGGCTTTCTTCACCACATATGGTCCATCATAGTTTGGTGTCCATTTTCCTCTAGAATCATGCTGAATGGGTAGAATTTTCTTGAGCACTATGTCACCTTCATGAAATTGTCGTGGGCGAACCTTTTTATTGTAAGCGCGGATCATCCTCCTTTGATAAAGTTGCCCATGGCAGAGGGCCATCATTCTTCTTTCATCAATTAGGTTTAATTGCTCATATCTAGCCTTGACCCATTCTGCTTCTTTCAATTGGGTATCCATTAGTACCCTTAATGAAGGAATCTCAACTTCAATGGGCAGTACGGCCTCCATACCATATACCAGAGAAAAAGGTGTTGCTCCAGTAGAAGTACGGATAGAAGTTCTGTAAGCATGTAATGCGAAAGGTAACATCTCATGCCAGTCCTTGTAAGTGACAATCATCTTTTCAATAATTCTCTTGATATTTTTATTGGCTGCTTCTACTGCGCCATTCATCATCGGTCGATAAGGTGCTGAATTGAGATGCTTGATCTTGAACTGTTGGCACAAAGTCTGCATCATTGCATTATTCAAGTTCGTGGCATTGTCTGAGATGATACACTCTGGCAACCCATAGCGACAAATGATCTCTTTCTTAATGAACCGGCATACCACCTTTTGAGTTACATTTGCATAAGACACAGCTTCTACCCATTTGGTGAAGTAGTCTATTGCCACTAGAATGAATTTGTGACCATTAGAAGCTTTGGGGGTAATTGCTCCAATGACATCAATTCCCCACATAGCAAAAGGCCAAGGTATTGCTGTTACATTAAGAGGGGCAGGTGGAGCCTGGATCTTGTTGGCATATATTTGGCACTTATGACATTTTCTTACGTGATTGATGCAATCACTTTCTAATGTGAGCCAATAGTAGCCAGCCCTCATTATTTGTCTTGCCATGGTATGACCACTAGTGTGTGCTCCACACATTCCAGCATGAACTTCTTCCATGATCTTTCGTGCTTCATGAGCATCTACACAGCGAAGTAGCATCGAGTCTGGGGTTTTCTTATAAAGTATGTCTAGGTTTAAAAGAAAACCCATTGACAACCTTCGTAAAAATTTCTTGTCATTTTCTGATGCTTCTGGTGGATATACTCGTTCTTGGAGGTATTTCTTGATATCATGATACCAAGGTTTCCCATCCAATTCTTCCTCCACGCTCATGCAATAAGCTGGGGAATCTAGTATTTTCATTTCAAAAACAGGAGTATGCTCAGGGTCGCTTATCTTGTACATGGCAGCTAAAGTAGCTAAGGCATCCGGAATTTGATTATCTTCCCTTGGAAGATGATGGAAGCTTATACTGTTAAATTTTCCTGCCAAGTCTAGTATGAGCTTTTGGTAAGGGATCAATTTTGAATCCCTTGTCTCCCAATCTCCATTTATTTGATATATGACCAATGCGGAATCCCCATAAACTCGGAGATTTCGTACCTTCAGTCCCAGTGCCATTTGGAGTCCCATAGCACATGCCTCATATTCTACTATATTGTTGGTACAAGGAAATGTGATTTTCACTGTGAGGGGGAACTGTTCTCCACTTGGAGAGATGAGTATAGCTCCAATCCCTTGTCCCAAAGCATTAGATGCTCCATCGAACGCCATTTTCCATGTTTCATCATCTTCAGAGACTTCCTGTTCTATCGTCATTATATCTCCATCAGGAAAGTCCATTCTCATTGGCTCATAATCATCCAATGCTCTATCAGCCAGATATTCGGCAATCGCACTCCCTTTTACAGCCTTTTGGGTGACATACTGTATGTCGTATTCAGACAACAGCATTTGCCATTTTGCGATCCTTCCTGATAAAGCGGGTTTCTCAAAGATGTACTTGATGGGATCAGTCTTGGAGATCAGCAATGTGGTATTGTTGAGCATGTAGTGTCGTAGTCGGTTTGCTACCCATGCAAGGGCACAACAAGACTTTTCTACTACTGAGTATTTTGCTTCATATGTGGTAAGCTTCTTGCTCAAGTAGTAAATTGCATGCTCTTTCTTGCCTGTCTCATCGCGTTGACCCAATACGGATCCTAATGAAGAATCCTGTATTGATAAGTATAGAATCAACGGTTCTCCAGATCGGGGTGGTACCAAGACTGGTGGATTTGATAGGTATTGCTTGATTTTCTCAAATGCCTCTTGGCATTCATTATTCCACTCAATCGGATTGTTCTTCTTTAGTGATTTGAAAAGAGGTTCACACTTGGACGTCAATTGTGATATGAACCTTGCTATGAAGTTGATTCTGCCCAGAAAACTTCTTACTTCTTTTGGAGTCTTCGGGGGTTGCATTTCTTGTATTGCCTTGACTTTACTTGGGTCAACTCGAATCCCATCTTTGCTTACCATGAAACCCAATAACTTTCCTGAAGAGGCTCCAAAAGTACATTTGGCAGGATTCAATTTTAGTTGATACCTGCGAAGTCTATCGAATAGTTTTCTCAGTACATTTAGATGCCCCCCAGCAGTGAAAGTTTTGGCAATCATGTCATCTACATATACTTCAATTTCTTTATGCATCATGTCATGGAATAAGGCGACCATGGCTCTTTGATATGTAGCACCAGCATTCTTTAACCCAAAAGGCATCACCTTATAGTAGAAGGTACCCCAAAGGGTAATAAAAGCAGTTTTTATCATATCATCTGGGTCGAGTTTGATTTGATTGTACCCAGAAAAGCCATCCATGAAGGAAAAGTAGGAGTTTCCCGCGGTATTATCCACCAGCGTATCAATGTGAGGAAGTGGGAAGTTATCTTTAGGGCTGGCCTCGTTCAAGGGCCGGTAGTCTTGACAAACTCTTAGTTTCCCACTCTCTTTCTTTTCAACTGGAACTATGTTGACAACCCATTCTGTATATTCAGCGACTCCAAGGAATCCGGCATCCCATAGCTTTCGAATCTCATCTTTTACTCTCAAGATCAGATCCGGCTTTAATCTTCGTAGCTTCTGTCTGACAGGCTTCGCCCCAGGCTTCAATGGTATTTTGTGTAGCACTATGTCCGAGCTTAAGCCGGGCATATCTTGGTATGACCAAGCAAATACGTCCACATATTCCTTCAATAAGTGGATTAGTTCTTCTTTCTCTTCAGGAGGAAATAGAGTGCCAATCTTAACTTCTTTTACATCCTGACTGTCTCCCAAGTTGAATGTCTCAGTTGGTTCCTGACTTGTTGCTCTTTCTTTTTCATCTTGCTCGATCATTTTTAATAACTCAGGAGATATTTGAAGATCTTCGTCATCCGAGTCAGCAGTGTTTACAGGATTATCAAAGTTCATTCTTTCATTGTCATCAAAGAGAGTTTCAGGTCTGCATTAGCCAGAGAGAAAAGAGAGAAGAGAAAATGGCGAGAATGAGATGGATGCAAATTGGTGCTTTATTTATAATGTGCATAAATCACAACTTTATTGGAATGAAAAGCAATAACTAAAAGGTTCACTTAAGCAAAGACTACACCCTATTGATTGAACCTTTCTTTAGGAGGTTTTTACTATTAGATTACTTTGAAAAGCTCTCGATTACAACAGGCAGTTCTATCGCCTCCCAATTGTTCAGCACATCCCGTGGGCTACAGGGTTGAACGAGCTCCTCATTTTCGGGTGAATCACTGATTATTGCCTGAATCGAAAGATATTCAAAAGACTTGTCGATGCTGATGGTCAGCGCGCCTTCATTGTCATTTTTTGGAATCAAGCCACCACTCACGAATGTTTCAGTGATGTCAGGGATATCCAGATTTCTTTCCTCTAGAGGATGCCCTTTTAGTCGTGCAATCCTCTTTTCTCTCTTTTCAGCTATCGTCTTCATTTTATCTTGCCTTGTCGGTGTAAAACCTAGGCCGTATTTCCCTTCGTTTGCAGAGATTTTCAATGGCTCTGAGATCCCTTGCAAATCTTGTCCCAGGCAAATGCTGAGTTGGGATGAGTCTATGAGTCTCTGTAGATTCTCACGGAATTCTGAGCATTCCTGAATGGAATGACCCTTACTGTCATGAAAATCACACCATTCTTCACCTTTGATTTCTTCATGTCCAAGAGAAGGCTTTCCGATGATGACCCCTTCTTTCACAAGCCATGAATATACATGCTTAAGAGGGGTTGTGATGTCGTTGACTGACTTCTTTATCAGTCGGTGTTCCTCTATCATATTAACTGGTTTAGCTTGATGAGGCGGCAATGGGTTGTGAGTGACGTTCGGTTCATCGGAAAAGTCCAACCACTTTGACTCGATTAATTGTTGGACTATGCGTTTCAAAGCTATGCAATTTTCTAGGCCATGGCCCACAACGCCATCATGATATGGGCAAGTTATGTTGGGGTCATACCACCTTGGATATGGGGGTTCGAATGGCCTTGTAGGAATTGGACGGATAAGTTGACTTTCAATGAGCTTTGGATATAACTCAGTGTAAGTCATAGGAATTGGCGCAAAAATTTCTCTTGGTCTTTGTGTGGGTACTGGAAGGGTCGGAGCAGGTGGCTGTGATTGATTAGGCCTGTTGGGAGGATAATTATTGGGCCTATTGGTAGGATAGAACAGGCGAGGCCTAGTAGCCACAGTACCCACGAGGGGAATCCCTCTTCCGCGTCCTATTTGTTGTACTTCCTCATCCTTTTTCTGGATAGTCCTCCTCTATTCATGGCATCATTAAAGGATTCGGTGATTTTCCCGGTCCTAATCCCATGCTCAATTCTTTTTCCAGACATGACAATGTCTAAGAAATTGTTTGCCGAATTGCCAATAAGTTTGTCGTAGTATGGATACTTTAGTGTTTGGACAAATAAAGTAACCATTTCTCTCTCCATCATGGGTGGCTGAACTTGTGCGGCTAAGTCCCTCCACCTTTGAGCATACTCCTTGAAGGTTTCTTGCTTTTTCTTCTCTATATTCTGGAAAGTTTGGCGATCCGGGGCCAAGTCCATAACGTGCTTATAGTTATTGATGAAAGCCTGAGCGAGGTCATTCCATGTTTTGATGTTTCTTGGACCTTGACTTAGATACCATTGTAGTGATGACTTTGTAAGGCTTTCTTGAAAAAGTGTTATCCACACATTCTCGTCTTTTGTGAATGGTTGTAGTCTTCTTAGAAAGAGTGTGATGTGAGTGATGGGACAACTTGTTTCATCGTATTTCACAAAGTCTGGTACCTTAAAGTCTGAGGGGATCACAACATCTGGTACCAAGCAGAGATCATCTACCGAGAGAGATCCAAATATAGTGCCTCCTTCAATGGCCCGAAGTCTTTTCTCTATTGTCTCGAGCATTTGAAATTCTCCTTCTTCCTTTGATAGTGTCTTTTTCTCTTCATAGGCAGTATTTTGTTTCAGGTGAATGCTAGCGGATGGACCTGATTCCTGAAACAGATTTTCCTGAACTGAGATCCGTTGTGGGGTGAATCCCGGGGGATAAGTGGGATCTTGTGTCTCTTTGACGGGGACTTGGGTTGCTTTCCCCTTGATTAGCTCCATTAATTGTTTCATTTGCTCTGCCATGTTTTCCATCTTGGACTCAATATCTGTGAGACGTCCTTCCGTTTGTTCCGCCATGAGTCTTGTTTGGAGCCGAGTTGAATATCGGTGTTGAGGGCCAATTTTACCTTTTTAAAGTGAGATTCATTTTATTAGACTTTATATGTATGTGATTGATGTAATGCATGCATGCAATGAATGCTATTTTTATTAATGTGATTGAGTTGAATGGCTACTATCGTAACACCTTCAAACTCTAATGACTGTCTATGCCTAAACATTTAGCGCAACACTAAATCACCAAAGGAATTCTAAAACCAAATAAAGAAAGCCATGGTGGTCCGGCCACTTTATTACATAATCAGTTGGAAAAAGGTCAAGAATGTCCATGGTAATGGAGGTTGCGCTAAATGCTTCCTATAGTGCTATGTATGCAAAGAGAACAACAACTTAAAGATAGTTAATAACATGGCAGAATAATATATGCGCTACTGTGAACATTGTTAAAGAGAAAAAGTATACTTATCAAGGCACAAAGTGGTTAGAATGACAAGAAAGTTAGCAATAAACAAGCTGTGTTTTATTATGGAAGTCCTAATGGATAGATCTATGGCCGCTATATGCGTAGGTGGTTTTTTTGAAAAGAAAGGTCATGGGTTGGTCCTCGAATCCCTTTTACTAAGTCCTATCGGACTAGAAAAGGCCCAATTCCTCACCCACGAGGGTTATGTGAGGAAGGATTAATTCGAGTCGTAGTTTTCATGGTCCCATGGGGTGACTACTGTCACACTTGGGCAACACTACTAACTACTACGGATTAGAGAAAGCGCGGAAACTATTGTCTCACACGACTAGCCTAATTCGGGGTATTTTGCAGAACTTAGTTAGAAGTGAGCTTGGGTATTGAGCTCATTATGCATGCCAAGGTGTGTGCATGAAACAATACAAAAAAAATACTCAACACATTAAATCAGTATGTCAAGAAACAAACAAGAAAGAAAACGAACAAAAAAAAAAACTAAACCCTTTTTTGGCTAGACTCGTCCCCAGCGGAGTCGCCAAGCTGTAGCAACGTGAATTTTCATGGAGTCGCCACCAATCCGTTTATCTAGGTCGATTGAATACCTATAATGGTCTGCGAGAGATTCTAAGATCGTGAGTCGGTTACGCTAAAATAACCCTATTAAAGCGCCCGGAAATTGGTACCATGGGTTCAGTTTTTATCTTTTCCTAACTATTTATTTCTTGATCTAACCTTTTGTTGAGACAAATTTTAATGAATTTTATTTAATTTAATTCCAAACCATGAATCTTATCAGATCAGTCGAATATAGAATTTTAAATCTTTGATACTTGATTTTCTATAATAATTTTATAAATTTAATATTTTCGAACCGTGGATTCTATCAAATCACCCGGATACGGAATTTAATGAAATTTAATTTTTATATTAAATGTTTTAATTAATTATTAATCCATATCATAAATTCTGCTGAATTATCCGAATATGGATTTTTTTAATCTTGGTACTTAATTTTTATTCATTTTTATTATAAATTTGATATTTTCCAAATCATGGATCCTATCGGATCACTCGGATATGGAATTTAATGAAAATTTTAATTTTTAAATTTATTATTGAATGTTTTAATCAATCCATATCATAAAATATTTTAATTAATCCATATCATCAATTCTGCCGAATTATCTAAATATGGATTTTAATGTTCTTAATACTAATTTTTTATTATATATTTTTAAAAACCATGGATCTTATCGGATCACTTGGATATGGAGTTTAATGAAATTTTAATTTTTAATTTATTAAATATTTTGAATTTTATTTAAAAGTAACTATCTAATTCATAGATTTAAAAAAATATTTATTTTAAAACCAATGATTTTTGTTGAATCATCTAGTTATGACTTTTTATTTTTATTTTTCTTGTTTGATAAAAAGAACTTTTTTAAAAAGGTTAACTTTTGTTATTTAAAGGAAATAAAAAAATAGTGTATTATTACAATTAATATTTAAAATGACAAAAAAAAATAAAAAAAAAATAAGAGACCGGGGGGGCTTTTATTGTAATGATATAAAAAGAAAATAAAGAAAGTAAGACGAGCTTTTTGGCCAAAACATAGAGAAGAAAGAAAAAAAATGATAAATAAAATAAGGTTAGTCATCCACATATAAAAAAAAATAAATTGCAGAAATTAAATAAACAAATAACGTGGGGTGTTTAACCATCCACGTAAAAAAATAAAATAGGAGGTATAACCTTCCATGGAAAAATCAAGAAAAAAAAAGAAATAAAATAAAAAATAATTGTTAATGGCCCATCTGCAAAAAAAAAAAAAAATTAGTGACTTATATAAACACAATGAAAAGTAGGAGGTACAACCTTCCATAAAAAGAATAACAAAAAAAATAAACACCAAAAGTTAGATGTTAATGACATATCCACAAAAATAATAAAAAGGTTAATGACTTATATAGACAAAAATGAAAAGTAGGAGGTACAACCTTCCATAAAAAAATAAAAGTGTGGGGCTTTTGGCCATCCACGTAAAAGTAGGTGGTACAACCTTCCATAAAAAAAAATAAACACCAAAAGTTAGATGTTAATGACATATCCACAAAAATAATAAAAATGTTAGTGACTTATATAGACAAAAATGAAAAGTAGGAGGTACAACCTTCCATAAAAAAAATAAAAGTGTGAGGCTTTTGGCCATCCACATAAAAGTAGGAGGTACAACCTTCCATAAAAAAAAATAAATAAATAAACAAAGCACACAAAAGATTATTGTTAGTTCTGCAAAAAAAAAAAAAGGTTAATGACTTGAATAAAAAAAAATGAAAAGATGAAAGGTTAAAAAAGAGTTATACCCAAAAGGAAAAAAAATTCAAATCTGGCAGATGAAACAGTTTTCTTTGCTTTTTCTTCGTTTTCCGGCAACAATAGCGCAATCGGACGACTAGGCTTGGCGGTGGCCGCTAGGGCTGTTTCAGGGAGGATGAGGATGGTGGCCGGTGTGAGGATAACGGCGAAAGGATTGACGAAAAAGTGGTTTTGGCTTAGAAACGTTGGCAGTAGAAAGCAGGAATAGAAGTTTAGGATTTTTTTATGAGTGAGGAAGGAGAACCAGGGACTAAAGCTACAATTTTTCTTTTTTTAAAAAGGAGCTCAAATCTTGCCCTCTTTTTTTTTTCTTCATAGATTTGGACCCCTATTTATTTATAGGGGAAGGAGGCTTTCTATGATTAAAAATAATTCAAAATTTAATTAAAAACAGACTTATCTCTTAATTTGGTAAAATGACAGTTTTAGTCCTTTATGTCACTTTGACTTCTGATATGTTCCTGAAGCTTCTGATTGAGTCAAATTTGTCTTTTCTGTCGGCTAGGCCCAAACCTTGCGAATAATCACCAAAATGTTCCCTAGAACTTCCAGATTTCGTCATATTCTTCACAAACTTCTCATTTTTGTCATTGTCACCCCAAACTTTTCATTTTTGTCAATTTTTTAAGAATTTTTTTTTTATATCTTACAGACACACATAGATATATATATATATATACATATTATTTCAAAACTAACCCAATATATATATTTTATTTTTTATTTTTTATTTTTTATTTTTTTTGTGTAATTTTAATGTTTAATGGTCGGACGAAATTGGGTGTCAACATCTGGTAAATGCTATGGAACTAGTGGTTGTGTTCCCTAGTAGCTTGTATGGATTCACAATGCATAATAGTATACTTTATATAAATGCATGTTTGAAGTGCTGGCTAGCTGCATCGATTATATATTATTTTTATGGTCATTGACCTTTAGCCATGGTATGGCATAGTATAAAACAGTATTACATTAAGGATTTAATCAATTAGCAGACCCACTAAGGACAAATTTACATAGGCCTAACACTGAATGAGTGTAAGGTTCCTGGGGTCCTATATGATAGAGATGGGATTAAGGTTCAAGGCCTGTGACATAGTGGGTGGGATTGGTTGTGGAGGAGGGATCTAAGAGGAAGGGAGGTTGGAGAGTTTCAGGAGTTGTTGAAATTACTGGTCTCATTAAACTTGATTACAAGTTCCTCTGACAGATGGAGGTGGCATCTGCACTCCACTGGTATATTTTCAGTTAAGGTGCTGTCCATTTTGGTGGATGAAGCTCTTTTACCAACTGCACTTGGTGGCCAAGCTATAAGATGAAATTCGTGGGTTTTTCGAAAAGTCAACGTCTGTATCTGGAGGGCCTTGCAGTATAGGCTTCCTTCAAAGATTAATATGGCAGTGCGAGGCTTCACAGTTCAAGATACTCTTTGCCCATTCTACAAACAGGAAGAGGAATCGTTGGACCACTTGTTTGTGAACTGCTCCCAGGCAAGGGATGTTTGGTTTGTAGTATATTCATGGTGACATATTCAAGTGATGAGCAGGAAATTTGATGCAAGTTTTGTTTGGCCAACATATGGTTTACTTTAATATCGCTCAACAGAAGGTTTGGGAGGATATAACTTTCATTGTGGTTTGGTCTATTTGGAATAGAAGAAATATTTTAGTCTTCACAGATAGTAGAAAACCAATCGGGCAGGTGCTTTTCCGAGTTCAAAGTTTTTCCTACTTATGGATTAGGAACAGGTGCCCAAAACTCAACTGTAATTGGTTTGAATGGTTTTTTAATCTAAAAAGGCGATACAGAATTTGTTGTAAAAGGGAGGGGCTGTGTGCTTGTCTAAGCGTTATGTAAGCTTTGTTTTAAGGGTGTGTGGGGAGTCTTTGTGGGGTATCTAGGACTAGCTCCTTGCTAGTTGTGTAATCTTGTTCTTCCTTCTTTTAGTAATCTAATTCTTCTTTCTACCGTTAAAAAAAAAAAAAGGCCTATTATTAAAAGGCTCCTGACTGTAAGTTACGGCTGGAAAAGTATGCCCTTGACGCTAACGTATATGTTAGCTTATATCATTTTCAAGTTTTTGAAGAAACTCAACTGGCTTGGTACTTCTTCAAATTCATGATTTTTGACACAGAGTATTACTTTTGTAAGTGAGATGATACTATATTGGGGTAAAGTTAAAGCAAGGCTTGTTGTTAGCTGTCTATTTTTTGTTTATTGGTAGTTATTTATTCTTTCAGCATTTGCTCTCGACTAATTTTTACTGCAATAGTTTAATGTTCTTTTGGCTCAACTTGCTGAATTGATTCTTTTAGAACCGGTTTCATATTCTTTTAGTTATAAGTTCTTCTTTGTTCTTTGGAATAAACAGTCAGTTAATTTCTTAGCTGTGATGATCATTTCATGGTAAAGGTGAAATAAAAGAGACAGTAATTATTGGAAACAAATTTTTTAGCGAAACAAACATCAAGAAAGTGATAACAACGAAGTTATATTCATTTGATTGTGAACAAAGTTAGATAACAGCAAAAAAAAAAAAAAAAGAAGGAAGAAAGTGAGGAATATTCTGCTACTTAAGCTGTTGAGAGATTAGAAAAACTAATTGATGTTAAACGAATAGAAAATAGAACTAAAAAGAATAACTTGTAATTTTACATATGGTTCATTTAGTTTTCTTAATTTGTTCGTTTAATCATCTTGCGCAGCTTTCCTTTATCACTAATTGTTTTTGTGTTTGTTTAATGCATCAAATATTCATTTCGTTTTCGTATCAATTCATAGTAAGTACCGTTGCAACTTATAAAAACTCTAACCTCCTGCACAAAATTCATTGTCCTGGAAAAAAACACACATCTCCTATATAAAAAGAACATCTGATTCTACTTACTGCAGAAAAAAAAAACATCTATTTTCTATAAAAGAACAAATCCTTAACACCTATTTCTCCGACCGATCGTTTATGTGTTCATTTTTAATGTAAAAAGTAGAAAAAATAATTGCAAGTGAAAATTAATGATTAACCTTGAAAGAATTTGCCTTTGACCAGTACCAATATATAGTTGTTCCTGGTAAAGATCATATATAATAGATTCTTTTAATTAACCAAAAACGACCTTGCCCTGACTCAGGATGTCAACAAGAACTATCTTGAAGTACAGATTTTGTGGGCTAATTTTGTCATTAAAATCCTACATCTTGATCAACCATTTTGAGGTTGGGTCTCTGTCTGTTACAATTGGACCAGACCATATCCAATTGGTCACTGACTGGTTCAATCCTAGTATATTGTACCAAATGTTGGCTAGGCAGAAACTAACCCCACTAACCCTTCCGTTAATCCAATTTCCTAGCTAGCTTTGTTTTCTTGACCCAAAAGAAATGTCGATATTAAACACCTTTCACAAGTCCTCTGGGGCACCCGTTAAAATAACCGTTTGCTATTTAAGCCGTCTGAAACTTGATCCCAAGAGGAGAGACTAATACATATAAAAGTTGGTACTGGGTGCCTCCAGGTTTAGGGTACAAAAACTTCTCATCACATCACAAGGTCCTGCTTTCCTACAACAGATTGATGACTTGTTACACATCTTGAACACTGTAAATTGTAACTTCGAACGTTTGATCCGAGGGGTTTACCAGTTCAAAGATGCAAACATCACCTACTTGAAGATGGTTGTCCCTCACAAACTCCCACCAACCATTGAAGAACCATGCGTTGGCTGGTTTCTTGCTGCTTAAGCAATGACACTTAACTCGCCAACTTCTACCGCTTGCAAGGTGGAGATGTGCATACTGCACACCTTTCTCTGAGATGTGTTCCCTGACAAAGTCCGTCGGAATCGGCTAAACAATAGAAACTTTGGTCATCAAATCCAGATCTGAATCTTAGAATCTATAAAAGCCTAATGGAAAAAAGAAATAAGATGGCTTCGGTCACGAAAAGGGATTACCATGCCACTGTGCTTGCGGCGAACATATGAAGGAGACATGAGAACCTTGAAGAATGGCTTGTTGGATTTGAAGTCCTCTGCTCTTCCAAGAGCTTTAGCCTTCTCTTCACGCGTGTAATACCTCACCAGTCTCTTTCCACCCTCCATCCTTGGGCGTCTATGATCTACAACCAATCCAAAAAGTTAACATAACAAACCTTGTTGCCATTGCAAACAACCAAGTGGCTTAGGATAACAAACCATTCGCTTGCTTAGGACACAAGGCAACGCCGATGATCTCAACAGAGACATCATCAGCATCATCTTCATCAACAACATCTCCAGCTTGCCCTTGAAGTTCCCTGTTGGTTCTACTGCCCTCTTCGGCATTGCTGGGACGAGGGTAGTCTATCTCTGACGCAGTCAAATCCAGTATGACAACATAAAAACGGCAACTACCGTCATATCGGAAAACCAGAAAGGTTCCTTGCTTCAGACGGTAATGCTGGGCAAATTCTTGCCACCCATTTTGCAGCCAAATTCTGCCATCAGATTTTGTCAGTCCAATTGGCCATTGTTTACCATCTGGGAGCCTAAGAAATACTGTGTTTGAGCTTAACAGATCATCCCCATACTTCCTAACATACCTTTTGGGGATTCCCTGGGTTAAATTTTCCAGAAAAACAAGGCATTAGCTTAAGAGTTGCTCAAGACTGATTCTAAACTTCAAATAAAGGAACAACGACAAAAAAAAACAAAACAAAACAAAACAAAACAAAAAGAAAACCTGCAAGAAAATTAGACAAATAATTGTTTTCAGCTAGTACCGACATAGTCCTATGATGATCTTGAAGAATCGTTAAACTTTATGAACAAAAGGAACAAACATGCAGGTTTCTTATATAAAGTATGAAAAGCACCCAAACTGAAATAAGGGAGGAAAGAACTTACAATCTTGCCCTGGCTAAGGGTGTGAGCAAGAAGAATCTTGAAGAAATGGGGAATTTCTGGGCTAATGTAATGATCAGAATTCTGCATTTGGATTGAGTTTTGAAGAGAGAAGAGAGAAGTCTCTGGGAAAGGGGAGTAGACTGGAAGGGACGCTTTGGTGTTTGTGATGCTCTTTAATTTCACTTACTCCCATTTAATGCGGAATTAGAATTTCGATAATTCTGACAAACTTAATGAGTTCTTACTTGCTTTTTATTGCTTACCATAAATGATACAATTAATTTCGGATAGTCTAGATATTTTTATAATGAGTTGCATATATTAGTACTAGGGAAAAATAAGTTGGTACATAAATCTGATTTATAAAGAGGAAAAATTAATGATGTAAATGGTTTATTGATTATCAAAATATTATATCACAATTTGAATGTGCAGCAAAAGAGTTATTAAATAATTTAAATTAGAAAATTTAAAATTGATGTGTGATAGTTAAATAAGAGCTATTATATTTAAATTATTTAATAACTATTTTTGCATAAATTCAAGTTATTCTGTAATTTATTGACAGTTAATGAATCACTTAAACTATATAGTCTAAAATTTAGGACCAATACACAATAAAACGAACGTTGTTGACTAATTTACAAAAAAACTTAAGTGTGCTTAGTGTACGACTAATTGACTGATCTTTTTTTTCTTTTTTTACTTTTTTTGAAAAAGAAAATTAGTTCGGGAATATTTGGGGCAAGGATATACACAAGGCATAAAGCCTCCAATACTTGTCTCCGGTATGTATCTCTATACTACAGATCTAAGCTTCTATTGGCAGATGGTCTTCTATCCTAAACCACACAAAACATTCCAAAAATGGGAGTAATGGGTAAGAGCAAAAATAAGAAAATGTTACTTTTTTAAAAATTTAAATAAGTAAAAGTGTTATAAAAATAAGAGTTGAAGCAGCATTTGAGAGCGAAAGTAAGAATGCATCAGAGCGGTGGCCCAAAATGAAAAAATTATGTCATATAGCTTCTATCTCGGGCCTACATTAGTTAGATCTTCTGAAAATATTGAATTTCTGAAAATTAGGAAATATCTTACAACATATGTGAAAAGAACATTCTCCACCTTGAAGCCATGGCTATTCTATGGGGAGTGAAGAAGGCTCGCAGGCATGGATTGGATTCAATAGTGATAGAATCGGACACATCAATAATTATTTCTGAATTGCAAAAGAGGTCACTCATCCTCTTGTTAATTTAGAGATTAGGTAGGTGAAGCTTATGTGTTAGGTAGTTTCTTTTCATTTTGCTCGTTCTCTTTTATTAGAGATTCTCTGAATGGAGCTACTCATTGCTTAGCTAGAAAAGGCCTATAGTGTTATGGTAGAGTCAAGTGGGAGGACCCTCTCCTAGATTGGTTGCTATGTGATTTGGTTGAATTTAATGAAATACCGTTTTCTGTCAAAAATAGGGTTAAAATCTAGTTTTTTAATAAAAAAATTATTGTCTGGTGTAGCTAGAGTATATTTTATCCAATAGGTAGAACTAATCTCCCCAAGGCACCGATTAGCAAATTAATAGAATTAGGACCTCTCCCAAGCAAGTCAAAATTAAGCTGAAGATATTCAAGCTAGTTATCTACATACTTAGAGCGCAGACACAGAGATTAATGTGTGTTTAACTTATATTTTTTTCATCCCACATTGACTGCAATGTTTGATTTAGCTCGGTTTTTTAGGCAAGTAAAAATTTTCGCATCTCGAACAATTTTGCCCTTTCATCCTTTTCTCGCAAGTAAAAAGGTATGTTGCCAACAAAAGTTGTGTCCTATCCAGCATGGGACATTGTTACACATCCTAAACCCTGAAAATTGTTACATCAAACATGAACGAGGAAGGATTTACCAGTTCGAAAGCACAAACATCGCGGACTTTTAGATCGTTGTCCCGAACAAACTTCCTCCAGCCTTGACGGAAGGAAGCATACGGCCCATTCTTGCACACCAAGCAATAATGATACTTGACCTGCCAACTTCCCACGCCTGCAAGGCGGAGACATGCGTCTTGCTCTCGTGTCCCCGGGGCGTTTCTCTTCGCAAAGTATGCCGGAATAACCTTTAAACAAGCGAAATTGTTAACTTGGTCGGTAAGGGAACTAAGAGCCTGTTGAGAAGAAGGGAAAATTAGTGCTACTCACCAGGCGACTTTTAGAAGGACCAACATATGAAGGATACATGACAACAATGAAAAATGGATTGTTGGACTTGAAGCCCTTTGCTCTTCCAAGATCTTTAGCTTTCTCTTTACGAATATAGTTCGTCCACCTCTTCCCAACCTCCATTCCTCGGCGTCTGTGACCTGACATTACTCGAACAAGAAACAGGAAACTTCTGTCATAGGAAGAAGCAGATATGGAACATAAACACTAGGGAAAGTTTCCAATCTGAGGCTGCTGGACACAAGTTACTGATCAAATTGCTTTATATTTTCAGCTACATAACGTCACTAGCTACTCAGAGCCCCATTAATTAGAAGTTAGAGGGTCAAGAACTAGCCATGTAACTGCACTCAATTTCACTACCTGCAACGTCTTTCATCCAGTTCGCAGCATTGGAAGATGGCACCTGTGATGTTCCTTTGGTTTTCTTAGTATCTAAGGCTTCACCAACAATCTCTAGAGACACATCATCATTGTTGTCATCATCATCATCATCGTTGTCATCGTCATCATCATCATCATCAGTACCAGCAGCAGCAGCTTGCTCTTTAAGTCCCCTACTTGATTTACTACACTCTCCAGCATTGCTTCGATTGGGATACTCGATCTCTGTGGCACTCAAATCAAGTATCACAACATCAAAACGGCAGCTACCATCATATCCGAAAACCAGAAAGCTTCCTTGCTTCAGAAGGTAATGCTGAGCGAATTCTTGCCACCCATTTTGCAGCCAAATTGTGCCTTCAGATTTGGTTAATCCCATTTCCCATTGTCTACCATCCGGCAGGCTAAGCAATACTGTGCTTGAGATTAGCAAATCATTCCCATGCTTTCTGACATACCTTTTGGGGATTCCCTGTATTAAAATCATTCCCATGAAGTTCAAGATCCACTACTAAAAAATCATCATTTTCCAACTGCTAAAATTCCAGTGGCTAACATATATTTCAAAATATTTTTTCTAAATATCTAACACTACTCTTGCTGCTACACAAATGGGTTTGTACCAAACCAAGGTAAGGGATCAAAATTTAGGGCTCTAAGGTCTTTAAGGACATGGGGTACAAATTTCAGGCCTACAGATCTCCTTGCATGCCCTAAATTAAGGCCTAAGTCGCTATCAGTTTATTGCAGCTACAGATCTAACTCACAACTTCACATTTTTTGTTGTCAACCTGAATCGACAATTCAATCGGCGTCTATCTATATGTAGACAAAAGTTGAACAAAAAAAAGTAAGGATCAAAATAACGTGAAACTAAGAAAAACAAAGACAAAAAGAAAAGCGGCCAAACTAAATATGCAAGGTTATATTTTAACTTACAATCTTCCCCTGGCTGAGGGTGTCAGCAAGAATAATCTTGAAGAAATGGGGAGTTTTGGGGGTAATGTAATTGGAGCTCTGCATTTTTTTAATTTTTAATTGGTGATTTTGTAGAACAGAAGGAGGAAAGAAAAAGGGTAACCATATTAAAGCTTATCACTATCGTAGCAGATGAAGGAAACTTGCCCTTTCGGCTTTCGCTCCAAGATTAATTAATGTAGAATCCCGATAATTATGACAATATTATCCTCAGTTATACGATCTTTTTTAGATTAATGGACCTCTCTTTCTGGGTATTTTTAGAATTTGGTGTGAACCATATCTAATTGGAATATCCAATTGGTTCTGAGACTGTCACTTACAACTTGACTCATGTTAAAAAATTTTACCCTTAAGGAAGTAGGGGTTGAAAATAAGCCGAGCTGAGTAGTAGGTAGGTTGATCATGTTTGGCTTGAATTATTTATCGAGCTCGATATTTTGTTCATATTTAAATTAAAAATCATATGAAGAGCTGTAAACGAGCTCTAATCGGATGGAACTCGAGTTGTTCATTTAAATTAAGGGGAAAAAATCTAAAATTAGACCGAATTGAACCAAATAGTAAGCAGATCGAGCTTTATTTAAATTATATATCGAGCTTAAATTTTATTGAAGTTTGGCTTGATAACTTTTTAAACGATTTACAAACGAACTTTAAACCTAGTTAAACTCGAGCCGAGCTCAAACTATTTGTTCATTTTTCAACCCTATAATTAACTTGTCCATTTGACTAGCAATCGAATCAATGAGCAAAAAATGCCTTATTTTTGGTAGTTTGAGGACTGAGTTGGTTTGGGAGGATGCAAAGTGTTTGAATAAGCAAAATTTAAGAAACTGAAATGGGTTTAGGCTTACCCAATTGATCACAAATTTTTAATCTAGTGGAACCTAGCTAGGCCATTTTCCAATTTGTTGGCGACACTCAAATCAATCAGCCCCATAAATTCCTTAGGTGGGTGGCTCCCAATAAGAGCACTGGATAATTGCTGGAGGGTGAGGTCACGATCAGATCATCAGTTAGTGTTTTCTTACACTTAATAAATATTTTAAATTATCAATTTTTTTTTTGTAAATACATTTTTTTTCTTTCTAAGTGAAATTAATATTTTTAAATATCAATTAACTGTAAAAAATATATAAAAAATTTTAAATTACAAATACACAGTTACCAGACAATTTAAATTAGAATTTTAGAAGTAGTCATTAGACAATGTAAAGAAAGTAGAGGGGGTGAAGTGTTTGTTTTTTAAAATAAGGGGAGCAAAGTGCAAGTTGGACCAGGGAAAATATGTGATCTAATATTCTTAACGCTAAACACTTAGATATTGTCTTGGTGACAAATGTACAAGTTAATGCAGCTTATGCCAACCCAAAGGTTAATATTTCGATTTGGTGGAAGCATTTTCACAATGGTTTTTTAATCTTTAACACTTCAAGACCTTAAAACAAAATGAAAGTGACAATGTTTTTTTCGTAAGTTTTCAGTTAGTACGGATAAAATCAGTGGATTACCTAAGTATTTCGGGAATTCTCTTACAACAATGGCGAAAAGAATGAAACCCACCACAAAGGTCATGGTAAGAAATCTATACAAAATTGCGATATATATATGACTGGAAGTCACCAAAACTCATCCTCAATTTTACACCATGGGAACTAATTACTCCCCTACTCCCTATATTCTACCGGACCGTTCCAAAACATCAAGCAAGTAGCTTCACGAGGATTGAGTTTCTCCAAACAGATCTGTACATCAGTAGTGAAAACTTAGAAGTAATAGTTGTCCCCATTGCTTACAGAATCTTTGCAGAGCATGGACCGGACTTCCCTTATAGAACTTGGCAGCTCCATGTCTCTCTCGGCGAGTGTATTTCCTAGCAGTTTCTGCATTTCGGACACAAATATCTCATCCAAGATCTACAGAAGAAGTAACTACGGTCAGTAATAAGTTAAACGTGTGGCCAACAGCATGACTTTTTAGATGCACTTTGATCTGCAAATGTGGATCAAAGCATGTAAGAAACACCATATAGATTGTTATGCGCTACATCGCAAGTCATTAACCACCTTTTTATGAAGTCAAGAGCAAAAAGTTTTCTAAGCTATGAGAGGAAAAGCATCAGCCAAACCAAATTTTAGCAGGGCGAAAATGGTGGAGCCAACTTACTGATACTGTGATCCTTAAACCCTTGTAACAAGACTGGTTATCTCTAAGATTCTCCAGGAAGGATAGTATGTCCTGTAAGGAGGAAATAGAGCAAGTGAGAACTTGAGATGTTCAAGACTTTGACACACTTTGAGCAGGCATGTTCCAGATTTACCTGCCCCATTCTGTCCCAAAAATTGCGGCAGATGATTATGAAGAGATGATTGTCAAATAATGTAGAGAGGTGATGGATTGAGTTTATCAGAAGATCCTTCAAAGACTGCATTCTGTTCAGTACATCTGATTCGACCGCATTTTCTTTTGAGTCTTGAATTATCTTCTTTAACTTTGTTGCACTATGAACTTTAGTCTGTGCAGACAAAACCAAAATTCCATGTAAAGTTATTACTTTGAGTTGAAGGCTATCTAAGAATCTAATTTCATAAGAATAAGCATCGGCCTGAACATGAACATGCATGCGCAGATAGTGCAACAATGACAGCATCAATATTCCTAGCCTTGAGCTGCTATAAAGGGAAAAAAAACTAGAAGCTAACTCATGCAACTAGAACTGTAATTTCAACATGCCACAGTTGATTAGCGATCCACATACAAAAGAATAAGTTGATGAAGAATATCAGACAATGTGGGAAAAGAATCAAGAACTGCTAAGCGAGCAGTTGATGCATAAAAGTGCATGATATCAAAAGCAATCCATCTGTAGAACCTTAAGAGCACTCACATTCTCCATGAGTTTCTCCACTACAGCTTGCGTAAAATTCCTGAGTTCAGCTCTCAACATCACTCTTGTCTCACTGAGTTGTTCCCCTGGGACTGCATTCCCAGTAGGTCCAGTTAAAGAACTCCAGGACTTGAACTTTGTCTCTATGTTAGAATGTAGAAAATCCAGCATCCTTTTTATAGAATTCAGAAAAACACCCAACTGAAAGATAATTGTTTTGGTTAGTTGTGGGATGTCAAGTTACCATTCATTGTCAATCAAAAGATGCAAAAACACAATAATGTATTTCAGCAACCTCATCTGGAACCACGTAAGTGGAGGGTGTTCCTTTGGCAATTTTCTGTACATATTTGAGGCCAAATATCTTTGGAGCAATGCTCTCCTTCAGTGGTGATAAAACAACAGTATATTGCTTCTCAAGGGCTCTGAAAGTTGCCTTCTCTACGGTCGTGATAGCCTTTTGGTAGATAAAATCCATTGAAAAAGAGAGAAAAGATCCGCAAAATCATCAAAATGCAATGCAGGTGAAGAACAAAGAAACATAATAATTAATATCTGCAGCATATTACTTGCTAGATATCTTCTGGTCTCTCCAGAAATTCAAATGGAGAAGTTTTTTGTTATGGGTGATTTAACTGCTTATTATGCAGAGCAAATGCATGCACCATAAATAACATAATGTGTGTGGCTGTAAGAGAATTATCTCTAGAAAGAGAAACTTATTGCTTTCATGCTTCACTTTTACATTCTAAATGTTCTGCAATAAATTCTTAGGACATTATGAATCTGCAATAAATTCAAATGTCATGAACCAGAGCCTGGGTTCAAGTAAACTCAAGTATTAGGATTCTCCATCTCTTCGTCATTCTGGAATGCATAAGCCCCATTCCCTGATAGGACTTCCATGTACGTGTGAATATATTCTTAGAGTTGATCTAATTTTCTGCAAACGTAAAGGATTGTAGAAACTAAAACTACTCGTTTCATATGGCAAGAATATATTCATGATCTCCGGACAAATCTGATACAAATATATTTTCCCTTCCATATCCCCTCATATGTTGACTAAATGTCTAGAACAGTAAGAACAACAGTGGTAGGCTAGAATATACCTTTTCCAGGAAAAATGTAAATTCAGGCCATCGGTGAATGATGACTTCATACTTGTTCATCATATCCATCAGCCGATCATACATGTCATCAATGAAAGGAGTTGTTGACTGATCAGTTTTGACAGCAGACCACTTTACCTGAAATAAATTGAATCAACTTCTAACATCTAAAATTAATAAACTTCCAACAGATGAAAAAAATGATGTGAAATATATCATTCATACCACATCTAATTTACATGACCCTGTTAAAGCATCACGCTGCTCCTCTATCCATCTGATTATATATGAGTGAAACAAATCCTTCGCATCAACTCCGCCTTTTATTGGACTGTAATAAGGAAAAGATCAGGAAAGACAATAGAGGCAGGAGTAACAGAGACCAATTTTGATGAGAAAAAGAACAGGTTACCCATATCGTGTGATTCAAAAGAAAATAGGAAAAACAAAGAACCATATGTGTTACCTAATGTTCCACGAGGAGAGATCTCTTTGGAAGTCTGCTGTAGCAATGACAAGCTCAATGACAGGAGGTGAAGGACCTGAAGGGGGATAGGCACCAAAAAATGCTCGCAGCCGAGAGCAGAGCTCTGTACTGTATATGCATGCAGAAAGATTTGGAAGGTCTATAAAACTGCACAAAGGAAGGATTCGATTTCAACAGAAGTTAGTGGTTCATTTTTTTTCTCAGAAATTAGTAATATCAAAAGCTATAGAGCATGTAAATGGAAACGAAGAAGAAAGCATCCAACCCAAAACCAATTAGCAATAAGTGGCAAGACGTCACAGTAATATAAAGTGCTACTAAGCCCCTTAACTTGACCATTAGGGATTACGCAACTCAGCAAGGACCCTCACGTGCAAACCATTGGAATGGCTAAAAGCAGGCCTGTCATGTTGACCATGAAACTGGGCTAACAATAGACATCTAAGCTAACCTTCCCTAACAATCAAGTTATCAAGACTGTAATGGAAATCAATTGAGAATAAATGATAAAAATCTCCTTTATTGTGTTCCTATTTAAAAAATATCCTTTTATCAATTTTGCCCGAGGTGATCAAAGACTTGAGAACTGTAAACTTAGTTGTTCACCTGGCATACCTAGAGTCCCTAACCTATCTTTAGGCAAGGCACCTTAACTTTGACACTGAAGCACTAAGGTGCTAATGTCACAAACATCACTTGTATGGAGGCTACATAATTGTGATTTTTGTGATTGCTCACATTTTGGGAAGGAGAAAAAACAAAATGAGAAATAAGAAAAAGCTACTGGAAGTCTGCTTATGACTAGATTGACTTGATCCTAAGCATATGATTATCTTGCAAAGCATAGTACCACCTTTTGTACATCTAGGAATTTATTAGATAAACTTAATCCAGATTTTCTGGGATGTGAATTTTATTATGTGCCTTGCTTCACTCAGTGAAGTGCATTTTAGTGCAATCCACGCCACACGCACTTTTTGCCTTTGACTACCTTGATTTGCTACCTTTCCTCACTATCAATTGCCTTATCAGATTTTCTAGTAACCAAACAAGAGTAGCTAATGAGAGCAAGGGTAAAACTTAAACTTTATTCTGCTGACATAAGATTTTAACAAGCAGCATTCTCAATGTAAAGCCTTATGGCCCTTTATTGAGGAAAAGCAATGTCCTTGTTCCTCTTCATAATCATAAAAAATTTAAAAATTTTAACCAAGTTCCCTCCATGATGGAAGACTGGCAATTCTTTAAATTCTTCACCACCACTGTACAGCAAACTCATAAGTGCTCAGGCAATGTGAGGATCCTACTTTGACCACCTTTTGTTGTAATAACCTCTATTCCAAGTTTGCATCAATGCTAGAACTAATATCTTATCTTGGCCTTTCTCAAAATCAAACTCCTTTCATGCATCAATTAAATAAGAGACCAAATAACAGTTTCTTTATGGTAGCCGATTTCTATTTTTCCAAACAGCCAAGCAATTAATCGAGGTTTCCTTATTTGATTACTAGATAGAAGATTTAAAATCCACAACCTTCTTATGTTCTTGAATGAAAACTCTAGCATTCAAAAGAAGATAGTGCATGATAAGAAACTGCTACTGAAGCATGCAAAAATAAAATTGCCAAACAAAGATTTTATTGCATGTTATTATTTTGCCGTTGAAAAATGCATTGAATTCAACACGAGGGACTGATTACAGTTTAAGGTCAACCAGCATAACACATAAAATGCAAAAACTATTTCAAAACAACAAAAGAGATTTTGCAGTAGTAATTCAAGTAGAAGGAAACGAAAAAATCAATTTAGTTATAGAAGAGCATACATACTCACCTAGGAAGCACATTGTGACCATGGATCTCAATGTCAGTCAAAATCTCATTTCTAAAATTCAAAACAAGAGACTTCATCTTCTGGTAAGCCAAAGCAAAAGTAACCGGATCAATTGATGTTCCCTCACTATTGCTCCCAACAAACTCATCTGTCTCGGCAAGATGCCTTCTTGACCTCTTCTTTGCAGCAGCCTGAAACATTTTTTATATTTTGCCACTTATAGATGTGACCAATATATTATGACAACCCATCAAGGAAAAAGGAATAACTGGTACCTGGAAATATCTTGTGAATTTCAGCTGTGCTTCTGGACTTAATACATCATGCAGTAGATTGTAAAGCTTAACAGCAGGTGCCAAGGCAGGAGCTGGCTCCCCAGTGGCAGAACCAAACACATCCATCATCCCTGATGGCAGAGACTCATCCAAAGATTTATAATTCTCAAAAATCAGAGTCAAGATTTGCTGGATTTCATCCTCAATTTCCCCTAGAATGCGATTCTGTTCAAAGTATATTGTTAGGGAGTAAGAAAAAGAAAACTATTCACGAACTCGAAAGCTATCTGATCATAACTAAAATGTAAAAGACATGGAATAGTGAGGCATCACATTGTTAAAGAGGTTCTATCTCACATGGCTAAAGTTAAAGAGTTCATTTGGCTTAGCTCCCTCCACTTATTGCCAATTCACTCAAGTAGCTTCACCTGGCCTATCACATGGACGGAAAAGCCAAGTGGTTACATCCCACACGGTTTGTGTTAGGGATTTCTGATTGCTTTCTACTGCAGCTAGGCCTTTCCAGATGATATCAACGCTCAGGTTTCCTGCTGGCGTATTTGTTGCTGTTATGATGGTCCACAAGCTAGATCTGTTCAGTTATTTCCATGGTTTGATGTGAGGGGGGCATGCTAGGCATCTATGTACCATGTGGTTATGAATTTGGAGTCCATCATTGCCACGGCTACCCCTCAGCCAATTGGTTTTGATACTTTCATTTTCACACATCAAAAGCATACAAACTTCAGTATACTTAAAGTGAAAATCTTGCTTTTCAATCAGACATAGAAGCTATCATGCATTAAGGCTGACTTGGTTGATAATATAAAATTAGAACCCCCTCTAAGCCATGTGATATGATGCAGATCATAATAACTACGAACATTTCAAGAAATACCTCTTGGTGACTTAAGGAGCCCTTACTTTCACTCTTCTTCATCAGTACAGGATACAGCAAATCAAGTATCAACGTAAGGCAATCTTTGGTAGGTGTAGCAACATCCATGACATATGAAAGGTATCTACAGCAGCAAAGAAAAAGAAAAGGCTGAGAATTTCAGTTTAAATAAATGATGGGCCATAGACCATTGCAGCTTATCCAAAATACCTTAATTTAGTATATGCATCAGATACTCCATAATACGATGCAAATTGCGCCACTAACCACTTCCACGGACCATCAAGCAATAACTTCCTTTCCTGAAAGTCCAGACATTTCATTGCAACTTCTAGCACTAAGTCATATGCCACAGTTTCTGCAACAGATCCGCACTGGAAAAGAAAAACAAGTTACTGGCTTGTTAACAGTGAGTCAATTTTAATTAGGACTAGGGATTTACAAAACTTAATCAGTTGTTGCCATCAAGACAAAATATTTAGAAAAACAAAAACAAACTTAAGTAAATCCAATGTAAAATTGAAAAGCACGTTTAACATCATTTAACGTACCCTGAGATGATTACTCTCATCCTGACTGGTTGAATAGCTTATGTATAGTTGAACCCTGCCTACAAGCTCATGTTCTGGCTCTTTATACACAGGCCACCATTGAACTTTATTACTCTAGAGAAAGATTTTTAAATTCTCATGAGGGTCATCAAAAAAATCCAGTTTCAGGGAAGATAATGCAGAGCTATAAGCATTACAGGATCATCAGCAATAGCAGCAATTTGTGCCAGGACTCGACCATAAGTGTTGCCCTTGGAGTCATACACCTCAAGAACCAGATCATCACTAAGACCATCTGGCAGGCTGTATGGAAATAGTAGTTAGCTATCACTTTCCATTGGATCTAGAAAAAGATGATAGAAAGCATAGTCTTTCAAAGAGGAAGAGGAGTTACATACAATACATGAGTTTCACCAGAACCTGCTTGCATGCGCACCACATCCTCCTCAGATGAGCTTTTCAACTTCAATGAGCAAAAATATGTTTCTGCTAAAAAAATCATAGACCTAAGTGAGATCAAATAATAATTCATGCAAAAATCAACTTTTAACATGAAATGAGGAAAAACTGATCATCAGTGAACTAGCTACACAGAATTATTAAACATCCAAGAAAATTTTATTTATTTACCTGGTACTACTTGATCTGATGCTGAGCTGCTGTTCAAACTCTTTGCCCCATTCTTCAAAAGGTTAGAAACCTGTTTGAGATATTGAGAGCTCACCTGCAAATAAGACAGTGCTTGCCGGGAAAAAGTAGCATTACGAGGAACATGACGTGTAGCACGGACTTTCCGTAGAGCTTCCCATCCTGAGTGCAATCTGAAGTTTAATCTTGACAAATGCTGGTGTATTAGTTCCAAATTTATTTCTGGTGCCTTTAGTGAAGAAAAGTTGCAGCCAGGAGGAGGATCCAAACCAATTTTCACTTTGCGAACTGTCAAAGAAAGTTCATGAATATTATAAAAACAGATAGAAAATTCATTCAGGTTCATTTAAAAACATCAGTACTTAGTTAAAAACAGTACCTTGTACTTTCATTTTTCCAATGGTCCTCTTGGATTTTGGGGCGGCAGCATCACTGACTAGTTGAGAAGACTTCCTTGCCAGCCATTCTTCTTCTGATTGCAGTAGTACATGCTGCAAACTAAAATTTTGGTAGATAATTAACTGACAGCAGCATTGATAACCTAGAGAGGAATGGTAGAAAGAGCTGGAATGCATGGGAAGCAGAGTTTTTAATTGCACATACACAAAGGGCAGTGCTATCTTACAAGTACTTAATCTATCTTAAGGTATTAGCAAAAAGAAAAATGAAATAGTTCAAATAGCTTGCAGTAATGGTATATAGTTTAATCAAAGAGTAACAGTTAACCATGATAATAAACATTTAAATGTGGGAACAAGACATTAGAGAAATGATGAACTCACCCAAAGGCATTTCGTAACACGGCACACTCATTATTCAAGAAGTAGGGAGCTTCCTCAGAACAACCTTTGGCCCATGAATTAAGGCATAGCCGAACACATGATTCATAAGACAGCACAGCACACCATGGGCCCAGCCCACTGATCCATTCATGAGTTAGAAAAAAATAAGGAACAATGCGAACTGTTGCACAGTATATGAAGTGAGAAATACAACTACTGTGACTAAAAGAATGTCTTGACTTCATACATGTTAACATGCCAAAAATGACAACTATACTCACAATCACTAACCTTGCATGAAAAGTGGGATAACGAGTGGGCATAGGGCTTGGGGATTTATCAACCTTTGTACTGGTGGGAATCCTGTAGTGCACAATATCAACAAGTATGGGTAGATAAATTTTCAGAAATAGGACCTACAGAGACCATTCTGCAAAGTGTACCTGGCAGATGTACTGGGAATCTCTGAAATCACTTGTTCATTGCATTCTGGATCAGAAGTTCCACTGTGAATATTTACTGTGATGTTTGGCTTGTTTGTCACCACTGAAATGCTTGTATTTGTTCGGTAACTGTGAGCTTTTGATGTATAAACTCGACTAGAAACCTCTTCAACTCTGCCCAATGAACCCACTATTGGAGGTGCACTAGGCCTTGCATCACCCAAATCTTTATAAGAAACCCTTCTATTTTGCATTCCTTCATTATGGAAATGCTGCAAGAATTTAATTTACCTAAAATCAGTAAAAAGACCATTAATAAAAAAAAAAGGGAAAAAAAAAAAGAAAAGAATTAACCTCTTATCACCCAAACTACAAAAACTCTAGAATCCAATCTAAAAGATTAACGGTCACTGCTTTTTCATGGTGTTAGTCAAGGCCCATATTGAAAAGTTTAGCCAGGCAATCATTGGCACTTTAATCACCGGCAGTTGCATTGTCATTCATGTTACTTCCAAACAGTCCACAGGAGTTACACAGTGTATGTTACAGCATCCATCTAAAATTTACTCATAGCACCACAGAATGCTTTTAAAAAGAAATGCTCAGATTTTTTAACTTTATTAAGAAGACCAATGATCAGACACTTAAATACACTAACAAAAACCAGAACTCTGCATCATGAATCCTGGTAAGGAAGTAAATAAGCAAGCTCTGTCATTGGAGCTGGCTTGGAAGCCCCCAACCATAAGTATTTTATCTCCATCCTGTATGTGAAAAACATACAATCTATGTTCTTCGCACTTCTGCTTCTCTCCTAACATGTATTCTGACACTTGTAATTTTTTGGAACAATACAGAGACATTACAAGGACAGCACAGCATATTACTCTGTGCCTTATGTGTAATGAGCAAAAACAATGGATGATGAGACACTAAATAAGCTGCAAGCAGCACTGTTTTCAAGGATTCACCATCACACTTAAAGAAGTAACAGAAAACAGAAAAAAAAATTCAAGTGAGGAAATGGACCAAGAAATTAAAATGCTAATTACAAATTTTAGTGCACCAGGAGATTAAACAAAGTTATTGCTGCATGACAATCATTGTTCTTGAACCACCGCAAGGCTCAAATTCTAGGAAGTGAACAAGACCCGAACCTGTTTATCTGCGAACCCATTCACATGAGAGGTAACACGAGGAGAAAAATTAGCAGAAGAATGCACTTCCCTGTGATGTACACCATCGTCGTTGCTTCCACACTGAGTAAATGAAACTTCAATGCTACTGGCAGAGTCTGACGAGTCATCTTCCGCAGTCCTCCCAAATCTGGTATCATGCAGAGCAATATGTCCTTGGGACACCCCATTTGGTAGCTTGCCATCTTGAGGCAATGAAATGAATGAGTACTGCTTATCATAGAGGTGCTCATCGGACTCAGATGATGCGTCCATATCTGATCCAGAGCTATCATTGTTCCTAACATTTATTTTTCTAGATGCAGGAAGAACAGTCGAAGAATTCCCTGGTAATTTAGACAAATGAGCCAATCCAGAATGCACGCTGCTGTTGGTAGAGTTGGTATTGGTACTATTAGGTACTAATCTCTGAGTCCAGTTAGCACTTGAGGTATCTGATTTCTTGAAACTATGCTCCTATCAAATTAAAAATCCGAAAAAAGTCAGATTCATCAAGCAACTCAGATATGAGAACACTAAAACAACTTCCAACCACACTAACTCACCACCCGCGTCCACCGTCTCGCATCCTTCTGTAGACCTTCAGCGAGCATTGTAACTTTTAATGTCTTCGCCTTCACCAAAATCCACTATGTCCAGCAAATATTCCAATCCCAGAATCTAAAGTTTGCAAGTCACGAGACTACAGATAACCAGTAAGCATACACGGGCAACCCCACAAAGTGAACACGATGGATCAGACGAAAGTCCCGAACTCCTTTTCCATCACCCATGTTTCACGGCAGCCAAACAGACCAAATTGGGTAATAACCCACAAAAAAAAAAAAATCAAAGAGCTCCCTAAATCCAAATCCGTTTGAACAAGGTATTGCCACCAGAACCAAAGATTCACGGCAAAAACTACTCTCCCCTCTTGCCAGTGACAGTAATGCAGACTATAGAGTGAGACCCATTAAACCAGAGCAAAACGAAAAAAATAGAAAACACAAAATGGCTTTGGATCAATCGAGGAAAAGAAAAAGGAAGTAGGAAAACCAGTGGCACTTACAGAGAGAGATGAAGTACTTGACGGAGGGCGAAAGAGGAGGAGGAACAGAAGTGGAGAGCCGATTCGGGTGAGGTTCTGTGTATTCTTGTTCGTCTGTTCTGCTCTGAAAAAGTGGGTGATGTGATGCCTGGATGGATGAGTCTGTATATGGGTAAATTCCATGCACTGCCCTCAATCTTTAATTAATGTTTCTTTTCTAACCCTAGCCTTCATTTTACTCGTACAATACCCTAACCACATTAAAATGTTTCATTTTGCCCCCTTTTGATGGAAATCGTTATTTTTTATGGTGATTTATCACGTCAGCATAGGATTATAAGGGAAAAGGCTAGTTTTAACCTCCTAAAAACTTTCTCTTTGCCAAAAGAGACCTAAAAACTCTAGAATCTAAGATTCCGACCATCCCCATCACCACCAGAAAAAAAAAATTAGAATTTTAATTGGTTTTCACAGTTTGATACCTTTTTTCACCATCTTTAACTTTCTCTTATATTATTTCTTTAAAGCTCATCCCATTTTTGTAAATCGAGCTTCAAAAATTCATGTTTTTCAATTTCAAATGCAGATATATGAAAATTCAATAAGATTTAGAAAAAATGATAGAAGAAAAAGTTAAAGAAGATGAAAAATGTTATCAAATCATGTATGTCAATCAAAAATTCTAAAAAAAAAATTCCCACCGCAGTGGCGTTGCCGCACCAATGAGTTTTTCGGTAGTGGTGCCACCATGCTAGAAAAAAAAAAAGTTCAGAATTTTGTTCGGTTTACATGGTTTGTTACCATTTTCATCATCTTTAACTTTCTCTTCTATCATTTCTTTCAAATTGTAGTGGATTTTCATACATCTAGATTTAAAATTTTGAAATTCAAATCTTTGAAACTTGATTTTTGATAAACTGTTGCAACTTAAAAGAAATGATAGAAGAGAAAGCTAAAGACAATGAAAAATGTTATCAAAGCATGCAGGCATATCAAAATTTTGAAAAAAAAATTCCGGTATGGTGGCACCGCAGCTGGAAAACTCATTGGCGCTGCAGCCCCACCATGCCAAAAAAGAAAATTTTAGAATTTTGATTGACCTATATGATTTGGTAGCATTTTTCATCTTTTTTAACTTTCTATTCTATCATTTCTTCCAAATCTTATCAGATTTTCATATATCTACATCTGAATTTGTGAAACCTGAATCTTTGAAACTTAATTTACAAAAATTAGTTGAGCTTTAAAAGAAATGATATAAGAGAAAGTTAAAGAGGATGAAAAGGGGTATCAAACCATGAAGGTCAATTAAAATTCTAACTTTTTTTTTTGTGGTGATGGAGTTGATCGGATTGTTAGGTTGCTGAGCTTTTAGGTCTTTTTGGCAAAGAGAAAGTTTTTAGGGAGTTAAAACTAGTTTTTTTTTTTATAATCCTATGCTGACATGGTCTTTTCCATCTAATATAATGTTTTCCGTCTAAAAGGGGCCAAAATGAAGCATTTTAATGAGATTAGGGTATTATACAAGTAAAATGAAGATTAGGGTTAAAAAAGAAATAATAATTAAAGATTGGGGACAGTGGATGTAATTTACCCGTTTGTATATCGAAGTATCGGTCGCTGTCTGTTACTGTATTTTTCACTGGTTTTTGTTTCCTGGATCTACGCGATGTCGCGATCCAACAGTCCTTTTCTCTGTTTAATAGCTATTTAGTTCCTAATTTACTCTTACGTATTTCCTTTGAGTTGTTGGATTCCTTCGTTTCATGTTGCCTACTTTCCGGTTAATCATGTTCGTCCTAAAATATCTATCGAATTTATTACTTCTTCTGCCCAAAAAAATATATATTTATTTTAATGTCCTAAAATGAATGAAACGTTTTTTATTTTAGAAAGTTTTCAACTTCTAATTTATTTTATTATCTTCATTTAAACTTTTTCTACACAAAATTTAATAAAGAATTTTTTTTTATCTTTATTTAAACACTCACTTCACAAAATCTAAAAAAAGAATTTTTTTTTATATTATTTAAATTTTTACTACACAATTCCTTAATCTCCATATCTAGAGAAACATTTCACCTATTATGGGATGGAATGAGTATTATATTTATATTTTAGCTAAGAATAATATAAATAAACCATGAATAAGTTTTTAAATTGAAGCGAAGTCAAGTCCTGCGCAAGTTATTTGTTCATTTTATACCCTTACATTTTATTTTTGATTTTTGACGTAAATGTAAAAAAGTTGTTCTTTTTATATTTTTACAGAAAAATTAAAAGTGAATCGAAGTATTCTTTTACGTTTTTCTTTTAGGAAATAGTGTGCAGTATTTTTAGAATAAAAAATCTATGAAGTTTAAGTAATATATAATGGAAAATGTATTTCCATCAACAAATGAAATTTGTGGAAGTGGAGATAAAATTAGAAGTTAGAAGCTACCATTAAATAATTTTTTAAAAAATTTTAACGTTAGTTGCTTGTGCGAATGCCAAATAGGGCTAAAGTATCTTTTGATACAAGCATATCAGTATTATTTTCAAAATATGAAAATACATCGCTCATAAAATAGATTATAGACAAATCATCCATTAAATCATGTTGATAATCTGGAATTTTTACCCTTGATGTAAGCATAAATTTTTAATGACGGCAGTTTATTTGCCTAAAAAATTAACAATGACATATTTACCGATTTAAATTCTTGTGACATGCTTACTAATTTACCCAACAAAAATTTCTAGAAGGACCAAAGAAGCAGGCTCTGAGAATGACGTGGGATGGAGACGCGCCTCCTCCGCATAAGTGATAACGGTACCCCTTTTTTCTTGGCTTTTTTTGTTTTTTTTTAATCATGGAAAGAGCCCCCCCTTTTTTTTTTGGTTGTTTCCTCGTCTTTGTTCGGTCGGCCATGTCGTTTGTGCTTTCACTTCTGCAACTGCTTTTTACACACAAAAAAATAAAAAACAAAAAGAAACGGAGATAAATATATACACACATCTTGTTTGTGTCCATTGTTTTATAAAGTGATAATGAATTTCATTCCTTCCACTTGTGGGACCAACAGACATTAGAAGTGCTTCGCCCTCTAAAATGAATTCACTTCACTTAATTTTTATCGATTAGAATCAATCGAAACATTTAAATTCCGGGATATCATAATTAAGCAAAATAATTATGTCTTAAATCGGTGAACAAAATCTAACAATGTTGTCCGCAACACAGCAGCTCAATAGTTGCATGTTCGTGCAAAGGGTTAAAATTTTCACAAGCACATTGTGCTCTCCATCAAATTGTTAAGTAATGTCCACCAAGTTTTAAAAAATAGAAAAATAAAATTTCTAACTTTTCTTAGTAACTCTCTAATATCATATTATATATTATACATGCTTCTGAGTAAAAAAAAAATGTCAAGGAGTATGAGTGGGAAAATGAAAATGAAAATAAAAAAATATTATCTTTTAAAATTTAAATAAATAAAAGTGTTATAAAAATAAAAGTTAAGAGCAGCAATTAAAAACGGAAGGCAATAGAACGATTATGTGATTATTAGAATTGAGAGAGGAAGTTTCTGCGTTGGAGCGTGATAAGTGCAGCAAAAGGAGTAATTAAAGGAAGCTGGGTCCACGCGGCGCATGTGCTTTTCAGCCCTAACTGGGTGTATGCTGTATCCAGTCCACTCCACTGCTCTATTTTCGCGCCAGTGGACGCTTAATGGCGAAGGTTTTTGTGGATTATTTACTACTATTACTCTATTAGTCAAGCAAAATGGGCCTATAATTATTCTGATTTCTGTCCTTTTCTTCTTCTCTAGGTAAAGAATTAAAATCTCCTGTACCCTCTAATCTTTAGCTTTTTAAGTCGATTTGGTCCTCTGTATTTTTTGGTTTGTTCATTAGTCAAGTACCTACGTTAGGTTGCTTGGGCTCTCAATTTGAACTTAAGGGTATATCGCCACAACTTCCCCTGATGGCGTGTGGAGCTCCAATCCCCTTCAAGTTAGAACCAATAAGACCCTCCAAAACATGGTGGACTTAGAGAGATGAGTATTGATCAATGGTGGAATCAGAATTTTTGGTTTGGGGGTGAGCCCGGAGGCGAGTGACGGTGTCATGATGAGGCAAAGCTGGAGATTGAGACTAAGTCGTACTAATTCAAAGATGAGGGAGCAACTCATACGAGTTAAAAAAGTTAGAGGACTAATGATGCATTTAGGCCATATTAAAATACCTGCTTAAGGTTATAGGAGATTATTACTCATTTGGTCTCTACTTTCTTTAGAGTCTACCTCACTGCCCACTCATCTTTATATTCTTCCATTATTTGGGGGGCAAGAATGCATATTTAACTCTAATTTCTTTTAAATTGACCAATTAAGTACCTATTATCTAAACCTTTGCAAATTTTTTGGGGGGGCAGCAGCACCCCTGCCCTAAGGGTGGTTCGCCACTAGTATTGATCCTAACTTTTTGGATTGTCTTATAATGGTAAAATCTCAGTTTAAGTCCTTAAATTTCAAAGATAAATGTATTCTGAGTCTCTGACCCTTCTTAAATTTGGAGCAATTCACTTATAAGAATTACATTTAGAGAAATATCTTTTTTTTTACCTATAATTTATAAAAATGCTAGGTCCTCCTCCATTTCAAAGGCCTAACTCTTCTCTTTTCCCAATTTAGCTGGATTGGGTATTACATTGGAAATGTGACTTACAGATTCATTTTGTTTATAGTAATATGTCAAATATCAATTGTACTTCTCAGTTCTCAATTAGCATTAATGAAATTATGGAAGGATAAATTTACGTTTAAAAAGGAAAAGTGAGGAAGAAGAATCAAATGACAATAATAAACTTTTAGGAATCGAAATGACCTCAGACCAACAATTAAGTGATTTAAGAGGGTAAGAATCTAAGTAAGATACTCTTTCCAGAAAGAGGGCATACCTGAACAAGTTTTAGGAGATAAATGAAAGTTGGTAAAAGTTAAGGGACTGATACAATAAAAGTAGACAAACAGTAGGACCAAAACTCAAAGTTTCCCAATAAGCAAAAAAATTATTTTAAAGAACAACGGACTGATAAAGACATTGGTCTAAGTCATGGATTTAGCTTTAGGAGTCAGACTGACCATGTGATTTCGTCAAAAAATAATTGCTGGTTGTAATTTTTTTCCTCAACTTGGAATACAAAATTTCACCTCTTCTTAGATAAGTCTACCTATTGGTTATAAAGGGAAGGAATTTATTACAAAATCAAGATTTAAATGCTAATTAACCACAAGCAATTATAGACACTATGTTAAGCAATGAACTAACAAACTCTTTCACTTGTTAAATGCAATGACAGATGAGGAAACAACATATTCTCGTGGGTTGTTCCCCGAAAATGTCCATTCCTTTGTTGTTGGGGTTTTCAATTCACCTTTGTGACTCATTCCTTTGGTCTAAGTGTTTCTCGGGCGTCGGTCAATCTATCACTTAGCAACAAGAGACGGATCCTCCTCCTAAACAAAGAGGTTACCGATTAATAAATTAACAGTGACACATTATCAACACCAGATTAGGTCAAACACGTGAGGCCTTGTATAACTCGCTTTCAAACAACTGGGGAGCCCCTTAAAAGAGTAAGTATTATACCATATTCAATTGTTTCCCTCGGTTGTGATATGCTTCCACAGTCCACACCACACTCGTTGCTCCACCTGCATTGCCCTTCCCATGCCGCTCAGCCCCTACATCACCTGCCTCTTGTAAGGCTACCCAGCAGACCCATTGGCCATACGTTGTGGGTGGGATATCGTGGGTTTCTTGGTTAACAGCTTGGTAGCTCATGATCTCACCCAAAAACACGTTGTTAGCCTTTTTGTACATGATAGGATGCCTGCTTAGTGGACACCAGGGTTGCCAGTAGACGTAGAGGGATTTGGTTGGGCAGCTACGAAGTGGGGGGTAGGGGATATACAAGTAGAGCTTATAATTCACGTGGTTAAAGGGGTCAATTCGCTCCCATACCAAGTGGGCCACTTTTAACCCGCGTGTCTGACTCAACCGGAGGCATAGATAATCTTACTATTCTTTGGTAGTTCTTAATGTAATATTCTAGGTGGATTTATAGTCTTTCCTTTCTCCTGTTTTTCTTTTTCTTACTGTTCTACATTTGTCTCCTTATGGATGATGTTTTAGTCTATGCTTTAGTTGAATTAATATTAGGATGCATAAATGTCATTAACCATGTATTAGAGTTGTTGAATTTGTTGCCTCAAATTCAAAAAATATAAGGATTTTGATTTTATTTATGGTTTGGTTTTAGTTTCCAGACATCTCATCCCTTTTAAAACCCTCACATTTTACTTCTTCACAATAATTGGTTTTTCTCTCATACTAAAAACTCTAACACAACAAGCCTTGATAAACCTAAACCGGAGAAAGCTAGAATGAGAAGTATTTTCTAAGTGATTTTCTCTCATCAATGAATGTAGGTTAGCTACGACATGAAACACGTTAAACATATTTAACAGCGCATAATGAGTAATTAGAGAATTTTTTTTTCCAACAAGAGTCTGCTATTGATTGTAATATCTCATGGTTATAATTGACTGGAAGAGTTATCCTTTAATTTCTTCAATAGAAATTAAAAAGAGTATGTGTGGATTCAACACACATAACAAATTTTCTTCCCCCATTCAAAGTTATTCTAGGTTGTCCTGAAGTCTTAACCTAAGTGATTGAGGCTTAAGGCACCAAGGTAAAGGTTAATGGTTCGAACTTTATCTTTACCAAACTTCCCCTAAAAAACCAAGTTATGCTAGTTCTGTGGTCTTTTGGGTTTTGAAAAAATAGACATTCATCCAGTTTCTTAACTATTAAGTACTTCATATCCTTATACTTGTATAGATACTTCTGATTATAAAAAAAAAAAAAAGGCTTTTCCAAGTTAAGAAGTAAGAAAACATGAGTTAAGAAGAAAGATGGCCTAATTATCCAAGTAGACTTGATCCGGACAAAAAAATCTGTAAGAAAATATAGACTATTAAAGGTTTTTTGTTATTTGATACGCAAAAGCATTGTTACAAGTGTACAGTGGCTGGAGTAGATTGTTATAAGTATACAATGACTATAGAGTACCTGAACTAATATTATAGTGGCATTATGTGGAGAAGTAGAAGAGTTGCACGACTCTAAAATAAACATAAATTTGATCTCTTAATTTGAATGCTTTGACCATCACTTAAAAAGTTTAAAATAAAGTAATACCTGCAAAAACTTGCACCAACACTACCTAGCTAGCCTTGCCCTTGGCTTGTCCAATACATGGATAGTTTTACTTTAATTTTAGTATAGACAGGGTTTATGGAGACTCACGCGTTGCGGCGGTTCAATACGTGTTAATATTAAATATAAATATAATCAGTAACAATTATTGACCAAGAAAAAAAATTCATGGGTATTAAAAAAGGATCTATAATTCGTGGAAAAAAGTTAAGATAAAATTTAGGAACCGAGGGCTTAACTTCTGACTTAACAAAGGAGAAAAAAATGTAAATAATGACAAATTTATCTGCTCAAGTCATGCTAAAAGACAAACAAATCACAATGAATAAAATGCGCAAATGATATTAAGGGTTTAGTGACAAAAAGTGACGTTTAATGATTAACATATAAAAAACAATACAAAATTGTTTTGAGACCAGGAGAAAAAATGGAAAACTTCAAGAATTATAGGTATAACTGTTAACTTCATAAAAGAAAAAAATAAAATAAAAAATTGTTAAAACCAAATCAGCCAAATCATACAAAAAAAATAGATAAATTGGTAGTGACTAAAGATTTTTTTAAAAAACAATAATAAAGAAAAGCAACAAAAAAAATTAAATGAAGCCACTATGGTTGATTAAAAAAATAAATCATGGATCAAGGTTTTGCCTTAAAAAACAGTAAATAATAAAGAACAACAAAAAAGTTTTGGGGATCAAGAGAACAAAAGGAAAAAAGTCTAGTGATTAAGTTTGGGAACTAAAATGACAAATTAATAGGGAATTAGGCGCTGAAATGGGAAATCGCGGAAATTCGGGTTACTGAAAAAGAGTTTAACCACAAAAAACCGTGAAGAACGAAATGTAAAATATCAAAATAGGCCATGGAGAAATTGATTTCGTTGCAAAGTACGATCGAGCTTCACAAAGTGTCAATTGAGTCCGGAAAAAGGCAAAAAAGGCTGATTTGGTTTTTGCATTTTTGTTTTCCTTCCTTTCTGCCTCTCGGTCTCCCTGCCTCAATTTTTTCTTCTTCACTCTTTCTTTCTTTTTGCCCTCAATTTTCTTCCCCTCGTCGTTCTTCGTTCTCTCCCTACTTTGATTTATCTCTCGCTCCGTCGCTCTCTCCCTCTCTCTCCCATTGTTCTCTCTCGTGATTTTCTTTTTTCTTCTCTTCTCCCTCGCGATTTTTCTTTCTTTTTTTTTTTATTGGATCTTCTTTTTTCTCGATTCTGTTCCTCCCCCGTTTCTGTGCCTTAGCTACTATACTAATAAATGAGCCCAAAATAAACAAATGGACCAAAGCACACAAACACAACAAACAAATAAATAGCCAGACCAAAGCACAGAGGCCCAACAACCAAGAAACTGACGCAACCCAACACGTGAATTGAAGGGCAAAAATGTAAGAACACTGTAGTACTGTTCAAATGAACAGTAACCCGAAAATGGGTTTTAGTATATAGTATAATTAGTGAGGATAAACAATCATTACTACATCAACATTCAACATGATTTTTATAAGTGCACAGATTAAGAAATATTAAATGCACACTTCATTTTTATTGAAAGCGTAATATCACTTTAATTAAAATTTAATCTTTTTTGTACCCTGATTTCCAAACTTCCCAACTAACTAAATTCTCCTCTTTTACTCCTGTTTTTTCTTAGGCTTTGCTTTTTGTTTTTTTGTGTTTTTTTTTGTTTGCTAAAGCTCATCTGTTTTGCTCTTTCCTTTCTTTTGTAACCTTTTTCCCCCCCTTTTTCGTAGAGATGTTAATTCTTTTTCATTTTTCAAGGCAGCCAGTCGTTGAAATTATATTATTACACTATACTTCTAAAGATGAACACAAGTACTGTAGATGAATGGTGCAAAAGTTGAGTGAAAGTATACCATTCATCAACAATGTCATGGCTTTTTTTTTTTTTTGCTTTTTCCTGGACTAGATTGACTGTTTTAAAGTTCAGTTCACTTTTCGGCAGACAATTCACGTCCTGAGGGCCAGTGTTGCCATTTTTTCAGTTTAAGTCTGTTTTCCGTTTGGTTGTGTTTAAATGTGTTTTTCGTCCTAGAATTTCTAACCTTTACCATATAAGTCACTTAGTTCGACCCGTTTTACGTTTTGGTGCCCAAACTTAATAATTACTTAATGTTCTTTCTATTTGCTCTCTTACTCAATTTTTTTTTGTTGTTTCTGCACAATTTTCTAAAGCGAAATAAATTAAACACAAATTTTCTATTTTCACCATATCTTTTCATTATTGATAATTGAGTTTTGTAGCATGAGTTATTTAATTCAAAAGCTTTATGGTTTAATAAAGTAATTTGGTCAATAATTATTAAAATTGAAAGTGAACTTTTCTAAATAAATTTTTTCCCACCAATATTAAAAATTAGAATTTTAGTTGATAATAGAAATTTTTTAGTTAATTATTCTTTAACGAGAAAAAAATAACCATCACTTTTAAACATGTAAATGCTACTTTTCGATCATGAATACTCATTTTAATAATAAGAACATAACATAAAAAAAAACTAAACTCAAAATTAAAATAAAGTAGAATTTTAATTAACATTTATTTTAATGGTAATTTTATCGAAAAAAATTACCCGCTACAAAGTGCAGGTAAAAAAAACCTAGTATTATACTATATTCTAAAGAAGGAATGAATTTTACTGTTCACATACAGTAGATGAACAGTACCTTTTTTAAAAGGCCTTTTGTCCTTTTTTTTTCTATGCGATTTGCTCTTTTATTAATTTGATCCTCTTTTAGCAAGGCGATCATCTTTGTGAGGGCCAATGTTGTAGTTTTTCCGGTTTTAAGTATGTTTCACATTTATTTCGGTAAAACGACAGTTTCAGTTCCTAATTTTCTATGTTTTCAATTTTCGTCCCTGATTTACATTCGTGTTACATTTTGGTCCCAAAATTTTATAACTATTTAATTAGATCTTCTATTTGCTCTTTTGATCGCTAAATTTTTTTTTTTGTTGTTTTATGTACTCTTTTTTTTTATTGTTTTATATACTATCTTCTAAAGTAAGACATTGGTGATCATAATTTATTTATTTTTTAGTTAAACCAATTTTTATCTTTATTAAGTCAATTATTTCTCACTTTGTATTTATAAAACAAAAAAAACTAGGGTTGTATTTAAAAAAAAACTAGAACTAGGCTAAAAGTAGGCAAATTATAATAATTAGTGTAAACACATTTTTATTTAGTTATTCTGTATACTTACAATTATCTATATTTGAATTTTTATTAATGTCAAAGTATGTCTTATCTTTTTATATTGTACAATCAATAACTTGCATTATTACACAGGTCTCCACATACTTTGCTTGTTTCTAGAAGAGACTAGTGTTTGTACTATTAATCTATGGTGAATTTCATTATACATTAACAGTGCTTCTTTTTTGTTTACCTTTTCTTGGATACTGTTAACTCTTTTTTTTTTTTTAATTTGATCTCCTTTTCATGAGACACTCGTATTTTTTAGAACATGTGTTGCAATTTTCCATTTTTAGTCTATTTCATGTTTTGTTTTGGTTAAAATTGGATTTCAATCCCTAAATTTTCACTCTTTCTGAAGTTAGTCCTCAAGTTCTGTCTGTGTTCCATTTTGGTCCCCAAATTTAATAAATATTGAACTAGATTTTTTCTATTTGCTGTTTTGGTTGCCAAACTATTTTTGTTGTTTTTTATATCCTATCTTTTAAACTAAGACATTAGTCACTATAATTTGCTTTTTTTGTTAAATCATTTGTTGGCTTTATTAGATCAATTATTAAACCTTTAATACATAAATTTTTTTCAGTTTTTATCTTGGTCCAAACTTTTTTTTATTATCTTTCTTTATTATTGTTTTCTGAAATGAAACTTTAATCATAATAATTTGCCTACTTTTGACTATGGTTTTGGTTGATTTGCCTTAAGTCAAATTTTTTATTTTCTTTTTATTTTTATTAATTTAATAGTTAAACCATTGATTGATTGACATAAGTTAAATATAGTTTTATATTTCGGTCATTTTTTTCATTATTAATGATTGAATGTTGCTGCATAAATTATTCACTTTAAGGTCTATAGTTTAATAAAATAATTTGGTCAATAATTACTTAAATTTAAAGTAAAATTTTTTAGATAATTTTTTTTATATTAAAAATTAGAGTTTGAATTAATAGGAGATGAAAAATTTTAGTAGATTCTTTTTTAATAAAAAAGAAAATATGTATAGACTCAAAGCATACACAATCTTTTGTTTCACATTATTATATTTTGATCATAAATAATTGTTTTAATGATAAGAATATAACATAAAGAGAACCCAACTCAAAATTAAAATAAAGTAAACTTTTAGTTGATTAATGTGAATTTATGAGTGAACATTTTTTAATTACTTATAATAAAAATTTATTTTATTACAAAATTTATCGAATTAAGTCTCCGCAACAATGTATGGGTTATCAAAACCTTGGTAACTTCTATTTCACCTACACCTTGTGCTTTTTTCGGCCTCCTAAATTGGAAGTATCATGGATATATAATTTACCATTTTTCAACAAAAAAAAGTCCAAGGTAACAAACAATTGCATATTGTTTCAGTTTCAGTCATGATTTTAATACAAGCCAAAAGAAAATGGAAAGATAATTGCTTCATATATACATTAAGACTTGAATCTTAGGGGTTTTTTTTTTTGTGAAATTTTAAAAAAGTGATGGATAAATTATATAACTGTTAAATCATTTACAACCGTGAGCCCTCTTCTTTTTATGTCATTCTTTTTTGTATGACATCCAAGCTAAGAAATACAATTAATAGACAGTTATTCAACCTTAATTAATACTCCCTCCGTCCCATAATTTTTGTTCAATTTTTCATTTTAGGTAGTCCCAAAATCTTTGCACCATTTTTTCTTTTAGTAACCTTTTTATTGTCAATTTACCACAATACCCTTACTTCAACCATTCCCAATAGTAAACAGAAAACCATCCCTGCTGAAGACAAGGCTCTCTATGATGGACGACCAAGGCTGGCCATGGATGGACATGCAATAAATGACGGGAACGGAGCGAGGACGGAGGCCGATTAACAGCAACGATGCCCGATCGACGACGGAGGCCAAACGATTGACTACAGAGGCCGATCAACATCAACGATGCCCAATCGACGACAGAAGCCGAACGATCGACTACGGAGGCTGATCGATAGCAACGTGGCCCGATCAACGATAGAGGCCGAACGATTGACTACAGAGGCCGATCGACGGCAATGAGGCCCGATCGATCGACGGAAGCTGAAAGATCGACTACGGAGGCTGATCAACTATGGAGGCCGAATGATCAACTACGGAGGCCCAGCGAGGACGAAGGTCGAGCAATTGGCAACATAGGCCGAGCGAATCGAACATACAATTGACTACGGAGGGCTGATGACATCCCCGGAGATGTGATAGCGGCGGCAGGCGAAATTTTTCGGGAGATCAAGGCAAAGAGAAGGGCAAAGCTGGAAAACGCGTGGAAACAATAAAAATGTCTAAAACTACGCACAAACTCAATTGGAGCAAAAATTACGGGACGGAGGGAGTATCAACTTATTCTTTTAATGGGAAACAAATCTACATGTAATGTTTGTTACCATGTGCCCTAAGAGCACATGTTTGACAAACCCTTAACACATTCACAAAAACATAGGCGTTGATGCCAATGGCTTGTGAGTGGGATCTTGGCTTCTCAATGGACATCGGTGCCTCCTTTGTCTTGTTGGCTGAGCAACTGCCTACCCGGCCTTCAGGAAGGCCTGTGGCCAGCCGGAATGCCTCCTAGTCGTGCAGTTGTTGCTGATTGCATACGCCTTGTGGAGGTTTGTGGAAGTCCAGGTGTGTAATGTTCTGCGTGAAGGCAATGATTCTACAAATTTCATGGCTACTCGTGTGCATTAGCATCAGCCTGGGATTGTTGTCGCCTGCCAGGCTTAGGGCACTTGCTTGGCTCCCAATTTTTGGCTTGGGCTCCCGAGCATGCTGGCTCTGGAGACTAATCGGTCTGAGACAATCGCTTTCATCCAGTGATGAACCGCAGTGCTCAATAGCATCAATCATGTTGGATATAGGGATCAGCAGACTCAGCAAGGATGACTCAATCGTCAATGCATTGACGAGGCCAGGCCAATAATCTCAGTATGGAATAAGCATCTCAAACCCAGCAAGGCAAGTTTGGTAGCAGAGGGAGTATTAGCATTTCCCTAACCAGAACCTGCTACTGGTAAATTTTAGTAATGCTACAGAAATGCAGCATTAGCATTGTAGAGAAGCTCACCATCTATTTATTTACACCCTCATTTCTAAAATATGTGAAGAACAAATAAAATAAAAGGGCTCAAGAAACTCATTTACTGCTATAGTTACTAAACATTTATACACCCAGGTGCGTAAACATCAGGCAGAGAACATATTCAATTCTTGGTCGATCTTTGCCTCCTTGGATGGGGCAAACACAAGTCTGCAATGGAAAAGCCCACCACATTGACAGTCTCATCACTCCTCAGTCATCATCTGAGCCAAGAACTTGCCGCTTCAGGTCTTCGACTTTTGCTGCCAACTCCTCTCTGTTGCTCTGCAGAACGCATTTCAAACAATCAGCATTTCCAATGGCATTCACTTCTATTCAGTTATTTCTAAGGAGGGAATTCAAACTTGAGTGATTACCTTGAATAGCAGATATCGAGTGGTAAACCAAGCTGTGTAGCCAAGACCCACAACTTCCAAAACCTTCGGGATCTGGGCAAACAACATATAATACGCACATCATATTGGAACGATGCCACTTCGTTATTATAGCTGACTAAAAGTGGGAAACAGGTGAGAGTGTCACGCACCAATGGTATGGAATCAATAGCAGCAACAACGGCTGATGCTAGCCAGATAACAACCAATGCGCCAGTACCATATAACAAAATTGAGGGTGCATCGTCTGAATCTAACTACAAGCATGCAAACCATATCAGTCCCATCATAATGCAAGCCCCCAAAAAAAAATAAAAAATACACAGCATATCAGGAATGTGTCTAAGCCTTCTCTAAGGTTTCTATGACAGGATATGCATCATGGAACACAATAATGTTGATCAGAAGGCCCAACATCTTAAAAGGCTACAATGACAGCTTGCAAATTCAAAATTTACGACAACCTTGAAGATCTAAGCCATCAGAAGCCATTCAGAAGGAAAAGCCATGGGCTACTTCAAGACAGCAGGTATCATAAGGGTTGCACTCTTCACATATAATTGAAATGACTAGACTGGGTCAGGCAGAGAGAAAATGGTTCATTGGAATAACTCCAAAAGTAAGAAAGAAAATTGCTAATACGTGCATTGACATAGACTTGACATCAAAGATAAACCAGTTATATGAAAACACGTATCTTCAGTCAACAAAATTCAGACAAATTCTAGCAATCACTAGACATTGTCTTCAAATGAGCAAAATATATGCAACATGCATACCCAAAAATTGAAACAGTTCGGAAAACCCTATAAAAGAAAATGATATCTATTGCTCAATTATAGCAAAAAAGACCCATAAGAAATACTGAAAGCTCAAACAAAATTCAACTTTTTATAAATCATCAGTAGCAATGATATACTCAAGTAAATCAATGAATAAGAAATAAGTAAAAGGCCCTGAAGGACATACAATGACCATTTGAATATCCTTCAGAATTTTTGGATCCAACATATAGATGAACCAAAGCAGAAAGAAAACTGGTTTAATCAGAAGCATAAACAGAATGAAGGCTTACTGTGGTAAAATAAAGTTAGAAATGTGCTTTGCGAAGAACAGTAATCACTTTTAGTGTTGTGATGAGAAAATTAAAAAATCAAGTGAACAAAGTGGTTGCTCAGGTAACCGCTCAGGATCAACACTATGTCGAAGTATCATAAAAATGAAAACTTTCAACAAATCCAAAGCCTCCTCATAGCAACCAAGTTAGCACATCCTTCAAAAGACTTCTTGAGATCCACTCCTCTCAAGAAAAATAAGGACCATAGTCTTAGCTACTTTTAACATAGCGGGACATGTAATGAATTTTGGAATAGCATCCAAGCATTTACTGAAATTTGGTTGCTCAGGTAACCGCTCAGGATCGACATGCTGTCGATGTTTCACAAAGCACATACAGAACACTTTCCACAAGTCCAGAGTCTCATCATAGCAACCAAAATTTCCATAGTCTTCAAAGTGAAGCCTGTCATTCATTGGTCTATCCCCATTTGCTAGACTACTTGAAAATTAGAGCATGAATGGTAAAACATAGCTCTTGGATGGAAAAGCATCTATTCAAACAGCAATCACCAAAAAACGGGAGAGCAAAACTGAATAAATAAAAGCAGTAGAGTGCCCAACATAGTGCTCCCAAAACAGAACGATATCCACTACGAGGGGAAATAGGAAAATGCATAAAATCACAAACGATTTACCAAGCCAAATTATTTTTCCCAAATTACCAAGTTCTGCAACCAGGTAAAAGGAACCTGCCATACAAGAGAGATTTGCGACCTCAAACTTCCAACCAAAACACAGATGATGGAATAAACGAACCTTTAAATTAAGCTTCTCCAGAAAGTCAGACGTCTCATCTTGGCTGTCAATAGGCGAGTCCTCTTTCAATAACTCTACTTTAGGTGATTCTGCAGGCTCACTCCTTCTGTACATATTCGGCTCCACGGGAGGATCTTCCAGTGCCATCACTCCATTGCGCTCTTCCCTGGCGTACTCATTCGATACAGTATCTTCAGATGTTGCTCTGGGCAATGACTTAGAGAAACGGATAATGCCTGAAAAAGGGGAGAAATTTCGTCATCTCTATACCTCTATAAAACTGACTGACAAAAGCCAGTACGCAAAATTTGTCACTTCCTCTTCTCAAGGTTCAGAGTTCAAAAAATCTTAATCGAAACACAGAACAATGTCTAAGACACTACTTGCTAACGTCCTCATTTACACAAAAAAGAAAATGGGAACAGAACACGTATTAGACACGCAGCAACTGAATAAACATATTAATACACTAAAATCAAACCCAGAATCCATCAGAAACCCTAAAATGCGATTCCGGAAAGTTGCGAAACGAGAGGAGAGCTAGGGATCTGAAAACGCACGGGAGGATATTGCGGGGAAGCGCCGGCGAGAAACAGAAGCATGATTGAGCGGGAGAGACAGAAAAGACGGGAAGCCGGGGCTTCTAGTGGAGAATCCATGGCAGGAGGTTGGAAGATTCGAAACCAGCTGCTTCGTACAGAGCTCCATTCTTCGCTTTAAGTGAGTGAGAGCGAGTGCTTCAAATGATTTTACGTGATAGGAGGTAGCCTAGGGTTTATCAAGATTTAGGAGAGCAGCAGTCGGCCTAAGCAGGTGGGCCGGGCCTGCTCCAATTCTTTTCAGGGTTCACATTTCGAGATGCCTTGGCCTGCCTGCCTTAGTTAAATGGTCCCGCCATGTCCACAGCGGCTTCTTCATATTCTCGGCGTAGTTTAGCAACTACGTTACTAATCAGCATGCATTTTGTTGTGGGTTAATTAATAAAAATACAAATATTTTATACCAATTATATTTATAAAAAAAAATATTAACAAAAATTTTGTATTTAAAACTAAGTAATGTGATTAAGTCAATGGTTTTAAAAAGTTGGAACATTTGAAAATTATTGACAACCAATTTGATAAATTGAAAATATACAGCATAAGAATAAGGTAATGAATTTAGAATTTCAACATAAACTGGGGGTTAGATTGTAACTTATGAAAGTTTGATAAACTTAAACATCAAAACCAAAAAGTGTAAGGCATCTTCTGTGTCTGTTGGGATAAAGTGACAAAAATGTCTGACTTCAAAGTTTGGGAACTAAAAAATTTTATTTATACAAATAGAGGACCTACATTGTTTGGTTTCAGAAATCTACTAGGCCAATAGCCCAAAACTACATATGAAAAAAGGAAGAAGCTGTAGCAAAGGAGTGTTTGTCGGGATAGAGTAGCAAAAATGTCTAATTTTAATATTTGAGAAGTAAAGATATTATCATATACAAATAGAGGACCTATATTGTAATTTACTCATTTTGTTTGGTTTCAGAAATCTCTTGGGTCAATAGCCCAAAATGTCCGCAGCCCAAAAAAAAGGGGAGAAGTTGTAGCAGGGGAATACTATTCATAATGTAGAGGACCAATATTGTACTTTACCCATATTGTTGGTTTTGAAAATCTCTTGGGCTAGGTGATTGTACAGATTACTAGCCTGTAATAGTTACGTGTAAATGATCTTATTGGGCTGAAGAGAATTATTTGTCGACTGTTTTTCATCCTCAAGATGTGTTTTATATTATGCAAATTCATTTTGAGATGGTCTGAAGGAAATCTACATATCATTCAGCTCTTGCTCTGGAAGGTGAACATACAGAGTCATCTATGGAGGATTAGAAGCTTTGGTCATGGTTATGGAATGTATTTCTGCCTCCTAAATTATCAAATTTTGCATGGAGGGCCAGTTAATGGATTACTGTCTCGAAATTATTACTTCCATTGGCTTGGAATCCATGTTAATTTTGCATGTATTGTTTGTGGTTTGCTTGCAAAGTCATTTAATCATTTATTCTTTCAGCGCTAGCTCGATGGTTTAATAAGTATGACAATTGTTGAATTCTTTATGCCCTTCTTTGTCATTTTTTGCAGAGATAATTCATTCTATGGGAGAGTTACAATTGCTCCCTAAGATTTATTCTAACCTACAGTTTACCTTCTTTATTTTTTAAAACTAACACTTTGCCTACTGTGGTTCTTTTCTATTGTCCGATAATAACTTCTAAAACTGTAATTTAAACTATAGTCATCTTCCAGTAATGTCAGTTTCTCTAATATTTTTTTTATACTTAATATATATTTTAAATTATCAGTTTTTTCTTTATGTATATACATTTTTTTTTCCTATAAATGCATATCAGTATTTTTTAAAGGTCGGTTAGTTATGAAAAAAATATAAAAATAAATTACTAGAATATGGTTATAAGACAGTTTAATTTAAGGTTTCAGAAGTTGTTGGACACTATAAAGGAATAGTAAGGGGTAAAGTGTAGGTTTTTGAAAATAGAGGGAGCAAAGTGTAGGTTTGATCAAACCATAGAAGAGCTTTTGTAATTTACCCTTCCTTCTATTTTTTGGCAAAGGTGAATTTAGAGCGAGTTCGTTTTAACTTATATCAATTGACTCCAAATTTTTATGTTTTTTTCTACCTATAACTAATTTTAATTAAAATTCAATATTATGTAGTTGTAATAATCCATTGAAAATACGATTTTTGTAATCTTACTAAATTTTTATGAATTTTTCTAGTTTAATGCATTAAAAAAGAAAAATTCATAAAAATTCAACAACATTATGAAAATTTACTTTCAAATGGATTGTTGCATCTACATAAAATTGGTTTTCAAATAAAATTAGTTTTAGGTAAAAAAAATATATAAAAGTAAAAATAAGTTGGTTGACTTAAGTTAAAACAAATTAGCTTTAAAGTAAGTGTGCTGATTATTACCAGCTGGAAGCTAGGTAGAAACTAGAACAGAATTTTTTTTTTAACTCTGTAGGTTTTTAACCCCAACAATTAGTTGCGTTGGTTCTTAGATTCTTGGAGACATTAAACATATATATGTCGTGTTGAAACAAATGTTCCACTTCGTCGTGCTCTTTGTCAGGGAGCCAATTCCTTTAATTTTCCATTTGGTGTTATTTCAGATGATATTCTCTTCCTAGTTATGAATTTTCCATTTGTCATTTTCATTCATAAGTCTAGTAGTTGTAATCGAGTTGCTAATTCTTTTGCCCAAGCTTCTCAGCTATTAGGGAGAAGGAAGTAGTTTGTTGTTCCTTCTCTGAGATATTGTCTTTTTGATGTACCAAACTCTGATTTTTCTTAATGATATTCGAGATATTTATTTAAAAAAAGATAGTCCATTTACGACAATTTTGGAAATCTACATTTTACTTTTTAAGTTGTTTATAGGTGAAATCTCAAATTTCTCACTACTATTTTGAGTTGAAACCAAATCATAACATATATTTTATAAATAGTTTTTACACTTATTAAAGTGTAGGATTTCAATTGGTACATAACCTGAGCAAATCATATATATATAAAAGAATAGCTATTCGATGCACCCAGTATACAACGCTAAAACCATACATTCATGATATTAACGAAACTGTTGTTGTGCCATGAATAGTATATTTATTTGGAGAGAACAACACTTTATAGAACAACACATTTGTTTAAAGAAAATGATATTTCAAAGAACAACTCATTTGCATGAAGAGAACAATATTTCTTACTGAATCAAATAACATCTCTAACAAGCTATCATGGAATCTGTCTTGAAGGGTGTCCTGATCACCCCTATTGCCATGAAAACTGCCTACCTAAGGTGGGAGGAGAAGAGAGAGAAAGATGGAGCAAATTGACAATGGAAAATTTTGAAGGAATTTTGATCTAAAACTAAGACTATTTGTATGTATTTGTTTGTGTCAAAAGGGAGAGAGAGAGAGAGAGAGAGAGATAGAGAGAGGTCTCTAGAAATAGTGACAAAAGGAAATAAGAAAGCAGAAAATAAGAGAAATTATACAAATTTTTTTAGATGACTATTGTGTTGCTCTATTCAGTAAAAAGTTATGTTCCATTTATATAAATGTGTTGTTTTGTAAAATAATACTCATTTGGTAAGATATGTTATTCGTTAATAATATTCCGTTCAGTAAGAAGTATTGTTCTATTCACATAAATGTGATCTATTATATATTGTTTATTTTATAAGATGTGTTACACATACATAATGTTGTGTTGTTTTGTAAAAAAGTGATTTTCCATTCATACAAAAATGTTATTTTATAATATATTGTTCATTTTATAATATGTGTGTTCGTACATAATGTTTCTCATTCAGTAGAAGGATTGTTTCATTTATGCAAATGTGCTATTCATTTGGTGCTGTGTTGTTTGTTAATAGTGTTGTTCCATTCAGTTAGAAGTGATGTTTTATTCATACAATTATATTGTTTTGTAATATGTTATTCTATTCAGTAAGAAGTGCTGTTTATTTTTGTAGGATGTGCTATTCAAGAGCGATGATATTTTTGTGAATAATGTGAAAGTGACATATAAGTAAACAATGTAAATATTATTTATAAATGATGTTGTTCGAACCAAACAAATGTGTTGTTCTATAATATGTTGTTCATTTTGTAAAATGTAGTGTTCGTAAATTATGTTATTTCGTTCAGTAATAAATGTTGTTTCATTCTTACAAATGTGTTATTCTGTAATATACCATTCATTTTGTAAAAAAATAATTTTCGTAAATAATGTTATTTGATTCAATAAGAAATATTGTTTTATTCAGATAAATGTGTAGTTTTGTAATATGTTGTTTATTTTGTAAGATGTATTGTTCGTATATAATATTGTTCCATTCAATAAGAAGTGTTGTTTTTACAATTGTAGTGTTCTGTAAAATATTGTTAATTTTGAAAAAAAATAATATTTGTAAATAATATTGTTAAGGTTCACTAAAAAATATTATTCCCTCTAGATAAATGTGTTGTTCTATGAAATATTGTTTCCTTAAGACAAATATACTGTTTAAAATACAGTAACAATTTTAAAAATATCATAAGCGTATGGGTGTTGCGTATAGTCTAAAAGTATTTTATCCTCAGCCTATATAAAATAATCATTTTTAGTAATTTGTACCGAATAGGTGTAAGACTTGCTTGCATTTGCTATAGATTTAATACTAAAATGTCAACAGAAAAGAAAGATGTAATTTACTGAACAAATCATTACTTTGTTTAAGAAAGCACTTAGTCTTAGCCTTTTCGTTTACCTTAATTTTTTTTAATATTCTTTCAGAATTTCGTATTTCATGTTATTTTTCCAATTGGAGGACAAGAAAAGAAAGGAAAATTACCTAAGGTCCCTAAGGTTTATTAGAAGTTACATGATTACCCTAAGATTTTGAAACCTATTACTTTTCTCTTTTTCTTATTGGGAAAATTACTTGGATCCCCTCCTAAGGTATGAGCAAACCTACACTTTTGTTCTCCCTATTTCAAGTACCTACACTTATCCCCCAAAAATTTAATTATGTTAATTACCGTTATGAAGAGAACAAAAAAATATCCTCTTTTGCCCCTAGCTTTCTTCCGTAAAAATTTTGCCCCATCAACTTTTGCATCTAACAAACTAGACCCCATCTCCTTCCATCGCTCACCTCCACCCGCCAGTTTGTCCACCTTCAACGTCTCCCTTCGCAGCAGCGGCTCGATTATCTCACTGCCAGAAATCACAATCTCATGACCTCCACCTCGGTTACCCAAAATGTGAATTAAAAATTAAAAGAATAAAAAATCAATTGGATAATGTGTGTCTGATCTCGCTGCCAGAAATCAAAAAAACAAATGTTTTTGTCTGTAGAAAGAAGAAAAGAGGTGTGAGGCTGCGAAAGTCATCTCCTACTCGACGACATCTAGAGTGACCACGGCCAGTGTAGAATCGAAGCCATCGGCCAAATCATCGACATGGAACAAGATCTGCCACATCATGAGGCAGGGTAGCATCGGCGAAAGGAAGGCTATAGTGGCTCTAGCATAGCTGGAGAGGAAGATCCGAATGCCGTCGCGGAACGGCTTGCTGGAGGACACCTCGGAGGGGGCCGGAAAGGAAGTTGGAGAGATCCACAATGACCCTAACACGACTTCTCTCTCCTTCTCTACTCTGATTCCATCGTGCTTGCTCCAATTCATTGTACCGCTGCCGTGAAATTCTCTGCGGTGACATTGGAATATAAAGGAAACAGGCACTTCTAGGTTGTACAAGCATGGCCTTGCCTGGTGCAATCCAGTCCGTTTATTCGTTCGCCATAGGATTGGTGATTTTGGTCTATTTCCTGACAAATCATTGATTAGATCAAAGAGAAGACGAAGATTTATGCTTTAAGCTTCTTTGGGTTGTTTGTACTTTTAGTGCTGGTCAACATTGCCCAAAGAACCCATAGATCTTCCTCAGCCTAGAAAACCCATCGAGCTTGTTAGATGGCAGAAGGCTCGGTGATGAGAGCTAGGGGAGTAGCTTGTTAGATGTATAAATTGAGGGACAAAATTTCTAAGGAACAAAGCTAGGATGACAAAGTTAGGCACTTTTCCTTTTATTTCTTAAAGGTGAATAACGTAGTTAGTTTTAGAGGGGGATAAGTGTAGGATTTGAAACAGAGAGGACACAAGCATAGATTCACCTATACCTTAGGGTGGTTTTGATAATTTTCCCTTTCCCGTTTAGTTTTTAATAGTCAATGTTGAACTTGAACCCGTTCAAAAACATAAATCGCAATTCGAGTCTATTTCCAAACATGAGTCGGAGAGTTGGACTGAGAAAAACTTTAACTGAATGAACGTCTTGCTTATATTAAGTTTTGAAATCATAATTAAGCTCTTACATGAATGAATGTCTAATAAATCTGATCTGTCTAATAATAATCAATAGTTTAAATTATTATTTTTTTTCTCATCAAGTATTGGACAATCTTTGTTCTACAACTGGTGTTGACGATGGCATAGCATTAGGGGGCAAAATGTAGGAGTTCAAAATGATGGGGCAAATTAGAGTTTGACCCAAAACCCTAAGAATTGTATGTCATAAGCCTGTGTAAGTATATCAATTTATAAATATAAATAAATAGAGCAAATAAAAAGGAGCCAAATATGAATATCAAATAAAATTCAACGTACAAAGACTACTCAACTACAATTATTCGTCTTGCAACCCTAGGTGAAGTGGCAAGGGTTTTGCCTTACCATGTTCAAGATCCGAGTTTGGGACATGATAGACCCCTTCTCCTTAAAAACTCTCAACTTTAATGTAAAGAATTTTGAGTAGTAAAAAAAAAAAAAAACTACGATGACTCAACCTAAAATATACTCAACTTCAAGGAGAAAGAAAATGCATAGTGAGAGAGTAGTGATGAAATTATATATGATCATGTTAGCTAAAGTACATTTTAATGGCAATATACGTGATGCATTATTCCTATTTTACTTATTTATTTTTCTAAAACCAATCATTTGAAAGTTAATACTTTTATCTATATAACACTCATTTGAACAGTAATTGTTTTTATGAAATTTTTTTATCAGTTATCCTAAAAAGTGAAAAACTAATAAAACTAGTGTTGGGGAGAAATTAAATAATGAATTATTTAATAAATTATTTAATAAAAATAGTTTTCACTTAACTTGTATGCTTATTGAAACTTTATATTTTAAGAAACCTAAGAAATATTCTTAAAATATTTTTTAAACATAACTGTTTGTTTATTAAATTTTCTATTTTAAATTAAGTGGCAAAAAAAATTTCTAAAAAACTCAATTAATTTCTGAAAATTTTTATTTCAGTGATTACTGTGTATGTAAAGCGTTACTTTTCAAATGATATTTATTCTGAAAAAAAATCAACAAAATAAAAAATAATGAGTATTTTAATTGGAAAAAGAACAGAAACTGAAAGCAATTAGGCGCTTAACTACATCCATAAAATGTCAAAAACCTAATCTGAAAACAGAAACTGACATAATCAGATGACACAAGAGCCAATAAAAAATTCTATCAACACTATCACCTACATAGACTAATCTAAATGCTGCAAATGATCATCCAGTCCACAACCTACTCCAAACCTAATTGAGGTACATCTTATATATACAAATAATCACTATATATAAAAAATAAATATTAAAAAACCATTTTTTTTGAAAAATCTCAATCCCGAACACATGTTGCTACACAAGAGTACACATGGACAATTTATAGCTTAAGTTAACTTAATTAAAATGACTTATTTTTTATTTTTACATTTTTTTTTGTCAATTTCATATAAATGCCAATATTACTTAAGAATATCATAAAAAGCTTATTTTGAATGAATTATTACATTTATATGATATTAATTTTCAAATGAAGTAGATTCCGGGTAAAAAATAATGTAAAGATGAAAATAAACCATTTTTTTTTATTAAACTAGTTTAAATTAAAATGAATTGGCTTAAAGTCATTGACTCAGGGTGTGCAATTGTGGCTACTCAACTCCGGAAAGTTGAACGACGGTTGGACCTATCTAATCTATTATGTACATTCTCACGTTTATCATCAAGCTTGCTCAGTGAGCCGACCACGTCTCTCATTGACGGCCTAGAGCTAGGCAAAGTTTGGGTGCACCGATGTGCTATTTCCAACAGTTTAAGGGCCTTTTGTTGGTGACCTTCATCCCAAGCACTGACTTCTTCATCAAGGAACCCCATGCATTGGCTACTGTGCTGGAACTTCTTTCTGCTCCATGCCACAATGTCTTCCCCTTCCTCGAACCCGGTGTCTATTGGTGTTTTTCTGCATAAAATTTCTAGCAGGATCACCCCATAGCTGTACACATCACATTTCTCTGTCAATGTAGTTGAGTATGCATTCTCTGTGATGACAGAATAAAAAAAAAAAATGAGTCAGAATCAAATTCTTAAGTTTAGTAAGCAAAGTTTCAAATCTCATATCAGAGATCTGCACCATTTTTTTTTTTTTTACCAATGTGATACAGTATCGATCTTGGTGTAATACCACACTGGTAATAGATTTATCTATGTTGATACTGCTTATATTGCAAAAAGCATGTCAAGTATTCATTTCTAAGCTGTTCGAGAAAAGAATGAGTGGTTTCTCTTTTTGTAAAGTTTTTAACATTTAATTTACTCCATTACTTTTATACAAATTTTTTCTACTAAAAAACTAGAAAATTACACAAAGCTCAAAAAAAAATTTCTTTTTCTAACAATCATTTTAACTCTCGCCGTACAAAATCTATAAATATATATTTTTTAATTTCAGTTTAAGGGGTAAAAATGGTAAAGCAATGTAAATTATATACATATTAATTTCCCTACTCAAAGAACTGCATCATTCAAAATAGGTCAGAGGGAATAATATTTTAACATCTATTAAATATTTCTGTGAAAAAAAAAAGCATCCAAAACACCCATAAATAATCTATCATATACAGCAAAAACACAAATTTTTTTTTTAATGTAAAGAATATTATATTAAACCGAAGCAGACAATAACCAAGCAGGGAATGGCGCAAAAAGTATAATAAGATTCTTTTGGATGTGCTTACTGAGATGAGTGGGACAACTAAGATTTCCAGTAAAAATGATGGTTAAAACACATAAGAATCCTGTAATTTTCTCAATATATGGTATGGTGCGAGATTTAAAACAATGGTGGTAAGTTATTTGAGATGGTGATGAGAGAAAAGAAACCAACCTGGAGCCATATACCCCGAAGTCCCAACAATGACGGACCTTGTGGAGCTCAAATCTGAATCCGAGACCAATTTCGCCATTCCAAAGTCCCCAATCTTCGGTTCAAAATCCGAGTCCAACAAAACGTTTTCTGTTTTCATGTCCCTATGAATGATCTTTGGGACGCAGTCGTGGTGGAGGTAAGCTAGTCCATGGGCTATGCCGGAAGCAATCCGGAACCTGGTGTTCCAGTCTAAAGCTCTCCGGGCTTCATTCTGGTGAAGCACATGGAACAATGAACCTCCGCTCATGAACTCTGTCACAATAAACCCGTGTCCATCTCTGATGCAGTAGCCTTCCAATCGTAGGATGTTTCGATGCCGAATCGATGTCAGAGCTCTCATTTCATTGATGAAGTTTGCTTCAGATAAGTTTACCCTCTTTATGGCCCAGAGCTTACGTGGGTTAGAAGATTCTGCCTGGTAAACCGTCCCATGTCTGCCTCTTCCAATCACATACTTCCCGCTGAACTCTTCTGTAACACTAACAATATCTTCAACCTTTAGACCCTCTGGCAATTCTTCTTGTGATGCAGGTTGTTCATGAGCAGGAGATGTATCAATTGAGGCCTTCTTTCCTAAGCCCGCAATTAGCAATGTATAAATCACAGCAGAAAGTAATGCCAGAGAGAGAAGAACACCAATGATTATAGCAGCCAGGACGCGCTTATTCTTATGCCGTCTCTTACGTTCCTCACAATTATCAGTTACATTGCTTTGCAGGCAAAGCTCCAGGTTTCCTATGAAAGATGTAGGATAAGAAGCCGCCATCTTGATCCATCTGGATGGGAGCTTTCCGGAGAGTTGGTTAAACGATATATTAACGAAGCGAAGGGCAATCAAGCTGTCGAGTTCTGTTGGTATTTTCCCTGAGAAGTTGTTGCTCGAGATATCGAGAATCTCGAGCTTGCCTAAGCTTCCAAGGCATGGAGGAATGTTGGCTGATAGCCTGTTGGTACTCAGATTGAGGTTCCCCAGCTGCTGAAGGTTTCTTATACTGCAAGGAATAGAACCTTGAAGCATGTTGGCTCCAAGCTCCAAATCAAGTAGGTTTTGGCCAGGTGTGAATGAATCAGGTATGGACCCAGTAAGTTTATTGTGTTGAAGCAAAAGTTTTTCCAACCGAGGCATTGAAGCAACTTCTGTAGGAATTCTTCCTGTAATAAAGTTCCCTCTGAGGTCCAGTTCTAACATCTCTTTGCATTGACCCAGCTCAGAGGGAATACTTCCTGTAAGTTTGTTGGAAGAAATTCTTAATCTTCCCAGGCTCTTAAGCATCCCCAGCTCAGGGGGTATAGAGCCCGAGAACCTGTTTCCTGATAAATCAAGGACCGTAAGATTGCTCCAATTACCGAATACTGAAGGTATGCTTCCTTCAAGAAAGTTTCCTTTGACATCCATGTAGGAGATTCCATAGTTCTCTTCCAAACTAGCCGGTATGGTCCCTTGCAATAGATTGTTACCAAGGATCACCCTCCTGAGAGAAGAACATTTGGCAATTTCAACCGGAAAACTACCATTGAAACGATTGCTTTCAAGGATCAATTTCATGAGATGGTTGCCAGCACATATACTAGAAGGAATAATTCCAGTGAAGTTGTTCCAAGATAGATCCACGCGGTCTAGAGCAGGAGAGTTTTTTCCTAGCTCTGGTGGCACCTCTCCAGTGAGATGATTATGAGCCAAAGACAGAAATGTTAACTTCTGCAGGTGAGCAATCTCCGGTGGGATCGAACCAATCAAGCCATTGTTATACAATGCTAACTGAACCAGATTTCTCAGGTCACCTATTTCAGGTGGAATGTGACCTGTTAGATTGTTATTGAACAGTACAAGCAGCCGGAGGTTTCCAAGATTCCGGAGTTCAATAGGGATGGTTCCTCCAATGAAGTTAGTGTCAAGCCTAAGTGTCTCAAGAGAAGTGCAGTTTCCAAGCTCACGTGGCAGTGAGCCACCAAGCATGTTCCTGTAGAGCACAAATGTCTTCAAACGTGCAAGATTTCCAATTGATTTCGGGATGGAACCAGCAAGTTTAGTACCAGAAATATGAACATGTTCTAGCTGACTACAGTGAGCTATTCTCTCAGATATTGTTCCATTGAGACCATTCCCAGCAAGAACAAGTATTTTTAATGATGTAAGGTTCCACAGGGTCTCTGGGATTTCCCCTTGAAGACCATTTTTGTAGAGATCTAGCGTTTCCAACCTCGCAAGGCCCTCGAAAATCTCAGGTGAAATAACACCATGAAAGTTGTTAGAAACAGCTGTGAACTCTCTAAGATTGTGGCAGTTCCTTAAGCTACGAGGCAAATTCCCAGAAAATTTATTCTTATGAATCCAGAGCTTTGCAAGTGCACACCAGACTGGGAAATCTGGCAATGAGCCTGTGAGGTTATTTGTGTTCAAATACAGAATTTTCAACTTTGGTAGAGAAAAAATTCCACTTGGAAGCTCCCCAGTCAAATAGTTATCATCGAGGCTAAGATACTGAAGATTGGAAGAGAGACTTACCTCATATGGGATTGAACCAGATAAAGAGTTATAACCCAGATCAAGTTTCCTCAGCCTGGTGGACTTGAAAATGAGAGGAGGAATTGAACCCTGAAGAACATTGTCATTGAGCAGAACTGTGTGGAGCTGGGCACAGTCACCAAGCAGGTCAGGGATGGTCCCAGAAAAATAGTTGCCACTGAGATCAAGTGAGACCAATCTGCCATGGAGGCAGAGGAAGGGAAGTGAGTTGTTGAGGGAGCCAGAGAGGCCATAGCCAGAAAAGTTGAGAGCTTTGACCTCAAAGTTGGAGCTTTCTGGGTAGCAAGTAACCCCAGCCCAATGGCAAGGAGATAGAGATGAGTTATCGGATTGGTTCCATGGCAGGAGAAGCTGGGAGTCTCTGGGAAGGCTGTGGAGGAAGTGGAGAAGATACATTGCAGAAGGAGGTGAGGAGAGAGAGAGGGAGGGTGGGAGGAGGACGAGAAAGAGAAGGAAAAGAGAGGGGCGAAAGCAAAGCATGCTTGTCTTGTGTTGTGTTCTAAGAGGGGGGAACTGGAACAGAAGCCATGTAAGTGAACAATGCAGGAGCTGTCGTGTCGTGTTCTATTCTGTACTATTGTATCTGTTCAGGTGGAGTTCCCATGAAATTCTTTTTTTCTTTTATTTTAAATGGATTTCCTTGAAGAAAGTTTTTTGTTTTTTTAATGGGTTGAATGGCACATGGGTCAATGTCTGTGTTCTTCGTGATGAGTCAACAACAGAGGGCTAGCTACGCAGCTTTCTCAAACTACTGAGAAGATTCTTTAGCTAAGTTTTAACAATTAAAAAAAAGCCAATGTATAAATTTTCTAGTGTTGCTAAAGCAAATATTATGAGACTTTGGGAAAGAAAATCCAAAGGAGTAGATGGTGGAAGACTTGTTGGGAGCATCTGGTACAACAAATGCTTGTGCTGGAAATCCTTCGCTGAATGACAGCGCGAGAGATGATTGAAAAATTAGGAAAACAATAAATTATTATTTTTAAAATCTTCATTACATAAATAACTATTTTTTAAGAAAACTGAAAATGAAAACGAGTTAACTAAATATGTTTTGTTTTTATTTTCTAATTTTCAGAAAATTTTTCAGAAAATTCAAAAAAATTATCTACAATTAAACAGGGCCATAATTTGTTGTTTTCTTAATTTTCCAAATCATCTCTGATAGCCAAAAGGCTATCACCTCCCCCAGCATCAATTCCCCTGAAGGTTTGACTGGGGAGCCTGATGTAGCTCGGAAAGAAGCATTGCCACAGACCTCGGCAGAAGCGAGATCGAGCATGACGAAGTAAACACTTCAGCTGAAACGCTAGGTTATCTAAATGTGTCGTTGACTCTCTCGGGGAACCGAACATATCGCTTTCAGGAGAAAAGAACCAGCTACTGAAAGCAGGAGAGATTCTCCCCGAAGGCGGAACTCCCGAGCTAGAGAACTCCCCGAGCCACTAGCGTGATTCCCGAAGGAGGGCGTCCGTACCAGAGGGCGACCTCGCCCAAAGGACCTCGGGAGTACGGCAGGAGCATTTAATGAGCATTTAAGGAGCCTCTGACAGGTCGCCCACACGCTGCCTGAAACGGCGGCCTGACACCCTGGCATCATCCAAGTCCCATCTCAGCCACAAAACTAGGAGCCTACAAACGGCTACCTGTTCCCTACGCCCAAAAAGCACAGAAAGAATCCGACCGAACACGTGTCAGGATCCAAACGGGCCAGGTACTTTTATAAATACTGGAAACAGGACTTGGCAGAGAGAGCTCTCTCGCCATCGGCACTCTCGCACAACAGAAAACATATACAGGCCAGACCCCATATCCATTTAAGTGTTACTACTTCACTCACTATCAAGACACTAACTTGGGCGTCAGAGGCTCCTCCCCGGAAAGTCATCCTGGGGACCTCCTAACCCTTTTTACGGAGTCTTTCAGGTACTTTCCCACCTGGGGAACCTCTCCGTCAAACGTTGTCCCTCCTTGGAAGCTCCCTCAGAATTCACCATGTCGCAAGACAAAGATGCTGAAGGGCATCATTTGGCGCCGTCTGTGGGAAACCACCCTCAGGTTGCCGTCGTTGAAACTCGGTGTTCTAAGGATAAAGGACTTCCGAGGTCCCCGTCCGCACCTGAAGTCCAACCGGCTACTGAGCAAACCCTTCCAGGGACTTCCTTGCCTGAGGAAGAACGTCCTCTGGTCATCACCATGAGTTTTCTACGCGACTTCCAGCGTTCTGTTGTGGCCGAAATGGCACAGCAGATAGACAGAAGGTGGCCACAACAAACTCAGGCCCAGAGGCCTCCTTCGCCAGCGCGCCCTCGAGAGAGAAGTTCTAAATCAGCTCATCGTACTTCGGGAAGTGGAGACCCACGAGAGGAATCTTCAACAGAAAACACGCCCCTCGGGGCACGGCTTGCGGGACAGACGGAGTCCAAGCGACCCAAAACCCCGCGCTGAAGGAGCTCGTCACCTGAGGCGAGGCGGGCTACCTATTTTTCCACCCTTTCCAACCTCGTCAATATTTTCTCCATAAGGAGTGTGGCACTGGGCTTTTCTTCGAGGAAAGGGGATCGTCGGCATCTCTTCGGGGATGGGGACCTCGCCTCAGGTGACGAGCTCCTTTGGTGCGGGATTTTGGGTCACTTGGACTCCGTCCGTCCCACAAGCCGTGCCCCGAGGGGCGTGTTTTCTGTTGAAGATTCCTCTCATGGGTCTCCACTTCCCGAAGTACGATGAGCTGATTTAGAACTTCTTTCTCGAGGGCGCGCTGGCGAAGGAGGCCTCTAGGCCTGAGTCTGTTGTGGCCACCTTCTGTCTATCTGCTGTGCCATTTCGGCCACAACAGAACGCTAGAACTCATGTAGAAAACTCATGGTGATGACCAGAGGACGTTCTTCCTCAAGCAAGGAAGTCCCTGGAAGGGTTTGCTCAGTAGCCGGTTTGACTTCAGGCGCAGACGGGGATCTCAGAAGTCCCTTATCCTTAGAACTCCGAGTTTCAACAACGGCAACCTGAGGGTGGATTCCCAGAGACGGCGAAAAATGATGCCCTTCAGCATCTTTGTCTTGCGACATGGTGAATTCCGAGGGAGCTTCCGAGGAGGGAGAACGTCTGACGGAGAGGTTCCCCAGGTGGGAAAATACCTGAAAGACTTCGAAAAAAGGGTTAGGAGGTCCCCGGGATGACTTTCCGGGGAGGAGCCTGCGACGCCCAAGTTAGTGTCCTGATAGTGAGTGAAGTAGTAACACTTAAATGGATATGGGGTCTGCCCTGTATATGTTTTCTGTTGTGCGAGAATGCCGATGGCGAGAGAGCCCCCCTGCCAAGTCCTGTTTCCCAGTATTTATAGAAGTACCTGGCCCATTTGGATCTTGACACGTGTTCGGTCGGATTCTTTCTGTGCTTTTGGGGCGTAGTGAATAGGTAGCTGTTTGTAGGCTCCTAGTTTTGTGGCTGAGATGGGACTTGGATGATGCCAGGGTGTCAGGCCGCTGTTTCAGGCAGCGTGTGGGCGACCTGTCAGAGGCTCCTTAAATGCTCATTAAATGCTCCTACCGTACTCCCGAGGTCCTTTGGGTGACGTCGCCCTTTGGTACGAACGCCCTCCTTCGGGAATCACGCTAGTGGCTCGGGGAGTTCTCTAGCTCGGGAGTTCCGCCTTCGGGGAGTATCTCTCCTGCTTTTCTGTAGCTGGTTCTTTTCTCCCAAAGGTGATATGTTCGGCTCTCCGAGGGAGTCAGTGACTCACTAAGATGGCTTGGCGTTTCAGCCGAAGTGCTTACTTCATCATGCTCGATCTCGCTTCTGCTGAGGTCTGTGGCAATGCTTCTTTCCGAGCTACGTCAGGCTCCCCGGTCAAACCTTCGGGGAAATTGATGCTGGGGGAGGTGATAGCCTTTTGGCTATCAATGTGGAAGCTGATGACCGAGGAGGTCCTTCGGGAGCTAGGGGTAGTGAAGGAGCACGAGACGGACCTCGAGATGCTGGCTCCTGCCATCGTAGGGAAAGACTCCTGGCTGGTAAAACTCCTTCGGAAGGAGGTCACTTACGAGGCTTTTTGAGCGTAAGTTATCTTAAAAGTTTTCTTTGTTATAGATACGTCTTAGACTCACACTGATGTTTTCCTTCTGTTTCAGAGATGTCCGACGAGTCCACTGCTTACTATAAGTCCCTTTTCCTCGATCAAGCCAAGAAGGGGGAATAGACAAAGAAGGCCGTCTCCTGAAGGCGCAAAATGGCTGGGAGTGGGCCATCATCAGCCAAACGGGCGAAGAAGGACACGTTTCCTCCCTACCAGGAAATTCCCGATGAGGTGCGTGGAGAGCTAGACGTCAATACCGCCCAGCCGACCGAGGTGGTTGCAGACGTCCCTTCCCGGAGTCCCACTTCCTCGGTGACTCTCTTGGATGCTTTGGTGGAAGTCCCTTCTGCCGAGGAGCTCGAGGAGCGTCGCAAGAGTAAGGGCAAGGAAATTCCTGTCGTCGTTGAGGAGGTCAGGGATTCCGACAACAAAGTCTCCGAGGTGCCACCAGGTTCGTCTTTCAGACATATTGTAGTGCCTTTGTTCATATTTTTTTTAGGACCATTGCCTTAACAAATTGCTTATTTTGCTGTGTAGAGAAGGTGCCACCTTCGGCGTTGGTGGCCGAGCACGCCCGGAAACGAGCCCTTCGGGATTCTCACATTCCGAAGGGGAAAATTCTGAGGGACCTTTTTGGCCATTTGCAGAGGACATGAACTTGTACTCCGGCGATTGTCAGCAAATGCCCAACCAAATTTTGAAGGGGATCCTCACCGAGGCCTCCTTCAAGGCTGTTTCCATGGCGCGCCCGGATGACAAGTTCCTTGCTGCAAAAATTTCCGAACACGCTGCCCAGGCATATTTCAGGCCGTTGTCTTTTCCTTTTGTTTGCCTTATTTTTGTCTTATTGACTTTGTGCGTGCTTTGTTCTTCTTTTTTTTTCTTTTTTTTTTTTTGCAGCTTATGGGGTATATTGGCTTCCTCAGGGTTCGGACAGCCAAACAAGCCGCGTTCCGAGCCTGAGCCTTTGATCGTTTGGAGAAGTCCAGGGTCATGTGCGCCGACTTGGTCGTCAAGAACGCGGAGATGACTCAAATTGTGGGAAAGGAGGTTGCTGCTGTTCTAGAGGAGTTCTTGAAGGGCCAAGAGGGGCTCTTGAAGGACTTCTCCCAAAAGATGTCTGACCTTGGGTCCAAGGTATTGGAGCTAACCTCGGTGAACGAGGCCTATCAAAAGGAGAAGTCGGAGTCTGAGTCTCTCTTGACGAAGGTGCTTGCCGAGAAGGCCGAACTCCAGGCTGAGGTCGAGTCTTTGAGGAAGGAACCGAAGAAGAAGAACATGAAGGCACTGAAGAAGGAGATCGCTGAGCTGGAGAAGGAACTTGACGATTTAGTGGTCGAGAAGGAGAAAACCATCCAAGCGACCAAGGTCGGTTTTCAGGATGGCTTTTGCCTTGCTCAGCATCAAGTTTTGCAGAGGTTCCCAGATCTGGACCTCTCCTTTTTGGCGGCCCTAAACATTCCCGAGGGGCCTTAGTGGTCTTGGTCCAAAATCGAGCACCTCAACTTGCCCTTTCCTCCTCCGGCGTCGAAGGTGGTAGACAAGGACGCAGGGGTTGGTAGCTCTCGAGATGCCGAGATTCCTTAGCTTATCTTAGGGCCCTTTGCCTTCCTTTTTTGTACTTCTTCTTTTGGCAACCCTCTCTCCTCGTACTGAGATTCAGCATAATAGAACTCCCTCTTTCTTTTATGAAAAATTTTTTTGGCTAAGTCTTTTGCGCAAGATATTTTGTTTCCCATTGTCCCAAATCCGTTTGTTCAAGAGACTCCCGAAAATCATGTTTACGCCTATTATGCCAATCACCCTTGGAATCACCTTTGCTAAATTCTCTTAAGCAAATCTGTACCTTCGTAAAAGGCGGATAAGCTTTGTAAATAAACTTTCTTGAGCTGTACTCGGCGACGACTGCTTTGGTGAAAATAGACTTTTGTACTCAAGAATTTTTCTAACCTGTATAATTTTCCCACCAAAATCTAGGGCATAGAATTTTTTAAGGCATCCGAATGGCATGTATTTTTTAATTCTACGCCTTCAGTATCGCCCAATTTATATACTCCTTTTCGTACTTCGGCAAGCACCAAATAAGGTCCTTCCTAATTTGCACGAAGTACCCCGTGGGACGGCCTTCGGTGTCCAAATTCGGCCTTTCGGAGAACGAGGTCTCCTTTTCTTATTCCCTTTGGTCTAGCACACAAGTTTATAGCCGCGGCCACTCTTTGCTGGAAAGCTTTTCTTCTGAGTTCGGCTATTTCTCTGTGTTCACCAACGAGGTCAAGCTTGGTTCTTAGGCCGAGGTCATTTCCCCCTTCGTTAAACACTTGTACTCGCACCGATGGTTCTATTACCTCAACTGGGATGATAGCCTCTGCACCAAAAATAAGCAAAAAAGGTGTTTCCCCTGTGGCTCTTCGGGGTGTTGTTCGGTAGCTCCATAACACGGTCGGGAGCTCCTCTGGCCATTTTCCCTTTGCTTCCCCCAACCTTTTTTTCAGGCCATCTTTTATGATCCTATTAGATACTTCTACTTGTCCATTGCTTTGGGGGTGAGCTACCGGAGCGAAGTGCATTTTTATTCCGAGGTTGTTGATAAATTCTCGGAACCCCTTGTTCGTAAACTAGGACCCTTGGTATGCCAAATCTGCACACAATATTCTTCCATACGAACTTCTACACATTTTTTGCAGAGATAGTCACTAGAGGTTCTGCCTCGATCCACTTAGAGAAATAATCCACTGCAACCACACAGAACCTCACGCCTTCAGGCGCTGTTGGGAGTGGCCCGATGAGGTCTATGCCCCAGACTGCGAAGGGCCAGGGATAGTCTGTCGAGGTTACAAATTTCGAGGGTGTCCTTTGGATATTCACGTGTCTTTGGCAGTTACTGCATTTTTGGACGAACTGCCTTGCATCCTTTTTAAGGGTAGGCCAAAGGTATCCTTGACGAAGTATCACTGCTGCGAGGGCGTCAGTTCCAATGTGCGAACCGCAAGCGCCTTTGTGAACTTCTGTGAGGATCGTCTTAGTATCCTCTTCACCAACACACCTCTATAGTGGATTTGCGTATCCCTGCCAATACAGTTCTTCCCCGATAAAGAAGAATCGGCCAGCACGCCTCCGTACTTTTGCTGCTTTGTTGGGGTCTTCGGGGAGCTCGCCGTTTGCAAGATATCTTTTCATAGGATCTTTCCAGCCTTCCTCCGAGGTCATTATGGTTAACACCGCTATGCTCGGGTGGTTCAGCACCTCAGTGAATGTTTTTGACTTTGCTAGGCGATCTGCCTCGGTGTTGTCTTGGTGAGGCACATTTTCAATTAGCACGGTGTCGAACTCTCGGATAAGTTTTGCTACCAGCTCATGGTATTTTGCCAAGGTTGGGTCCTTCGCACCATAGTCCCCTGCTGTTTGTCGAACTACTAACTGGGAATCACAGTGGGCTCTTAAGTTTTTTACACCGATTTTTTCTGGCTAGGCGTAATCCAGCTATGAGAGCTTCGTATTCAGCCATATTGTTGGTGACGTTAAAGCCGAATTTGATGGCCTTCATTACTTGTAGACCTTCGGGACCTCAGATAATTACCCCGGCTCCCTGGTGTTCAAAGCCTGAGGCTCCGTCTACAAACAAAATCCACTCTGGCTCATCCTCATCGCCGGGATCTGAATGGCTAGCTTCGCCGATGGGTATTTCGGCAATAAAGTCTGCCAGAGGTTGAGCTTTTATGGCTTTCCGAGGTTCGTATATGATGTCATACTCGCCAAGCTCTATACACCATTTGGAAAGCCTTCCCGAATGATCGACTTTCCTCATAACGTCCCGCAGAGGTAGACTACTTCGGACGATGATTGGGTGAGCTTGAAAATATGGCCGTAGTCTTCTTCCCACCAGCACCAGGCATATATAGCTTTCTGTAGCAGGGGATACTTGACTTCGGCGCCGTGCAGGGACTTGCTTACATAATAAACCGGCCATTGCTTCAGTCCTTCCTCCTTCACAAGGACCGAGCTAACTGCTTTTTCTGTAACAGCGAGGTACAATACGAGGGGCTCTCCCTCGCGAGGTTGTCGAAGGGTGGGCAGATGGGCCAAATAGAGTTTCAGTTCTTCCCAAGCCTTCTGGCAGTCCTTGTTTCGAGGATGATCATTACATCCAAGGTCGCCCTCATTTTTTGCTGCCTTGGTGAGGACTTTAAAGAATGCTCGACACCGATCGCCAAACCTGGAAATAAATCTACTAAGAGAAGTTATCCTTTCGGTGAGTCTCTGTATATCTTTTATCGTGACAGGAGTTCGGGATTCAAGTAAAGCCCTGACTTTTTCTGGGTTAGCATCAACACCCCTTTCTGATACCATGTACCCAAGAAATTTTCCCGAGGTTACGCCGAGGGTGCATTTTTCGGGATTAAGGTGAATTCCGAAGGTTCTGAGCTGGTGGAAGGTTTCCTTTAGATCTGCGACGTGGTTATCGGGCAGTTTGCTCTTAACTATCATGTCATCAACATAAACTTCCATGTTCCTTCCTATTTGGTCACTGAAGACCTTGTTCACTAGCCTCTGGTAGGTTGCTCCTACATTTTTAAGTCTGAAAGGCATCCTGATGTAACAATACATTCCGCCTTCGGTGATGAAGGCGGCTTTTTCCTCATCTTCGGGGTTTATCCTTATTTGATGATACCCACTGAAGGTGTCTAGGAAACTTAAGAGTCCGTACTCGGTAGTCAAGTCTACCAACTGGTCTATTGGTGGGAAAGGGTATGAATCTTTCGGGCAAGCATCATTTAAGTTCCTGAAATTGATGCACATTCGGAGCTTGCTGCTCCCTTCTTTTGTGGCAATAACCACGTTACTCAACCATTCGGGGTACTTGACCTCCCTAATTAAGTTTGCGTCCAACAGGCGCTGTACCTCGGTTTTAATGAAGTTGTTTTTATATGCTGAGATACCCCGTTTCTTTTGTCGGACGGGCTTTGCTTCCGAACTTACTTTGAGGCTATGCTGTATTATGTGAGGGTCTAGCATATCTTTCAGTGAGTAGGCAAACAGATCTTTATTCATTGTTAGAAAGGATACAAGCTTTTTCTTGTCGCTTTTGGCCAGATTTTTCTCTATTCGGGTACTTCGGCCTGGGACAAGTTCTACTTCTTCAATTTCTACCTTCGCGGGATCCTCTGCTTCTCCCTCTTTTGGCTTTCTTTCTGACAAAGCTTATTTCTCTATAGTTTGTACGAGGTTGGTTGTTAGAGCTTTTCGTGCTTTGACGTATGCTTTTCTTACTTCGCCCTGATCAATGAAGATTTCCGCATCTCCGTCCTTGGTGGCGAAGGTAACAGTCAAGTACTTTACATCCGAATGGAAGTGTAAATTTCCTTGCGTTTGCCTCCCAAGGATGGCGTTATATGACGAAGGGACATCCATAATGATGAACCTTGTCATTGCGGTGGCGAACAGTTCATTTGTCCCATCAACCGAAGTTCCTTTCATCATTAGGGGGAGATTGATCCATCCAAGGACAGGCAGTTCGGATGGTCCTACCCCGAAAGTAGGCGAAGTGACAGGCTTGAGATCGACGTTGGATATACCCAAGTTTAGCAGCAAATGTGAAAATAGGACGTCGGCGTTTGATCGATCGTCAAGTAACACTGTCTTGACGTCCTAGTTTCCTATCCTCACCATGACCAACAGCAGATCATCATGGGGAATGATGACGGTGGAACCATCCTTGCAGGCCAGTTTCTTCGACGGACTCTGATATTCCATCACTGATATTTCCCCGACCTTCATCTTTCTTTTCGAGGATGGAAGTCCTGTCGTAATTGTTTGTATTACTCCCGCGGAAGGTGGAGGACGCCTCTTCGGACTTCTGTTCCTCTGCCTGTCGGAGTCGTACTCCTCGTCATCTGCCTTTCCTTCTTCCTCCTTTCTTCCCTTCGGGAAAGGCATTCGCAAATATCGCTGAAGTTGGCCTTATTTTATTAACGACTCTATGTACTTTTTCAATTGGAAACAGTCTTCGGTGTCATGCCCATGGTCGTGGTGAAACTGGCAGAACTTCTTCATGTTCTTCTTATTATCAGCGGTCATGGCCCTTGGCTGCTGAATCTGGGTCCCCTGCATTTCCATTTTCATGAGGATATTGGTCCTTGTGGTGTTCAAGGGTGTGAAGGTCGGGGGTTTCCTTCCCTTAAACCTTCGAGGTCGTCCTGCCTGGTCGGCTGGATACCGCGTTTGCTGGCTGGACCCTTCGGCACGGGTGTGATCAGACTTCGGTCCGTCCATTCTCAGCTCTTCGGCTGTCATGTGCTGCTCGGCCCTTCGGTAGAATTCGCCAAGCGTGTCCGGGGGGTCCTTGGAAAATTCGTAGAACAGCTGTGAGTCCCTCTAAAGGCCCTGTGTCATGGCAAGGATGCGTATTTCGGGCCGAAATTCTGGAACACTTAAGGCCTCTCTATTAAACCTTTCGAAATAGTCGCGGATGGTTTCTCCGTTCTTCTGTGCTATGTCAAACATCTAGACAGGCATCTTCGCCGTCGGGCGCCTTCCAATGAATTGTTGTGTAAAGGCCGTATATAACTCCTGGAACTCCCTGATGGTTCCGGGAGCCAACGAGTTATACCACGCTGTTGCTGGTCCTGTGAGGGTGACCTCAAAGCATTTGCACAGGGTAGCATCATCAGCACTGAGCAACACCATGCTACGTTTTTATTTGGTTAAATGAGCCTGCGGATCAGTTCGGCCATCATAGGTTTCCAGCCGAGGCACCCAGAAGTCACTTGGGATGGCTGCCTCGACTACTGTTCGGGTGAACGTCGATTCATCCCCACCAAAAGTTTCAGACAGCCTAGGCCAGATTGGTTTCTGAGCTACCTGTTTCTCCACTTTCTCCAATCTTGTCAACATTTTCTTCATAAGGAGCTTGGCACTGGGCTCTTCGTCCTGGTGCTTGTAGGCCTCTGGGAAGGGAGATTGCCGGCACCTCTTCGTGGACTGACTTCGGCGCCGAGGGGATGGCGACTTCGCATCAGGTGATGAGCCCCTTTGGCGAGGAGTCTTAGGTCGCTCAGACCCCCTTTGTCCCGTAGGTCGTGCCCCGAGGGGTATATTTTTCGTCGAGGACTCATCACGCGGATCCCCACTTCCCGAACTGCGGTGGGTTGATTTAGGGCTTTTCACCCGAGGGAGTACTGGCGAGGAAGGCCTTTGGGCCTGAGTTGGTGGCGGCCACCTTCGGTCTATTTGCTGTGTCACTTCAGCCGCAATAGAGCGCTAAAAATCACGCAGAAAACCCATAGGTATAACTACAGGACGTTCTTCTTCAGGTGAGGATGTCCCTGGAAGGGTTGCTCAATAGCCGGTTGAGCTTCGGGCACAGATGAGGACTTCGGAAGTCCCTTTTCCTTTGAACGCCAAGTCTCAACAAAGGTGACCTGAGGGTGGTTTCCCACAGACGACACCAAATGATGGCCATCAGCGTCTTCGTCAGGTGACATTGTGACTCCAGGAGGGACTTCCAGTGAGGGAGAATGTCTGGAACAAAGGTTTCCCAGGGGAATGTGCCTGAAACACTCGGAAGAAGGGGGTTAGGAGGTCCTCGGAGTATTTTTCCGGGGAGGAGCCTCCGACGCCCTAGTCAGTATTTTGAAAGGGAGAAGGCGAAAAGAGTACAAGGAAGCTGAATGATCTTGCCTGTTTGTGTTTTCTAAGGGAGGGGGTCCGATCCCTGTTGAGGCCCTTTGTCCTGATATTTATAGGAGTGTGTAGCCCGTTCAGATCATGACACGTGTTCGGTCGGATGTGACCTGTACTTCGGGGCATAGGGGACAAGTAGCCGTTTGTAGGCTCCTCGGGCCAAGAACCGAGACAGGTCATGACAAGACATGCACGGCGTCAGCGCGTCAGACCGCCTTTTAGGGCGGCGTGTTTCGTGTATGGGCGACATGTCAGAGGCTCCTTAAATGCTTCTGCCATACTCCCGATGTCCTGTGAACGAGGTTGTCCTTCAGAAATCATGCACACTTCGGAGGTTTCCTTAGTTTAGGAGCTGTTCCTTCGGGGAGATTCTCTCCTGCTTGAAGCAGCTGGTCCTTCTTCCTCGAAGGTGATTCGTCAGGCTCCCCGACGGTACCCGTGACATACTTGAGATTCCTGATGTACTAGTCGAAGTCACGTGCTCGAGGTGTTCGGCTCCATCTCTTCCGAAGTTAGCGATAGTGCCTCTTTCGGATGACGCCAGGCTTCTCGACCGTCATAGTCGTAGGGAATGTATTTTAAGAAAGACGATAGTCCTTCGGCTATCATGGTGTTCATACTTCTAGGAGTGGGGGCCCCTAGCCACCTGCAGGCTCCTTGGGCCGTGAGTTGTAGCCCTTCGTGACAGGACATTAGACTGTGATGGCGTGTCATAACGTATCTGAAGGTGGCGTGTCAAAGACGTATGTGAGTGGAGTGTCAGAGACTCCTTGATAGCTCTTGTTGTACAATCGAGGTCCCTTTGGTTAATGTCTCAGATTGGGGTGAGGAGCCTTTGTCCGGAGTCAGGCTGGAACTTCGGTGTTTCTTTCCTCGGGGGCCTTCTCCCTTTGAGTGTGATTGGCTCTTCTCCCCCAAAGCTAGTTCGGTCGCTTTCCCAAAGGGGGCGCTGTGCTGTCTCCCGAAGTTGAAATTGGTGGTCTACCGAGGTCATACGCCTAGGTGTCTGGCTTTCTCTTTCCCGTGGTCGGGAAGCGGTCAAGGCAATAGCACTTCGGCTATCACATGCCCCCCTCGGAAAGTCGAAGTGAAGACTTCGGCAAATAGCTTTTCTGGCGTCAGCCTATCGCTCAATTGGGAATTTTTGGCAAGACGACCTTGTGGACTCCCGGAGGCCCACGTAGTAGTATGTCCGTTTTCAGTGGGTTAGGGTGGCGTGGTGCCTTGAACCCTGGACCTTGTGGGCTTACACTCGGAGTATGACATCGACTGAGGAGGCATTTACCCACTTAGCTGATGAGCCTTGTTCGGATAGGCATCATCTGTCCGCCCTTTGGTGTTCTCGAGATGCCCAACTTGTTCACATTTCCCACCAAGGCTGGTGAACCGTCATGTCTCGAAACTAGTCATGCCCGTCTCGAACAGCGTGCCGGGTTTTCTGGATGTCAGAAAACACGTCCTAGTTTCTCGTGATGGATGACATGTGGCAGACATCTGTTGGGATGGGCACGCCTTTTCATGCGCGAAGGGTAATTATGGCGACGCTTTGCCTTCACGCAGCATTTATGACGCCTTTTTGATGGGTTTCGGGAGCCAAACAGCACAGCGGAATTTAACCGAAACCCTCTAGGATCCAAGTGAAACGGGGTAAACCGGGTGTTCAAAAATTTTCATACCTAATTTTCGGTTGAGATCTCTCACTCAACTGTAGAGTCGAATCACAAAACCTGAACAGTTGACGTATTCAGGCTCTCTATGGTATCCACACGAGCCTCTCGGGATCACCACGCTTCCACCACGTCTCGGCAGATGCTTTTCTCTTGCGTTCACAGTGCTAGCTTACGTCGTCCAAGGAATTGCAAGAGAAGAGTGTGGCTGTCCTTTTTGGAGGCTAGGGCAAGGAGACCTACGAATTTCTCACTTAAAAGTTGTATTTATAGTGAGACTCAACTTCCAGGCCTAGCCCTAATCCAATTAGGATTTAATTTCGGGCTTAATAATGGCTCAACTCTTTGGCCCATTATTAATACGAAATTAAAGTGAAACCATAACCCAAATAATTAGCCCATGCACTCTAATGATCCAAATAGCTCTATGTGTGTGACCCAATAGGCTCTTGCCATGTTGGCAATGATCATAAATCACATTTATGATCATAAGCAATGAGCGGTGTCTAGCAACACATCATTGCTACCCAAGTGACAAGATTGTCGATAATTTGACTAAACCTTTATGATGATCATTGATATATGTCATTGTCCCTTTGTCCAAGATATCAAGACTAAGCACGAGACATGGAATGTGTCACTCTCGTATAGCCCAATCTTTGGTTTCTTGATTACCGAGTAAACTAACTTAAGCTGATGACATTGATATCGAGGTAGAGCCATTAACAGCAATCTTGGCGAAGGACAAACAAAGGTTTGTCTAAAAGAACATCATATGCAGATTTGGCATATCGAGGGTGATAGTAGCCGATAATGGTTCCCAATTTACTGATAAAGGGTTCCAGGAATTCATAAACTGACCTCGGAATGAAAATACACTTCACCCCGGTGGCCCATCCTCAGAGCAATGGACAAGTTGAAGTGTCCAACAGAACAATAAAAGATGGTCTGAAAAAGAGGTTAAAAAAAGTGAAAGGAAAATGGCCAGGAAAGCTTCCGAGCGTGCTGTGGAGCTACCAAACTACTCCAAAAAGGGCCACGAGTGAAACACCCTTCTCACTCGTGTTCGGCACGAAGGTTGTTATTCCTGTTGAGCTCGTACAGCCATCCTTGAGGATACAGGTGTTCAACGAAGAAGGAAATAACCTCAGATTAAGGACCAAGTTGGACATAATTGATGAGCATAAAGAAATGGCCGAACTCAAAAGAAAAGCCTTTCAACAAAGAGTAGCCGTCGCTACAAACTTGGACGTCAAAAGGAAATGGATCAAAAAGGGGAACCTTGTTCTCCGAAAAACTGAATTTGAAGCCTGAAAACCATCTCATGGGGTACTTCGGGCAAATTGGGACGGACACTATTTGGTCCTCGAGGAAGTTAGTCTTGGAGTCTACAAGCTCAGTGATACTGAAGGTGGAGAATTGAAAAATACATGGCTTTCAGATTCTTTGAAAAAATTCTACACTTAGAAATTTTTTCCAAGGAAAAAATTGTACAATTCTCCCCAAGCCTGACTGACTGAACATGATGTAAATACCAAAGGAGCTTCTTTTAGAAAATGCCTCCAAAATTATTTCCATTTTTGACCAAAAGCATATTTGACCGAACAGGTTCACTTCTGAACGAGAGTAAAAAATGCCCGACTCTGAGTGGGAAGACCGAACATGGTCACACCGAAGTGGTAAACTCATGAGAATGGTCAGTCTTCACTAAATTATGCTAACCGAACATGGTTGAAGAAAAAGGGGTAAAACTATGACAGAGGTTAAGTTACGCCAAAGATGATCAACCGAGCATAGTTGCTCATCCCCTAAAAGCACCTAATTGCACACTTAGAAAAATTTTCAAGTAGAAAGTCATGCAAAAACACCGAGGAGGTATGACCGAAGATGGTTACTTCCGAAGATGAATATCTACTTTGCCCGAATGTGGTTGTCGAATGGGAGTATTTTCTAAAATGCATGACTAAAACGTAGAAAAATTTTCAAAAATGAAAAGATACTAAGTATGACAAAAGTGGTTGTCCGAATGAAGGTATGACCGAAGGGCAACTTTGCTTGAAAGATGTTGATTAAACGTGATCGGCATAAAAGGCACTTGAGTGATTTGAATAGGGGTTAAACGATGATGTTTTTCGGAGGGGTACTGACCGAACACGGTCGTGACACCCTTCGCATCCGAAGATGGCCCATTAAGGACCTTAGCCAAAATTTTGAAGAAAAAAGAGACTTCATTAATACGGTGATAAAGTACAATAGATGGATTACAAAAGAAAAAGAAGAAAAAGGAGGCCTATTCGGGGTCCTGGGCATCCGTCGACTCCTCAGCATCTTCTGCAACTTCGCCTCTAGAGTTCCTTTTGATAGCAGCTACTTTAGGCATCAGAGGAGGAATAGCAGGAAGATTAAGGAACTCTAACCTTAACCACTGCCAAGATGGTCCTTCGGGGATGTCCAAGGTAGCCAAAAAGGATAGGTCAAGGTCGGGAAATCTGGATGGAACCTGGTGACAAGTGAGGCAAAAACCGTCATGATAAGACCTCTTGGTTGCCTGATCGGACTTAGCCTTCTCCGCGTCCAGGTCCACCAGTTCTTTTCTGAGCTCCACGACCTCCTTCTCAAACTTTTTATTTTTTTTCCTTCCCTCCTTTTTTAGCTTATCGACCTCGGCCTGAAGCTTGGAGTTGAGGTCGAATGCCTTCGCCACTTCAGCAGCAACGTCCTCCTTCTCCTTTTGAAGAACCACATTGGCCAAGGTCAGAGCTATCACCTTCCCACCAAGGTTTGACATCTTTGTGGAGAAGTCTTGGATGAGCTCCCCTTGGCTTTTGAGCATCTCCTCCCGAAGATTAGCTAGATCCTCCTTGGCTATTTTATTCAGCTCGCCGTACTTGACAACAAAGCTAGCCAAGGACTCCTCAGACCAACTGAGGACCGAAAATTGCTTTGTTGCCCAAGCTCGGAAGTACCCAGTATACGCCAAGAGCTACAAAAAGGAAAGACCCCGAGTAAGGAACAAAGGGCAATAACAGCACGGAAAATTCTTAAGTATTAAAGGGTAGGAGTTTACTTGGGCAGCCTGCTCACTCATCCTCGCGGCGAGGATCTCCTCGTTTGGACACTCTTTAGTGAGAGACTAAAAAGTGGCGTGTGTGATGACACCCGTCGCCATCTAAGGAGCCATCTTCTGGCTATCCTCGGAGAACAAGTTCATGTTCTCCATGAAGGTCTAGAAGGGCTCCATCAGAACCTTCCCCTTCAAGATTTTGGCGTCCTGAAGGGCCCTCTTCCAGGCGTGATCTTCCACCTAGGAAGCCTGTACTGCTTTACCTGCAAAATCACGCCGAAGTTCCATCAGTACATTATCCCTTAGCCACTCATCTATAAGGTCTAAAATACCAAAAATTCCCAAACTCATAGAAGAATAGCTAAGGGAAAAACCTAGTGGAGGCTCAGTGTCATCACCCTCGGAGTCATTGACCTCAAGGACCTCGGCGGGAACATGCCTGCCTTTCCTTCTTCAGCACTCCTCAAGCTCCTCGACCGAAAATCCCCCAACCGAGGTCCCCAAGGTCTTCGCTGCAGTATTTGGACTAAGGGGAGTTGAACAGATGGCGGGCTCTGAAAGTGGGTTCGCCTGAGCAGGGGTTTGGTCCATAGCCCCTACTTCATCCTCAAGGGGTGGGGAAGGGGGTTTTCCCTCGTCTTCTTTGACCTCGGGGCCGAAGATGGTCCCCCTGGTGCCTTCTTCCTCTTCGCCATTGCCTTCTTTCTCTGTTGCTCTCCCTTCTCGGCCTCACCAAGGAAGAAAGACTTGTAGAAGGCAACAGACTTGTCACCCATCTTTGCAAAAGAAGAACATCAGTGTAAGTACAAAAGGAGATATATGAAAAATCTAGGAAGTAACTTACTTTCTTGAAGGGCCAGATACATGAGTTCATTCTAAAGGAGCATTACAAACCATGCCTTCTTCCCGTCGAAAGAAGGCTTTAGCATGTTCAGGTCGGTAACGTGTTCCTTGATCACCCCCAGCTCCTGAAGGACCTTTTCGGTCATGGGGTTCCATCAAATTGGAAAGCGGTACAAGGAACGCGGAGGGACCTCGGGATCCTATTCCACGATAGCCCGAATGCGGCTGTCGAACGCCTCAAACTGGGCTTCTAACTCTAAGGTTAACAGTTTCCAGGGATCAACTACGTCTATATCCAAAGTCCCCCAAGCCCACTTGGTTGGCACGTGCTTCCATTGCTCATTCACCTTCAAAAAGAAGAACTTCTTCTGCCACCCTCGCCAGCTGTCCTTCATCCCGAAGGTGAACATGTACTTCCTGTTCCCAGATCCCCGAGGAAGCAAGAAGTAAACCCACCCTTCAGGACGGGGTGGAGTTTGTAGTATTGCATGAAGAAGATGAAGTGAGGCTCTATCTTGAAGACCCTACACATGCAGAGGAAGGCGTTGAAGTAAGAATAGGAGTTTAGAGGAAGTTAATTCATGGCTATGCCATAGAATTCGTAGAACTCACAAACCATCTTCGGCGGAGGATACTGAATTCTGGCCTTCAGCTAGGCCCGAAAAACAGTAACCTCATATGAATGATTCATGTAACTAGGCATACCGGGACTAGGTAGCCTAGTAACAGCGTAGGAGGGGAGAAAGAATTTAGCTGTCCACTTTTCTAACTTCTCCGAAGTAGCATAACTTCGATGAGAGTTAAGGGGAAGCCAACTCTCGGGGATGGGTTGAACAGACGTAAGCGAGACTGGAGTAGACATGTTCAGGAAAAAGAAGTCTAACCTCGGGAAGGTGAAAAAAGATGAGGGAGACAAAAAGAATACCGAAGAATGACTTCAGAAAGAGGACCCACCTAGCTCAGAACAAGAAAAGTACTTTGCAAGACACCGCAGGTAATGCCGAAAATCGCTCCGTCGCTAGTACCGCCACCGAAAAAAAAAAGAGAGGAGAAAAATTCGAGAGCAAAAGATAGCAAAAGAACAAAAGTGTGAAAAAACTGAGAAGAAAGGGTTTATATAGGCCGAAGGAGGCAAGCAAAGAGTCGCCATAATGAACCCTTGAAGGCAAGGAAGCGTGACTGACGTAACGGACGCGACTATTCACCAATCACCAGGTGACATGCGTCACCCGATGAAGGAAATGAGGGCACGCCTCCTGACAGCTGCAAGACCTAGGCAAGTCTTTCCTGAGGAGATGCATCTATCTGTCGAGAATATGTGACAATTCACTGGCAGGCAATAAAAAAACCCAAGGGACAAGTATACACTTCGAAAGAAAAAGTAACCTCGGGAACACCAAAATCTCTTCTGGAAAACAGATACTACTACCATGGTTAGAAGAGGTGTTCTGAGCCAAAGAGGAACCTTCACCGAAGAGGTAACCTCAATCAAAAGTCAGCTAATATTTGCTAAGACAACGATCATCTACCATAGTCCCACGGGACACTTGCAAAAGATCGAGTACCGAAGATGCAACTTTGGCTTTTTGAGGGGAGCATGTGATAGCCAAAGGGCTATTACCCTTGGAGAACTCCTAAATTGGTCTGATGAGCACCAACCTTGGAAAGTACAAGTGAACAACCTCGAGGAGGAGGGGCCCTCACCATCCTCAGAAAGGTGACATGACCAACTTCGGGGAAAGGTGTTTTTCACCACCCTTGGATTTTGCAAACCTGCCGACCTCAGAAAAGTAATTCCCCATCCTCGTCAAGGGAGAATGTCTTCTGAAGGTGCCTCGCTCCACCAAAAAACTTGTCCTGACGGCCTTCGGTGATGATATCTAGCCGAATGGGGCCTCCTATTTCGAAGGGGTCTCATACCCCAAAGCGGTCTTGTTCCCCGAAGGGGTCTTGCGGAGATAAGAAAAAAATGGTTAATGAGCCTCTGACAAAGAGACCTCGCACACACCCCTGACACAAAGACCTCCCACATGGCCTTGACCTCTAACTAGAACAGGCTAGTGCCAACAGGAGATACCCGTCCACAGAGGTACGGATTGCATCCAGGCAAACACGTGTCATGATCTAAGTGGGTTGTGCCAAACGACCTCCTCCCTACGCCCTCCTATAAATACTTGGGAGTAACCTTGGTAAGAGGGACACAGAACTCTCTACTCTTTGCTCTCCACTTTCTACTCCTTATTTCCTAAATACTGACTTAGGCGTCGGAGGCTCTTCCCCAGAAACACACTCTAGGGAGCCTCTAACCCTTGTTTTTCTGAGTCTTGCAGCTACCCTCATATCAAAAGTCTCTCATTCAAATGGCTTTATACCGGAAGTCCCTACTTCAGGCCACTATGTCACACAACGAGGATGCTATTGGGCATCACCACCAAGAAGTGTTGAGACCATTAATATCAATTCTTCCTAGTCCCTTCGGTAAGGTCAATTTTAGCAATAAGTTTTCAAACATGGAAGAAGGAGCTAGTATTCCTAGCCCTATTGAACTTATTAGAGAGAATATAGGAAATGAGACTAAAGTGGTCATGGTTGATTGTCCAAGCCGACTTGAGGATGCGGGCCTAATAAACACAAGCAGGTTCCTAAATCCAAGGCTACCATGGGATTTGGGTAGGTGACAATGTCCTAGCTGATGTTATGTATCTTCTTCTTTTCTTGAGTAAAGCCCCAAAGAAAGTCTGTAAAAATGTTGTCAATTGCCTTTAGAGTCTTAGGAGGTAGCTTGTTAATCTGTATGTAGTAGTTTCCCATAGTTGAAAGGCTAGAATGGGTAAGGATGGTTATTCTAGCTAAAGAGAAACAACTGCTCTTCCAGCCTGAGAGTTTTTTGCTTGTCTTATCAAGAATAAAGTTACAATTAGATTGAGTCCACTTTTTATGAGCAACAAGAAACCTTAGGTATTTAACAAAGGGACTGGTTTCTCTAACTCCAAGAATTAAGAAGTCTCTAATAGTAGAGAGATGAAGTGTTTTCACTAAAAATAACTCTAGTTTTGTTGGCTTGATGGCTTCACTAGAAAGATTGCAAAAGGGTGTCTAATGTTTCCTTAATGGTAGTGCAGTTCTCATCAAAAGCCTTAACAATTAAAGTAAGATCCTCAACATAAAAAGATGGGTGAGTACAATGCCATCTTTCCTCACTTTGAAATGATTCCAAGCCCCTTTCTCCTGTTGGAAGTTGATCATGTGAGAAAGGATTTCTAGGTAGAGAGTCCCTCTTGAAAGTGAGGAAGTATCAGAGATGGAGCCATTTATCAAGATTGTTAACTCAGTAGAAGTGATGTAACTCATGATTAGTTTTTAATTTGACATGGAAAACCAAAATATGACAAATTGTTTTTAATGGAATTCCACTCCAACTTATCTTGAGCCTTTTTAAGGTCAATGTTAAGAAGGACATAACCTTTTTTCATTTTTTTGGGTTGAAAAAATGTATGACTTCTTGGACAAGAATACCAACATCAGTAATGGATCTATTTGGTATACAGGTAGATTAGAAGGGATTAACAGCAACACTAATGAAAGGTCTAATCCTATTGACAATAATTCTGAAAATGACTTTATACAAGGTGTTGTAGAGACTTATGGATCTAAAATTGAAGATGAGCTCATGCTTAGAAGTCTTTGAAATGAAGGAAATGAGAATCATATTTTTATTAGTAGGGATGGTTCAGGTGTGAAAAATAGCTTGTATGACCCCGATAATAACATCATAAGTAATAGATTAGAATTTTTTTAAGAAAATGGCATGCAAGCCATCAGACCCAAGAGCTTTACAGTCTTTGATGCACTTAAGAGCATGCCAGATGTCCTAATCTATGGGAATATGTGTGATGGGAGGGATATATAGTAATCCGTTCAAACTTACCAATGTCACACCAATCATTGTAACTAACAATTTGTGAGGAATAGAAAAGATTTTTGAAATGATCAAGAACATGCACAGAGATATCTTTAAGGGCAAAAAACTAGTTGCCTACATGGTCTCTAAGACTAGAAATTTGGTTATTTTTCAGGATAATAGAGACATGGAAAAAGTTGGCATTGCAATCTCCATCAGTAAGCCAATCAATTCTACATTTGATTTTCCATAAGTCTTCTTCTCTTTAAAAGATCTCATTATACTTTTAAATGAGATTTATTTCAAGATTTTAAAGAAATTGGCTAGGTGGGCTGCTCTAGATGCCTTTAGTCCTTTTTAGCTTCCTTGCACAATTATTTGCTTTCCACTTTTTAACTCTATTATTTGTTTTTCATGATAATTGTTACATAGTAATTATTTGCTTTTCATGCATAATTTATTTGTATTTTTACCAAAATCTCACTATCTTTTTAACTAATCAAATATTACTATCTTTTTTATGGAATAAATTGTAAATAATTATATTTATTTTTTCACATAAACGTAACTATTCCATTCATTTTATTTTTTTTGTCCTTGTTCGTAATTTGACTTTATGCCATTTTCTAAAGGAACTCTACCATGTTTTTTTTCATTTTTTGAACTAATGGATAAAAATGTTGAAACAAAGATTTGCCTTCTTATGCTTTTTAATATTAGAAAATTAAAAAAAAAATTGATCAAGGTTTGCCCAAACTGTGCGTTTTGTCCTAGCTATTTCAAAAACTTGCTATGATAATCACATCTTATGGAATAAAAGTCCCCCCCCCCCCGCATTGTTATCTCCTCTAATAGGACTGTTAGGCATCAAATGCAAAGTCTGAAAACCCTTGGGAAATAGGTGCCAATTTTCCCTCTCCAACCCTTTCTGTAAACATGGGTTAACGTAAAAAAAACACCCCATCAACACTTTTTCTTTTTCATTTCATCCTCTATTCCTCTTAATCTTCCATGTGCAAGTTTAGGGTTTAGTGTTAAGGAAAATTTTAAAGATTGTTAAAGTTGGAAGAAAAGTAATTATAGTGGGGTTATAACTGGAGAAGAAGATAGGTACTAAATTTAATAGCTCATCTCAAATTCATTACTTGGGTAAGGGATTTTTGGAATGGGTGTGTGGTCGAGTCTCTATTTTGATGAACAGATGAAACATGTACGGTTATTTGGGTTTGAAGTTGCTTATAAAGTTGTATTGTTTGTTTGTTTTTCAGAAACCATGGTGCACGATCTTCTGTTCATTAAAGAGGAGGAAGATGTTCTTATGCCACTTGTATATGTACACAAGGGTGTCGATTCACACCATTACTTGTACCTAGATTTGAGTGAAATGATTTGGGAGAGAATTTTTCCCAAAGAGCAGTTTTCTATGCTGAAAATGACATCTAGAAGTGGAATGAGGATTGAGAATGACTCTAACATTTTGAAGATGTTCAAAAATTATGAAGAATCAATCAAAATATCTCTTTATGTGAAGCCTAAACTATGTCCCCCAGTCGATGTGTACTGTGAATGGATGTAGGAAGAAGGGGAGGTTGTTTCAGTTAATGAAGAAGTTGAATGTGATGAGTCAAAAGTTGAATGCGAAGATGATAGAGGTGTGGAAAGGGAGGCTAAGGCTTTAGGTGACGATGAGCCATGAAAGAATGAAGGGCTTACAGGGGAAATGCATGTAAATTATGCCTCATTTCCCAACCTAAATGAGGCAGAAGTCAGTGATGTCAAAGGTGAGGATTGGTAGGGTAGAGGCAGAAAAAGAGGAAAAAATGGGTAAAGAGGGAGAGGACCTGATTTAGCAAAGGATAAGGAAAGAGGAAGGGGAATAGAGGATGATGGTGTTTAGAATGAAGATGCATTCAACATGGCTAATGATGAAAGGGTAAATTTGAGTGGTCAAGTGTTCTGGTTCATTAAAGATGATGGTGATGATGAGTGGTTGGATGATAGGGATGTTGACCAAACAAGCAAATGTGAAGGTGATGAACAGGGAGAGCATGGTGGGGGTGAAGAGGATGATGATGAGCTTGATGTAAGTGACTTCAGGAGTGAGTCATCTTAAGATGGGTACTCAATATATGAGAATATGGCTAAGTTTGTGAAGAGGGTGGGAAAGAGGTTTGATAAAAAGATAAAGACATGTGCAAAAAAGTTTAAGATGAAATCTGATAGTAAGATTCTGATTGAGAAATTCCATGTTTGTAAAGCCATTCACCACCTCAAGGAAGTATTGAAGGACTACTATATGGAAGAGGGATATGAGTTGGAGAAGGTGAAGAATGAACTTGTAAGAGTAAAAGCCATATGTTTGAGTGAGGGTTGAACATGGCATATATGTGCATCCTTGTTGTCTGATTAGAAGAACTTTATGGTGAAAACTATTGATCAAGAGCACATTTGTCTTAGGCCCTCCAAGAATTCAAACGAAAATGTCGGATGGATTGCTAGCTTGATGCTTTCTTGAAAGATGACCTAGACATGAGTTATTCTCTGATGTCCAAACATTTGGAGAAAGCATTTAGAATTGAATTCATAGAGATGCAACTATACAAGGCAAAAAGGAGGGCAAGGGATGAAATTGAAGGAGAACATGTTGAAGCTTATGCAAAGTTGAGAAAATGGAGCTTGTTGGTCATGGAGCATAACCATCTCCAAATGCACGTCAGCCATAATTCAAGAGCAGTTTTGCATGTTTTGCTACATGTAGTAAAAGGTTTCTAAGTGGATGCAGGCCCTTTATTGGGATTAATGGATACTACCTCAAAGGTTGTTATGGAGGAGTATATGTAGTTCTTATGGCCTTGGATGGAAATAATGGAATCTTCTCACTTGTAATTGTTGTTGTGGAGGTTGAAAGCAAGGATAGTTACATGTTCTTCCTTCAATGCCTAAAAGATTGCATTGGTGATGGGGCTTATACCTTTATAAATGGCAAACAAAAGGTAACCGAAGATAGACTTATTGTATTAATGTAATTCTTATACCTCATAGAATCTAATCCCTTTATTGTGTAATTTCTTATGGTTTAATTGATGTTGTGGCTATTGCATGTTGGGTTTGAGTTTATTTTCACTTAGGCAGAACTAGGTCATTGACTTTTCAGGTCAACTTGGGTTAGGTTAGCCTTGGTTTTGGGTATGTAAGGTCAAGTCATCGGGTTAGGTTTGATTTTGCCATCTGTATTAGGAATCAAGAGTTAAATCAAGAACTCCTAGTTACAAACTAGTCCATAACAAAGGTTTAAGACACTTAACCTCCTTGGTAAAAATTCTTTAACAATCCATCCCTTAGGAAAATACCTCAATTAAGGAACTTTAATAGTGAGAAGGTAAGAGGGGGCATGATGCCTTCTGATTTGTAGTGATTCGTAACTTGTTGTTAGTCAAGCAAATATGATGGCAAAGGTGAAACACCCCAAATTTTGTAAGTACTTTTTCTTGATCAAAGAATTGATTAAATTATTTGACGATATGTAGGTCAAAAAGATGCCAAGGGCAACAAATATAAGGGCAGAATCTTTGTTTAAAGAGAATAAAGTGGCCTTGACAAATGAATTGACTAAGACCTTGATCCAATTTATTGCCCTAAAGGATGATGACTAGAGAAAGCCAATTTGGCATTTCTTAGAGATTGAACAAGCAAGTAGAACCCCTGCAGAATAAGGAGATTAAGGTTTTATTTGCACTAGTTTATTACAATCCTTGAGCATCTACATAGAAAGGGTTTCCCATCACCCTTATAAAAGTGCTTGATGATAACTGAAGGGCTTAAGTCCATTAGTGAGGTTCACAAGGATGATTATAGAACTCATACTAGATTAGAGGCCCTACCCCACAAACGACTGAGCTAGGGTTACTTTTGGCTAACAATCAATAAGGATACAAGGGATTTGTCTAATGGTGCCACTAATGTGAACTCAATGTTTTATTTTACAATGTTCTATCATTAGAAGTTACTTCACTAACTTTCTATGTCCTTCTACTCTCTAGGGACAAGATCAAAGCTCATTAAGGCATTGGACAATAAATCGAACCTTTGAGTGTGTATATTTAAGTTTTTCCCTAAACTAATGCACCAGGCATCAAATGGCCTCATTTTTTTCTGTTGTAGTCGCCCCTGTTGCTACTTTTTGATAGTCACAACTACTACTAAACTTGGCTATCACATATCTCAAGAATGTTTATTAGGGATTTTGCATATTGCTTAAGTGAGTGATTCTTTGCCCTTAACATGGCCTGGTTTGAGATCTGCTTTCTAAGGTAGTGCACTTCTATCTAAAGATCCACTACAAGAACCGCCACATTGTGAAGATGGCTCTCGTACAAAGTGCACCTTTTGGCGACATCAAAGGTCATTAAGGACGCATCTAGAGGTGAAGTGCTAGAAAAAGAAACTTGGATCTAAAGTTCAATAAATGATATTATTGACAAGGCTTACCAAGAGGATATTAGCAAGTATAAACTTTATGCAATGCCATCCCCACGTATGATGAGCCTTCCTGTGGCGGATCCAGATTACCAAGGTAAGAAAGTTATTTTTGTAATTAAAATGCTTGGAATATTATTTTTGAGCTTAAGTCTTGGTTTCATAGCTAAAATTGAATAAAATTGATCATTTAAGCAAGCCGAGCCAAGAGGGGCATTTTGGTCATTTTACATAGTAACCCATTTTTATTGCACGGCTGGATAAAGCATGATAAAATATTGAATTTGCGGTATTACAGTTTTTCATGATTCCCGCTCTATCATTATAAAATTGTGGATTGACTAGATTGTCCATAGGTTGTATAAGTGTGATCCTTAAAGATCTGAGGACTAAATTACACGTTTTTATGAGCGGGCAACTAGAAATGCAATTAAATCTATCAAGGATTCATGCATGGCTAAATGTTGACTCTAGACGTAATATTATCAGCATGTTCATAGTTTTCCCCAGGTTTCCAGAAAGCCACTTAAGGCACCAAATGTGTGGCTAAAGCAAATGAGGCTTGTGAAACCTCTCTTCCCATCTCAGAAACACCATGGTCATGTTAATGTTGTGCTCAAAAGCCAATCATGAGATGATTGTATTTTTGCACATTGAGTCATGATATTTTATTAAGGCATTAATCCATCAATTATGTTTGTTGTTTTATTTCTGCGTAACTTAACAAACATAATCGTAACCCTAGAATAATGATATTCTTAAACATCCCTGGTCTAGTATTATTGTGGAGCAGGTTGCAATAATACATAACGACTAGCATATGTGGAGACTAATATGAGATATGTAGTCTACATATAGGTACAAGTTGGAGAACTTGTGTACTAGACCGACCCACCATGAGAACACTACATGGATCGTTATATGAGTGTCATAAGTGATTCTCATAGTTATCATGGTATATGTAGTCCTTCGACCTAAGATCATCAAGGTTCCCTACATGTGAGTCACATACTTTGATACATTCCTTTGTTGCTCATAACTGAGTGAACTTGAAGGAGGTCATTAGGTATGTCAAATATCATGCAGAGGGATTTGTATGATCAAGATGGGATTTGTCCCTCCTATGTAACAGGAGTTATATCTTCGGGCCCCTTGATAGAGTGAGACTTAGAAAATGCATGGCCATGCTCGGATGAGTTGATATATGATATTAATGTCATCAGTTTAAGTTGGTCTACTCGGTAATCAAGAAACCAAAGATTGGGCTATATGAGAGTGACACATTCCATGTCTCATACTTAGTCTTGATATCTTGGCCAAAGGGACACTGGCATATATCGGTGATGATCATAAAGGTTTAGTCGATTGACCGACAATCTTGTCACTTGGGTAGCAATGATGTGTTGCTAGACACCGCTCATTGCATATGATCATAAATGTGATTTATGATCATTGCCAACATGGCAAGAGCCTATTGGGTCGCACACATAAAGCTATTTGGATCACTAGAGTGCATGGGCTAATTATTTGGGTTATGGTTTTACTTTAATTTCGTATTAATAATGGGCCTAAGAGTTGAGCCATTATTAAGCCCGAAATTAAATCCTAATTGGATTAGGGCTTTGAAACCCATTAGGCATGGAAGTTGAGTCTCACTATAAATACAACTTTTAAGTGAGAAATTCGTAGGTCTCCTTGCCCTAGCCTCCCAAAAGGACAGCCACACTCTTCTCTTGCAATTCCTTGGAGGACGCAAGCTAGCACTGTGAGCGCAAGAGAAATGCATCTGCCAGGACGTGGTGGAAGCGTGGTGATCCCGAGAGGCTCGTGTGGATACCATAGAGAGCCTGAACATATCAACTGTTCAGGTTTTGTGATTCGACTCTACAGTTGAGTAAGAGATCTCAACCGAAAATTAGGTATGAAAATTTTCGAACACTCGGTTTACCCCGTTTCACTTGGATCAGGGAGGGTTTCGGTTAAATTCTGCTGCGCTGTTTGGCTCCCGAAAGCGAACAGGTCAAGCTTGCTAGAGATCCCAACCATGCTAATCCACCAAATTACCCACAAAATTAGCAAGGAATTGGGTGAAATCATGTCTTTATGCATAAGGAACTAAGATGAGCCTAAATTATTGCAAGTAAACAACTTATTTCCCTTGATTTTTCAAGTTCTAACTTAGACATAGAGTTGCTAGAATTATGGCTTAAATTAGTTCCTTTTTTGCTTTTAATAGGCTGGGTGGGACCCAAAAGCTTAGCAAATAGCTGATCGAAATCCTGTGTCCAAAGATAACATTAGAGCTCTGGGATGTGCTCCTAGGGGAAACCCTCCAATCCTTAGGTTAGTTTTTTGGTAATGCGTTATGGAGAAAATGAAAGGAGTACCAGGTCCCTTACCTTAGGATTAGTGTATGGTTTCTATAGTTAAGATGAGCTATGGTTAGTTCGCTCCTGGGACAGAAATCCTATAGCTTATCTGATATTTTTCGAGATGTAGTTTTCCTTTTGGGAGAGGCTTCTTGTTGGGGCATTATTGGGGCTCGAGCTTCTTGGGCCTCCAGGCACTGGTCATCCACCAGTCATCCGTATCTAGGCCTTTGGGCCCGTTTCCTACCAACGGGTCCCCTTTTTAGGATGGAATGTGGGCTAATGGTTGCACATTTCCTAATGCATCCAAGTGGTGCCATTTCAAGGATAGGGGTGCAATCCCCCTTTCTTGTTGGCTTCCTTGAGAAGTTGAGTAGACATTGCCCTTTTTGGGTTGTCATATCGGCTTTTTCCATGTGTTTGTGGCACCTGTTAAGTATGTTAGGTGATGGGAAAGTGAAGAGATGTTCATTAAATGTTCTTTCAGGGAAGTGATCGAGCATGGCCATGCTGGAGGCTGTAAGTGGCCATGTGTCCTTCGGTGACTAGCCCCTTATTTGTATCAGTGGTTTTTAAAGGGAAAACCCAAAAGTCACTGGTTTGCCTATATATGTCATAAGGGTTTCTGTCCTCTTCCACTGTTTGGCTCACTATGTTACTTCCTTATTTCTCAATTTGTTGGGCTAGAGTCCTTTGGAATTTTCTCTTTTGAAGTTTCTCTTGTAGCCTTCACCATTTTTTCCAACGTGTTTAAGCAGTAGGTTCTCTATCCTTTCTTTACAGTTTGTCATTTCTATTTCTTTGGGGTACTGAGTATTTCTGGGGTTTAGTCCTTCTGTGACCTTCTTATCTTGGTAGTAGCCCTGATGTGTTCTTGCTAGTTTTTTTGGATGGCTTCTTCAAAATCATTGTCTGGGGCTACCGCCGATGCCGATAACACCTCCAAAATACCCTTCTTTTCTAATGTTGGGGCAATGAAGGTAGTCGTGACTCAGCATAATCAGTGGACATTGGCAGCAAATCTTCGCCTAATATTTTTGGCCAAATGGCATTGTTACTGCCCTCTCCAATTTGCAGGCCCTTGAAGATAGAGGCCTTGTATGAAAGAGCAAAAGAGAACATTTGCTTTTTATTTTTGCGGACCAGCTCCATGTAGGGCTCTGCTTCCCCAGTCTGATGCCCCAAGGCATCTTCGTCTGCTGTCATGTTGACAGGTGGAGAGACTTCCTGAGGAGGCGAGCGCCTGGAGCTCTGGTTTCCCAGCTGAATGTGCCTGAAAAGCTCAAAGAAGAGGTTAGGAGGTCCCCGGTTTGCTTTTCCGGGGAGGACCCTCCGATGCCCAAGTCAGTTTTCTGAGTGAAGGTGGAGGAAGAACACTAAGGGATCAAGTGTCTTACCTGTTTTGTGTTTTCTCAGAGGGAGGAAAATGCCCATCCTTTGCCCAGTCCCTTTTCCTAGTATTTATAGGAGTAGATGGTCCGTTCAGATCATGACACGTGTTCGGTCGGATTTGATCTGTGCTTTTGGACCTAGGGGACAGGCAGCCGTTTGCAGCCTCCTTTAGCCCTGGACCCGGACAGGTTGTGTCAGGACTGGGGCGGCTGCGGCGTGTCAGTTCGCCGTTCTGATGTGACGTGTAGGGCTTGTGGGCGACATGTCAGAGGCTCCTTAAATGCTCATACCGTACTCCCGAGGTCCCCTGGCCGAGGTCGCCCTTCGGTGCGTGCACCCTCTTCGGATTCTATCCGTCCTTCGGTGTGAGCACCTCCTTCGGGATCTATCCCATAGTTCTGGGAGCTCCCTTGATGAACACCTTCTTCGGGACTCACACCCATAGTTCGAGGATTCCCTTGTTCAGGTGTTTCTTGTTCGGGGAAGATCCTCTTCGGGGCTTCTGCCTTCGGGGAGATTCTTCCTTGCTTCAGAGAGATGGCTCTCTTACCTGAAGACGGTCAGTCTGGCCCCTCGATGGAGACGGTGTTGTCCTCGGAATTCCTGACGAGCTAACCAAAGTCTCGAGCTCATAGTGTTTGACTTCGCACCTTCCGAGGTCAGTGAAAAGATCCTCTCTTGGGTGACGTCAGACTCCTCGGCCAATATTCTGGCAGGGAGTTACTACCGAGGAGGCAATAGCCTTTGGCTATCACAGGCCCACCTCCGAAAAGCCGAAGTGAGAAACTTCGGTTCATCGGTTTTCGGGTCCTGTGGCTGTGATATCTGCGCCGAAGACGCCTTCTTCTGCTTGTAGCGATGGGCAGCATTTTTGCGTCCTCGAGGCGGAGAAGATAGGCTGTCCCTGTGCCGAACATACACCCTTTACCTGAAGTCACAGGCTGTCTCTTGGTATCCTCGTGTCGAGGGAAGATAGGATAACCTTGTACCGAAGATAGACCTTCTGCCCGAAGTCACAGGCTGTCTTTTGGTGTCTTCGAGGTAACCTACTTTTTTGCCTTTATAGGTCTGCTCATGCGTCGCGTCCTGCGTCTAGCGGAGTCAGTCTAGGGCGGCGCCTCTAAACCAAACGATGTCAGAGGGCGTGCTCGACGTGATGGGCAACACGTGGCACGTTCGCTGCGCGATGACCGACACGCGGCATGTTTGCTGCGCGATGGCTGACACGTGGCGCACTATTACTGGGTGAGAATGCACTGAGTACGGCAGGCGCGACTTTTCAGGCGCACTTAGCAGTTATGGCGACGCTTCGCCTTCCGAGGGGTACTAATGACGACGGTTCACCTGGCCTTCTCGGCCTATATATACCAGCCCTGTCATAACCCTCTTTTTGCTTCTGCTTTTGCTTTCTTCTGCCTTCTAATTCTCTCCCGATTTTCCGCGGCGGTTCTCCTTTTTCAGGCGTTTTTCCGCCCACTTTTCACGACGGCTTCCAGAAATCCAGATTTCGGCAAGACCTTTGGTGGGTTTTAGTCCTTTTGCTTTTTTCAAAGCTTCTTCTTTGTTTTTCCCGAACTCGTTTTCGTTGTTTTTCCCGAACTCATTTTCGTTGTTTTTCCCGAACTCATTTTCATCATGCCTGTTCCCGAGAGTTGGCAACCTCTTCTTTCTCACCCTTGCTGCACTACTCCGGCAAAACTAGCGAAGTGGAAGAAAAAGTTTTTCTTACCCTCTTACTCTGTGACGAGGTTGCCTCGTCCTGACCAATTTCCTTTCTCCAACCGAAGTGATGAAATCACCGTTTTCCGAGCCCAACTGAAGGCCGGACTTCGGTATCCCCCCCCGGAGATGGTTAGCGCGTTCTGCGACTTCCATGGCATTGCCGTTAACCAGCTCCCACCGAACTCGTACTGCTATTTTAACGCCTTCCTCTGTATGTGCGGCGTTTTCAAAATAAAACCTCACTTTGTAGTTTTTCTTCAGTACTACAAGCTCTTCGTGGTCCCGAAGGGTGGCTTCTACTTTATGCTACCTCGGGGATCCGGGAGCAAAAAGTATACGTTCACCTTCGCCACCAAAGACAGCTGGCGAGGGTGGCAACAAAAATTCTTTTTCCTGAAGAAGTCGGAGACTTGGTCGCACGTCCCGACCAAGTGGGCTCAGGGGAGGCTCAAGATGGATGTCGTTGACCCGAAGATACTGCTAGACGCCGACGTAGCACCTATCTTTGAGGACTTCGACAGGCGCATCCGGGCCGTCTCTGACTGGGCTGCCGAGGTCCCTCCTCGTGCCCTTTACCCCTTTCCGATCAACTGGAGGCTCATGACCGAAGAGGTCCTTCGGGAACTCAAGGTGGTAAAGGAGCATGAGACAGACCTCAACATGCCGAAACCGGCTTCTTCGGGGAAGGACTCCTGGCTCGTGAAACTCCTTCGGGGGAAAGAGACTTATGAGTCTTTTTACGAGAGTAAGTTACTTTCTCATTTTTTCCTTCATAACTTCATCTTGGACTTACACTGATCTTCCTTTTCTTTTTTCAGAGATGGGCGACGACGCGGCTGCCTTCTACAAGTTACACTGATCTTCCTTTTCTTTTTTCAGAGATGGGCGACGACGCGGCTGCCTTCTACAAGGCTCTTTTTACCGGGCAGGCCGAGAGGGGCAAATAGACAAAGAAGGCCGCCTCTCGGAGGCGGAAGCAGACTTCGGGCGGCCCTCCTTCCAAACGGGCAAAGAAAGCTGCTCCTTCCTCTCTTCCGCAAATTCCGGAGGAGGTAGGCGAGGAGCCCGAAGACCCTGCTGCCCCTTTGCCCGAGGTTCCTTCTGTCGACGTCCCTTCTTCCGACGTCCTTCCTCAAAGCCCCACGCCTTCGCATGCTCTTCTGGAGGGCGATGGGGAGGAGACCCCTTCTGCCGAGGAGCGGCGTCAAATAAAAGGCAAGGGGATCTCTACTGAGGCGACGTCGATTCTTGACGACGACGTTACCGAGGTGCCAGCAGGTTTGCACTTTTGTCGAACCAACCTTTTGTTTTTTGCAAATCCTTAAGACTTTTCTGGCCTTAACTAATTTTTCTGCCTTGTTGTGCAGCGGAGGTGGCCGCTCCTGACTGGGTTGCCGAACACGCCCGCAAGAGGGCCCTTCGGGATGCCAAAGTCCCAGCAGGGAAAGTTCCGAAGGAGCCATTCTGGACGTTCACGGAGGACATGGATATGTACTCCGAGGACTGTCCTGAGATGGCCAGGCAGATGTGCAAAGGGGTGCTTACCGAGGCCTCTTACAAGGCCCTTGCGGCGGCTTACCCAGATGACAACTCTTTGGCCGCCAAACTCACTGAACATGCCGCCCAGGTACGCTTCACTGTTTCCTCAGTGCCAATTTCACCTTTGCTTTTTACTTAGCATCATTTTCCCTTTGTTTGCTTTTTTGCAGCTGATGGGGTATGCTGGGTTCCTCCGAGTTCGGGTGGCTCGGGAATCAGAAAGGAGGGCGTCACTCTGGGACCTTTACACCAAGACGAAGGCCCAGTGTTCGGCGTTGGCTGCCGACAATGCTCAGCTGAAGCAGTCTTCAGAGAAGGAGGTTGCTGAACTTCGGGAGGGGTTCAAAAAAGAGAAAGAGGAACTTGAGAAAGACACCTCCCAGAAACTTTCCGACATCGGCTCTCGGATGGCGGAGCTGACTTCGATCGTAGAAACGATTCAAAAGGATAAGTCAGAAAGTGACGCAATCCTTGCGAAGACGCTCGAGGAAAAGGCCCAGCTCGAAGCCGAGGTCGCAACTCTGAAGAAGCCTTCAGAAGAGAAGAAGAAGATGAAGGCATTGAAGAGAAAGCTCAAGATCTCATTACGCGGATCTGGAGAAGGACTACGCGGATTTGGCGGTCAAGAAGCGGGAGTCCGATGATATGACGAAGTTGGGCTTTCAAGACGGCTTCTGTCTTGCTCGGCACCAAATTCTGCAGAAGTTCCCAGATTTTGACCTCTCCTTCCTGGAAGGCATGAACATCCCCAAGGAGCCTCGGTGGACTTGGTCCAAGATCGAGCACTTGAAACTGCCTCCTTCTCTCCCGGCGCCGAAGGCTGCTGACAAAAGCACAGAGGCTGGCAGTTCTCAAGACGCCGAGGTTCCTTAGTTTGTACTAGGGCCTTTTGTCTTCATTTTCTTCTTCTTTTTTGTAGTCTTTCAGCAACTTTCTTCTCTGTAAGCACTCTTTGGCTCAATAGATAAAAATTTGGCTAAGTATTTTTTGCCAGATTCCTTTGTTTCCTTCTGTCCCGAACATAATTCGCTCAAGAGACTTCGGAAAACCATACTTTTGCTTTTTCTTTCGTCCCGAACATATTCGCTCAAGAGACTTCGGAAAACCATACTCTTGCTTTCCTTTGTCCCGAACATATTCGCTCAAGAGGCTTCGGAAAACCTTACTTTTGCTTTCCTTGGCGATTGCTTTCGTGAGACTCTTGTTTTGTACTTCTTCAGAACTTTTTACTAAGACAAATTTTTCCAACTTGTGCAATACAACATTCCCGCCGAACTTTTTAGGCATAGAATTTTTTCAAGGCCTCTGAGTGCCAAGTATTTTTTAATTCTATGCCTTCGGCATCACCCAGCTTATAAACTCCTTTTCGTACTTCGGCAAGTACCAGGTAGGGTCCTTCCCAATTTGCGCGAAGTACCCCGTGGGACGGCTTTCGGGGTGCAAATTCAGCCTTTCGGAGAACGAGGTCTCCCTTCTTTATTCCTTTTGGCCTGGCGCGTAGGTTTATGGCTGCTGCCACTCTTTGCTGGAAAGCTTTTCTTCTCAGCTCGGCTACTTCTCTGTGTTCACCGACGAGGTCGAGCTTGGTTCTCAGGCCGAGGTCATTTCCTTTTTCATCGAACACTTGGACTCGTATTGACGGTTGTACTACCTCGACAGGGATGATGGCCTCTGTACCGAAGACGAGTGAAAAGGGCGTTTCCCCTGTGGCTCTTCGGGGTGTCGTTCGGTAACTCCATAACACGCTTTGGAGTTCTCCTGGCCATTTCCCTTTTGCTTCCCTCAGTCTCTTTTTCAGACCATCTTTTATGGTCCTGTTAGATACTTCCACCTGCCCATTACTTTGGGGGTGAGCTACTGGGGCGAAGTGCATTTTTGTCCCGAGGTCGCTAATGAACTCTTGGAATCCTTTGTCTATGAACTGGGATCCATTGTCCGCTACGAGTACCCTCGGTATGCCAAATCTGCATACGATGTTTTTCCATACGAACTTCTGCACTTCTTTTGCCGAGATAGTTGTCAGAGGTTCTGCCTCGACCCACTTAGAGAAATAGTCTACTGCTACTACGCAAAACTTTACGCCTCCAGGCGCCGTTGGGAGTGGCCCAATGAGATCTATGCCCCAAACTGCGAAGGGCCAAGGATAGTCTGCCGAAGTCACGAACTCTGAGGGTGTTCTTTGGATGTTCGCATGTCTCTGGCAACTACCACATTTCCGGACGAACTGCTTGGCGTCCTTTCTCAGGGTAGGCCAGAAGTATCCTTGGCGAAGTATCACTGCTGCGAGGGCGTCGGTTCCGATGTGCGAACCACAGGCACCTTCGTGAACTTCTTCGAGGATCATTTCAGTATCCTCTTCACTGACACACCTCTGTAGTGGATTTGCATATCCTTGCCGATATAGTTCTTCTCCAATTAAGAAGAAACGTCCGGAGCGCCTTCGCACTTTTGCGGCTTCGCTGGGGTCTTCGGGGAGTGTGTTGGTTGCGAGATACGTTTTGATTGGTTCTTTCCATCCTTTCCCCGAGGTCGCTATGCTTAACACCGCGATGCTGGGGTGGCTTAGCACTTCGGTGCAAGTTTTGGACTTCGCCAAGCAGTCTGCCTCAGCATTTTCTCGTCGGGGTACGTTCTCGATTTTCACGACGTCGAACTCCCGAATAAGCTTTGTTACCAACTCATGGTATTTCGCCAAGGTCGGGTCTTTCGCGCCATAGTCCCCTGCCATTTGCCGGACCACCAGCTGGGAATCACTATGGGCTTTCAAGTTTCTCACGCCAATTTTTCTGGCCAGGCGTAATCCTGCTATGAGGGCCTCATACTCGGCCATGTTGTTGGTGGCGTTGAAACTGAACTTGATGGCCTTCATTACTTCTAGGCCTTCGGGGCCTCTGATAATCACTCCAGCTCCCTGGTGTTCGGATCCTGAGGCCCCGTCAACATATAACGTCCATTCTGGCTCGTCTTCGCCCGAAAATGAATGTCCCTCCTCGGTGTTTGGTACTTCGGCGATGAAGTCTGCCAAAGCTTGAGCTTTTATAGCTTTCCGGGGTTCATACGTGATGTCGTGTTCGCCAAGCTCTATACACCACTTGGAAAGCCTTCCCGAGTGATCAACTTTCCTCATAACATCCCGTAGAGGCAGGGTACTTCGGACGATAATGGGGTGAGCCTGAAAGTATGGCCGCAGCCTTCTCCCTGCAAGCACTAAGGCATATATAGCTTTTTGAAGCAAAGGGTACCTGACTTCGGCGCCATGCAGGGACTTGCTGACATAGTAGACCGACCATTGCTTTGGCCCTTCTTCTTTTACGAGGACCGAGCTCACAGCTTTTTCTGTGACGGCGAGGTATAATACGAGCGGTTCTCCCTCCCGAGGTTGCCGCAGAGTCGGCAGGCTGGCCAGGTAGACTTTGAGTTCTTCCCAGGCTTTTTGGCAATCTTCATCCCAAGGATGACCATTCCTTCCGAGGTCGCCTTCCATCTTTGCTGCCTTTGTGAGGACTTTGAAGAAGGGTCGACACCTATCTCCGTACCTGGAAATAAACCTGCTCAGAGAGGTTATTCTTCCGGTGAGTCTTTGCACGTCTTTGACTGTGGCAGGAGTTCGGAATTCAAGCAGAGCCTTAATCTTCTCGGGGTTAGCATCGATGCCTCTTTCGGATACCATGTACCCAAGGAACTTTCCCGAGGTCACCCCGAAGATGCATTTCTCAGGATTAAGGCGGATCCCGAAGGCTCTGAGTTTTTGGAAGGTTTCCTCTAAATCTGCAACGTGGTAGCCAGGCAGTTTGCTTCTTGACTATCATATCATCAACATACACCTCCATGTTCCTCCCCATTTGGTCTTTGAAGACCTTGTTCATCAGCCTCTGGTAGGTGGCTCCTGCATTTTTGAGTCCGAAGGGCATCCTGATATAGCAATATGTTCCTCCCTCGGTGATGAAGGCAGTCTTCTCTTCATCTTCGGGGTCCATCCTTATCTGATGGTAACCACTGAAAGCGTCCAAGAAACTTAGGAGCCCGTACTCGGCAGTTGAGTCTACCAGTTGGTCTATTGGCGGAAGAGGATATGAATCTTTCGGGCAAGCATCGTTCAAATTTCTGAAGTCGATGCACATCCGGAGCTTACTACTTCCTTCCTTTGTGGCAACTACCACGTTGCTTAGCCATTCGGGGTAGTTTACCTCCCGGATAACGCTAGCGTCTATCAGACGCTGGACTTCGGTCTTGACGAAGTCACTTTTGTGAGCTGAAATGCTCCGTTTCTTTTGCCGGACAGGTTTTACTTTCCGGACTCGCTTTGAGGCTATGCTGGATTACGCAAGGGTTTACCCCTGGCATGTCCTTCGGCGAGTAGGCGAACAGATCTTTATTTGTAAGCAGAAAAGATACAAGTTTTTCCTTGTCTCCTTCGGCCATGCTTTTCCCTATTCGGGTGCTATGGCCTGGGACAAGCTCAACTTTTTCTGTTTCCGCTTTTGTGGGATCTTCTGCATCGCCCCTTTCCAGCTCTTTTGCTTCTACAGCATGTGCTAAGTTGCTTGCTGGAGCTTTTCGTGCTCTGACGAACACCTTTCTCACCTCGCCTTCATCAATGAAGATTTTTGCGTCTCCTTCTTTGGTGGTGAAGGTGACGGTCAGGTACTTTACATCAGGGCGAATGTGCAAATTTCCCTGTGTCTGTCTGCCGAGGATGGCGTTGTATGACGAAGGAACGTCCATGACTATGAACCTTGCCATGGTAGAGGCGAACAACTCAGCAGTTCCTTTCTCCGAAGTTCCTTTCATCATCAAGGGGAGGTCGATCCACCCGAGGACAGGTAGCTCAGATGGTCCTACGCCGAACGTGGGTGAAGTAACAGCCTTGAGGTCACTCTTGGATAGGCCCAAGCTTGGCAGCAAATGTGAGAACAAGACGTCTGCGTTTGACCCATCGTCCAGCAGTACCCTCTTGACGTCCCAGTTTCCTATCCTCGCCATTATCAGCAATGGATCGTCATGGGGAAATACGATGGTGGAGCCATCCTCGCGGGCCAATTTTTTCATTGGGCTCTGATATTCCATCACCGCTATCTCTCTGGCCCTTCTTTTCCTTTCCGAGGATGGAAGCCCGGTTGTGATCGTCTGTATTACTCCTGCCGAAGGTGGAGGACGCCTTCTCGGACTTCGGTTCCTTCGCCTGTCTGAATCGTAATCCTCGTCATCAGGCTTTCCTTCTTCCTCTTTTTTCCCCTTCGGGGAAGGCATTCTCAAATAACGCCGAAGCTGGCCCTGCTTTATCAGTGATTCAATGTACTTTTTCAACTGAAAGCAGTCTTCGGTGTCATGACCGTGATCACGGTGGAACTGACAGAACTTCTTCATGTTCCTTCTGTTGTCAGCAGTCATGCCCCTCGGTCGTTGGATTTGAGCCCCCTGTTTTTCCAATGCCATGAGGACGTTAGCCCTCGTGGTGCTCAGAGGTGTAAAGTTTTGGGGCTTCCTTCCTCCTACTCGCATTCTCCGAGGTCGGCCTAACTGTTCCGTTGGACACCGGGCTTGCTGGCTGGACCCTTCGCCACGAGCGTGAATATGGTCAGCCTTCGGTCCAGTCATTCTCAGCTCTTCGGCTGTCATATGCTGTTCTGCCCTTCGGTAGAATTCTCCCAGCGTGTCCGGGGGATCTTTGGAGAATTCATAAAACAAGTGCGAATCCCTCCGGAGGCCCCTCGTCATGGCGAGGATTCGGATTTCGGGACGAAAGTCCGGAACACTGAGGGCCTCTCTGTTGAACCTCTCGACATAGTCACGGATGGTCTCCCCGTTTCTTTGTGCTATGTCAAACATCTGGACGGGCATCTTCGCCGTCGGCTTGCTCCCAATGAACTGTTGGGTGAACGCTGTGGACAGCTCCTGGAACCCCCTGATGTTTCCGGGAGGCAGGGAATTGTACCAGGCAGTCGCTGGTCCTGCGAGGGTGACTTCAAAGCACTTGCAGAGTGTAGCATCATCAGCCCCGTGTAGCACCATGCTGCGTTTGTACTTTGTTAGGTGGGCCTGGGGATCAGTCCGACCCTCATAGGTCTCTAGCCGAGGTAGCCTGAAGTCACTTGGCATGGCCGCCTCGACCACTGTTCGGGCGAAAGGAGTTTCATCTCCAGAGACGGTTTCAGTTAGCCTGGCCCAAACAGGCTTGCGTGCCACCTGCTGTTCCACTCTCTCCAGTCTTGCCAAGACTTTCTCCAGGAGGAGCGTAGCACTGGGCTCCTCTTCCTGGTGCTTGGAGCTTCTTGGGTAAAAGGACTGTTGCCGTCTCTTCGGAGAGCGACTTCGATACCGAGGTGAGGGGGACCTTGCCTCTGGTGATAAACTTCTTCTGGACGGGACTTCGGGTCGTTCAGACCTCGCTCTTTCCGCCAGCCGTGCTCCGAGGGGCAAGTTATCTGTCGAGGATTCTTCTCGTGGTTCCCCACTTCCCGAGCTATGATGGGTTGCCCTTGGGCTTTTCTCCCGAGGTCGTGCTGGCGAAGTGGGTTTTTGCGCCTGGGCCGGTTGCGGCCATCTTCGGTCTATTTGTTGTGTCATTTCAGCCACAACAGACCTCTGAAAGTCTCTTAAAAAACCCATGGTGATGACAAGAGGGCGTTCCTCTTCAGGCAAGGAAGTCTCTGGGGGACTTTGTTCGGTAGCTGGTTGGGTCTCAGGCGCGGACGGGGACTTCGGGAGTCCTTTGTCCTTCGAACGCCGAGTTTCGACAACAGCTACCTGGGAGTGGTTTCCCACAGACGGCGCCAAATGATGCCCCAAGGCATCTTCGTTTGCTGTCATGTTGACAGGTGGAGAGACTTCCTGAGGAGGCGAGCGCCTGGAGCTCTGGTTTCCCAGCTGAGTGTGCCTGAAAAGCTCAAAGAAGAGGTTAGGAGGTCCCCGGTTTGCTTTTCCGGGGAGGACCCTCCGACGCCCAAGTCAGTTTTCTGAGTGAGAGTGGAGGAAGAACACTAAGGGATCAAGTGTCTTGCCTGTTTTGTGTTTTCTCAGAGAGAGGAAAATGCCCATCCTTTGCCCAGTCCCATTTCCTAGTATTTATAGGAGTAGCTGGTCCGTTCAGATCATGACACGTGTTCGGTCGGATTTGATCTGTCTTTTGGACCTAGGGGACAGGCAGCCGTTTGCAGCCTCTTTTAGCCCTGGACCCGGACAGGTTGTGTCAGGACTGGGGCGGCTGCGGCGTGTCATTTCGCCGTTCAGATGTGACGTGTAGGGCTTGTGGGTGACATGTCAGAGGCTCCTTAAATGCTCATACCGTACTCCCGAGGTCCCCTGGGCGAGGTCTCCCTTCGGTGCGGGCACCCTCTTCGGATTCTATCCGTCCTTCGGTGCGAGCACCTCCTTCGGGATCTATCCCATAATTCTGGGAGCGCCCTTGATGAACACCTTCTTCGGGACTCACACCCATAGTTCGGGGATTCCCTTGTTCAGGTGTTTCTTGTTCGAGGAAGACCTCTTTGGGGCCTCTTCCTTCGGGGAGATTCTCCCTTGCTTCAGGGAGATGGCTCTCTTACCCGAAGACGGTCAGTTTAGCCCCTCGATGGAGACGGTGTTGTCCTCGGAATTCCTGACGAGCTAACCAAAGTCTCGAGCTCATAGTGTTTGACTTCGCACCTTCCGAGGTCAGTGAAAAGATCCTCTCTTGGGTGACGTCAGACTCCTCGGCCAATATTCTGGCAGGGAGTTACTACCGAGGAGGCAATAGCCTTTGGCTATCACACTCATCTGTTGTTAGAGCAAATTTGCGAGCACTACCAAATCTCTCCATCACAGTTGATGGCAAGTTTGTTTATTCATTTCAACGGCTTTATCATCTGCTGCAAGCTAGTAAGAGTGTTTCCCCTATTGGAGGTGTTCCTCCAGTTTTATATATTGGACCTAAGGAAAGATGCCAGCTTTTTCTACATCGCCCCATTAACAGATGTGAGAACAACTCCTTTACCTTTGTATCCTATAAGGACTCTTTGTTAGGGTAGAAGGAGTGCTTCTTCTTCACAATCGAAGAGAAGGAATGGTGGTTCCCTTGTGAGTTCACAGATATCCTACAACACCCCTTGGTCGAGATGCTATGTTACCACCTCACAAAAATGGGAGAATTATAAGTGTGTCATAATGGCTAACAACAATTTTATTGTGTAATTCTCACCATAGCGATTGAAGTCTGGGGGGTAAAAGGCATGTTCAACACCTCTTTAAAAGTGTTCTAAGTTAGTAACTTGGCCCCCAAGAAATCCTTAAGGATTGATTGTTTGCCAAGCAACCTATGGACTTTTTTTGTAAGGTTTTTGAAATTTGGGTACTCAATTGCAAAACTTTTACAAATGAGCTTTGGAGAGTTATCGAAAGGATATGAATGATATGACAGTGCTATTGGAGGTCCAAATTGTTCATGGAAGACAAGTTTGGGCAAAGGAAACACTAAAAGCATTAAGCACCTAAATGTCTTAGTGTAAACCTTAAGGTGTTCAAGCTTTTGACTTAAGTCAAAGGGTGGAATTATGGGGTTATCCCATCATGGGGGAGGCAGCAAAGACTTGATAAACAGTCAAAAATGTTGGGCACATGTGTACCAATGAGTTTAAGATAAAGAAACCATAATTAGTGAGAAGGAAAATGACATAAAGCAAGGTTAAGCTTGTTTACGTGTGTTTTGTGCCCTTATGCTCATTTAAGGCCATTTAAGTGGCCAAATCACTTATCTCTCTCCCATTTTTGTCCTCCTCTAGCCCAAGAACACAGCCACTCTTCCTCCATATTCACCACACCTTCAAAGTTGCAATTGATTGAAATTGAAGGCAAAAGGAAGCAATTTGAAGCAAACTAGAACTATTGCTTGGATACTTCAAGGATCAAGTTTGATTTTCGGCCTACCCACTTTGGTAAGGGATCTCTTGTCCTCATAGGTTGTTTTTTTTTTATTTTCAAGCATCCATGCAGCTAGGGCTAAGCTTGGAAGAGAGCCATGAGCTTGGTGAAGGAAGTGCACTTATTGAAGGTTTTGTGACCTATTGTCAAGTGCACAATGATGGCAGTGAAGTGAGGGTTTCTAGAGCCCAAAGTTAGTACTGACTAGTGTTAAAATCCTTCTAAGACCAAGAATTAGCATGAGGATCACTACCATAGTGATTTGGTTATGTTTATTACATGTTTTATGGACTAACCTATGGTTATTGTTGCTGCTGCATTTCATGTGTTTGTTGGTTGTGAATTGCTACTGCATTTGGTTGTTAAATCTTGTATATATGCATTGTGGCTTTTGCGTTTTAGTGTCTTTGGATGCAGGTTTTAATGAGGTTCACATTGCCTACTGAATTCAAGTGTTACCCTTACTAAGTTTCTCAATGAAACTTACTCCCCTCAATTCTGTCATTTCAGGTTCACCAGAAAGATCTCATTCAAAATGAAATTTTTCGTTTGATTTTTGATCTAAAATTTTAGGTACATGAATTTCCATATGTCTACCCATGATCTGGAAAGTTTGGTGATTTTATAAGCACGTTTGGTTCTTTTAATGGTGGCACTTATTGTGTTATGCAGCAGCTGTCCAGCATCTTGTTCTGGAGTCCATTGTGTCTCAATCACTCCTATAACTTAGGGTGAATTTTTCTGTATTAAGACCATTTTGTAGTGCATGTATGCATGTACATGTAGTGTATGTAAAATGAGACAAGTATGTGAACATTTGAGTAGTGTTTTGGCTATGTAAGTGATGTTGTGCACAGCTGCCTAAGTGTGAATGATGGGCTGCTTACTTGTAAATTCTTTTTTAGCCACATATGGTTGTTAAATGCAAGAGAACGTATTTCCCATGTGTAATGGACATATATGGGGTAGCCTTGGAGGGCTTTCCCCTTGTGAATGAAGTGTTTGCACACTTATGAAATTTTGTATGGGCAAAATGGTTAGAAAGTGACCCGAATTTCTACTCTACACTTAAAGTTCTATATCTCCCTGTGTATAATGAATATTTGCCTGAAAGTTTGACCACAGGCAAACAACATCTAGGTGTTGAACTAGGATTTGTAATTTCTGAATTTGGAGCCCTGTAGCCAAAGATATGACGTTGCAAAGTTGGCTAAGTTACTGTTCATTTGGTCAGAATTTTGTAACCAACTTAAAAAATCCATAACTTGGTCCATAGGTGGGCGATTATGTAAAAAAAAATTCCTTGGTTTGGTCTAAATATCTAATTAATAGTGGATCAAACAAAATAGGGGGTACATGGCTAGAATGATACAGTTTATTAGTAGAAGTTACAGGTGTAGTGGCTGGTCATTAGAACTTAACAAGATTGCCTAATGTGTGGTAGCCAAGATTAAGACTTGTGCTAGTGTTTTCCTTCTTCTCTGCCATGGTGTGCATGAAATGTGAATATGTGTATGATGGTTGGACCAATATGCATGTGTTTACATAGTGCCCAAGAGGGCCACTTGGGTATGCACACTAGGGGTAGTGTTTTGATGGCCTACAGAACATTACCAATTCTGGGAGTCTAAATGCACAATTTTGGCACCATAATTGGACTACCTCGGAGTGCGTAACATGCTACCCATATACGAGAGCTCTGAGCGCCATTGCTTGCTATTCAAGTTGGTTCGTTGGTTGGAGGCGGTGGTGGGGAACACTGTCTAGGCTACTACTCTGCTGCTCTAAATCACAAGCTCTTATACCAAACAAAGCCTGTTACACCCCACACAGGCCCTGGCCTAAGTACACTCTGTACCACTCACCAATATCTTGATTAAAGCTGTCAACTAACGAGTTTCTTAAGTGTTGTCCTTAACTGACTATTCGGCCAACCTTTGTTACTGGACTTTAAGTCTTATTTCCTTAAGGTAATGGGCCTGGAAGGTGGCCCAGGAGGCTTTTGGGGGTACATGTTCAGTTTCTTGTAATAGAGGCAAGGCCCAACACTATTATCTTGCAAAACAAGCAAGGCTATAATTTAATAACTTGCATGACAAGCAAGGCATACACTCATATAGATAAGTGTTTAGGATGTGTGCAATCAAGTGTGCTACTTAGTATATGACAACGAAGAGGCCCAAGATACCATAAGGTTTGAAAATTCAAGTTCAGATGCAAATGATCAATCGGCCATGAACAATCATTTATCTTATAGCCCTTCAAGTGGGAAGTGCTGTTAGTGTTCTGCCCAAAAGCCAATCATGAGATGATTGTATTTTTTCACATTGAGTCATGATATTTTATTTAGGCATTAATCCAACAATTATGTTTGTTGTTTTGTTTCTGTGTAACTTAACAAACATAATTGTAACCCTAGAATAATGATATTCTTAAACATCCCTGGTCTAGTATTATTGTGGAGCGGGTTGCAATAATACATAATGACTAGCATATGTGGACACTAATATGAGATATGTAGTCTACATATGGGTACAAGTTGGAGAACTTGTGTACTGGACCGACCCACCATGAGAACACTACATGGATCGTTATATGAGTGTCGTAAGTGATTCTCATAGTGATCATGGTATATGTAGTCCTTCGACCTAAGATCATCAAGGTTCCCTACATGTGAGTCACATACTCTGATACTTTCCTTTGTTGCTCGTAACTCAGTGAACTTGAGGGAGGTCATTGGGTATGTCACATATCATGCGGAGGGATTTGTATGATCAAGATGGGATTTGTCCCTCTTATGTAACCGGAGTGATATCTTCGGGCCCCTTGATAGAGTGAGACTTAGAAAATGCATGGCCATGCTTCGATGAGTTGATATACGATATCAATGTCAAACTCGGTAATCAAGAAACCAAAGATTGGGATATACGAGAGTGACACATTCCATGTCTCGTGCTTAGTCTTGATATCTTGGACAAAGGGACAATGGCATATATCGATGATGATCATAAAGGTTTAGTCAAATCACCGACAATCTTGTCACTTGGGTAGCAATGATGTGTTGCTAGACATTGCTCATTGCTTATGATCTTAAATGTGATTTATGATCATTGCCAACGTGCCAAGAGCCTATTGGGAGGCACACATAGAGCTATTTGGATCATTAGAGTGCATGGGCTAATAATTTTGGTTTTGGTTTCATAATAATTTCGTATTAATAATAGGCCCAATGGTTGAGCCATTATTAAGCCCAAAATTAAAGCCTAATTGGATTAGGGCTTTGAAACCTATTAGGCCTGGAAGTTGAGTCTCACTATAAATACAACTTCTATTGAGAAATTTGGAGGTCTCCTTGCCCTAGCCTCCCAAAAGGACAGCCGCACTCTTCTCTTGCAATTCCTTGGAGGACGCAAGCTAGCATTGCGAGCGCAAGAGAAACGCATCTGCCAGGATGTGGTGGAAGCGTGGTGATCCCAAGAGGCTTGTGTGGATACCATAGAGAGCTTGAACACATCAACTGTTTAGGTTTTACGATTCAACTCTACAGTTGAGTGAGAGATCTCAACCGAAAATTATGTATGAAAATTTTCGAACACCCTGTTTACCCCGTTTCACTTGGATCCTGGAGGGTTTCAGTTAAATTCCGCTGCGCTGTTTGGCTCCCAAAACCCAACAATACCATCCCTATAGTTGGTGAAGATGAGTATTATTCGTTGAATAGAGTGGCTATAGAGGAGGAACTGGAGAGAATTCCTGTAGCTAATCAGTTTCCTGAGGTGTTTCCAGTAGAGTTACCTGGGTTACCACCTAAAAGGGATACTGAGTTTGCAATCCATTTGCAACCAGGGGTTGAACCTATTTCCATACCACCTTATAGGATGTCAGCTCCTGAGATGGATGAGTTAAAGAAGCAGTTGGAGGAACTGCTAAGGAAAGGTTTTATAAGACCTAGCGTATCACCGTGGGGAGCTCCGGTGTTATTTGTGAAGAAGAAAGATGGAACTTGCAGGTTGTGCATTGATTATAGGAAGTTGAAAGCAGTGACAATCAAGAATAAGTATCCACTTCCTAGAATTGATGATCTATTTGACAGACTCAGGGGAGCGAAGGTGTTTTCCAGAATTGATCTTCGGTTTGGGTACTTTCAGATCAGAGTTAAGGAGGAAGATATTCCGAAGACTGCTTTCAGGACAAGGTATGAACATTATGAATATACAGTGATGCCTTTTGGTGTGATGAATGCTCCTACAGTATTTATGGAAGCCATGAATTGGCTCTTTAAGCCATTTTTGGATCAGTTTGTTGAAGTCTTCATCAATGATATTCTGGTATATTCACAATCTACATCAGAGCATGAGGAGCACCTTAGAACAATTTTACAAGTGCTGAAGGATAATCAGTACTATGCAAAGTTGTCTAAGTGTGAGTTTTGGTTCGAGAGGATTCAGTTTTTAGGGCATATCATCAGTGCTCAAGGGTTGTCAGTTGATCCTGAAAAAGTTCAAGCGGTAGTTGAGTGGAAGAGACCGACTACAGTTACAGAGGTCAGGAGTTTCTTGGGTTTGGCAGGTTACTACAGACGTTTTATAGAGAAATTCTCTGTGATAGCTACACCGTTGACAGCATTGACCAAGAAGACTCAGAAGTTTGAGTGGACACCGAAGTGTGAAGAAGCTTATATGGAATTGAAGGAGAGATTGACTAGTGCACCTATACTTGTCTTACCAGATCCGAACAGAGCCTTTACAGTTTATACCGATGCATCAGGTTCAGGATTGGGATGTGTATTGATGCAAGACAGTCAGGTGATTGCTTATGGTTCGAGACAGCTGAGGCCTAATGAACTGAACTATCCTGTTCATGATCTTGAGCTAGCAGTAGTGATTTTTGCACTGAAGTTGTGGAGGCATTATTTGATGGGAAGGTCATTCAGAATCTTCACCGATCACAAGAGTTTGAAATATTTATTTACCCAGAAGGATTTGAATATGAGACAGCGGCGATGGATTGAGTACATAAAAGATTATGATTGTTCGATTGAGTACTGCGCTGGTAAGGGAACTGTGGTAGCAGATGCATTGAGCCAGAAGTACACGGGAGTGATCTTATCTAAAGATCAGGCTACGGATTCCTCTGAAGGAATATTGAGGGATTGTTTCTTAGCTTTGTATGAATTATGGCAAAGTCGAGAAAAATCCCTAGTATATGTTTTGGAAGTCCAGTCGGCTTGGTTAGTCAGAGTTAAAGAAGCTCAGATGAAAGACTCATTGTTAAAGAAAATTTCAGGAGAAACGAAGCTTGGCACTATGAGGAAGGAATTCAGATACAAGGATGGAGTATTGCATTATGAAGATTGTCTCTATGTACCGAATGTCGATGGACTTAGGCAGCAAGTCCTACAGGAGGCACATAGTAGCACTTTGAATATCCACCCTGGTGTTAGTAAGATGTATCAAGATCTAAAGACGCATTTCTGGTGGCCAGGATTGAAAAGGGATGTAAGAGGACATGTGGCAAAGTGTTTGACATGCCAGATGGTTAAAGCTGAACATCAGAAACCAGCAAGCACACTTCAGAGTTTACCTTTGCCAGTGAGGAAGTGGGGATCTGTTACTATGGATTTCCTAGTGGGGTTACCGAATACCCGGAGTCAGCATGATGCTATATGGGTAGTGGTTGACAGACTGACGAAGTCGGCACACTTTATACCAATCAGAATCACTTATACATTGGAGAAGTTGGCTCAGTTGTATCTCAAGGAGATTGTGAGACTCCATGGGATACCGGATCAGATTATATCTGACAGAGATCCTCGATTTACATCATGATTTTGGAATTCTTTTCAAGAAGCATTGGGAAGTAAGGTTAGTCTTAGTACTGCTTTTCATCCTCAAACTGATGGGCAATCCGAGATAGTGATTCAGACTTTGCAGGACACACTATGCATGTGTGTCATTGATTTCAGAGGTGATTGTGTTAGTGTTGTGCCTAAAAACCAATCATGAGATGATTGTATTTTTGCGCATTAAGTCATGATATTTTATTAAGGCATTAATCCAGCAATTATGTTTGTTGTTTTGTTCCTGCGTAACTTAACAAACATAATTGTAACCCTAGAATAATGATATTCTTAAAAGTCCCTGGTCTAGTATTATTGTGGAGCGGGTTGCAAAAATACATAACGACTAGCATATGTGGAGACTAATATGAGATATGTGGTCTACATATGGGTACAAGTTGGAGAACTTGTGTACTGGACCGACCCACCATGAGAACACTACATGGATCGTTATATGAGTGTCATAAGTGATTCCCATAGTGATCAGGGTATATGTAGTCCTTTGACCTAAGATCATCAAGGTTCCCTACATGTGAGTCACATACTTTGATACTTTCCTTTGTTGCTCGTAACTGAGTGAACTTGAAGGAGGTCATTGGGTATGTCACATATCATGCGGAGGGATTTGTATGATCAAGATGGGATTTGTCCCTCCTATGTAACGGGAGTGATATCTTTGGGCCCCTTGATAGAGTGAGACTTAGAAAATGCATGGCCATGCTCGGATGAGTTGATATGCGATATCAATGTCATCAGTTTAAGTTAGTCTACTCGGTAATCAAGAAACCAAAGATTGGGCTATACGAGAGTAACACATTCCATGTCTCGTGCTTAGTCTTGATATCTTGGACAAAGGGACAATGGCATATATCGGTAATGATCATAAAGGTATAGTCGAATCATCGACAATCTTGTCACTTGGGTAACAATGATGTGTTGCTAGACACCGCTCATTGCTTATGATCATAAATGTGATTTATGATCATTGCCAACGTGATAAGAGCCTATTGGGTTGCACACATAGAGCAATTTGGATCATTAGAGTGCATGGGCTAATTATTTGGGTTATGGTTTCACTTTAATTTCGTATTAATAATGGGCCCAAAAGTTGAGCCATTATTAAGCCTGAAATTAAATCCTAACTGGATTAGGGCTTTGAAACCTATTAGGCCTGGAAGTTGAGTCTCACTATAAATACAACTTTTAAGTGAGAAATTCGCAAGTCTCCTTGCCCTAGCCTCCCAAAAGGACAGTCGCACTCTTCTCTTTCAATTCCTTGGAGGACGCAAGCTAGCACTGCGAGCGCAAGAGAAACGCATCTGTCAGGACGTGGTGGAAGCGTGGTGATCCCGAAAGGCTCGTGTGGATACCATAGAGAGCTTGAACACGTCAACTGTTCAGGTTTTGTGATTCAACTCTATAGTTGAGTGAGAGACCTCAACCGAAAATTAGGTATGAAAATTTTCAAACACCAGGTTTACCCCGTTTAACTTGGATCCTGGAGGGTTTCGGTTAAATTCCGCTGCGCTGTTTGGCTCCCGAAACCCAACAGTGGTATTAGAGCTACTGGTGAAACCCTAAATCGGGATTGAGTGTTGAATCGCATGATGCTATGTGTTCGATTGGTTTTCGGCCATGATTAATTAGATTGATTCATGATGCATGAAACCGAAATTCGTAATGAACATATGAGATATATGAAGAAACGACACAAATTGGTTAATGAGATTAACCCGAAATTGATAGGTATGAGATACCTATATGGATTAGGATTCTTGCAATAGTTGCAAAAACCCTAGGTTTTTTGGGATTCGGCCTGTTCGGGCACCGAAAGTAAGGTATTTTTGGTGGCTCGAATAGAGGAGTCTCGGGTGCCTACTTGGTCGAAATAGAAGATTTTGGGCTAAGCAATTGTAAGACAATTTTTTTTGTGCCGGGGGGCGCTGCCGTGGTGGAAGCGTGGTGATCCCGAAAGGCTCGTGTGGATACCATAGAGAGCTTGAACACGTCAACTGTTCAGGTTTTGTGAGTCGACTCTACAGTTGAGTGAGAGACCTCAACCGAAAATTAGGTATGAAAATTTTCAAACACCCGGTTTACCCCATTTCACTTGGATCCTGGAGGGTTTCGGTTAAATTCCGCTGCGCTGTTTGGCTCCCAAAACCCAACAGATTGGGATCAGCATTTACCATTGATCAAATTTGCGTATAGTAATAGTCATCAAACTGTTATCGGAATGGCACCCTATAAATCTTTGTATGGAAGGCGATGTATGACACCTCATTGTTGGGCAGATCTAGCAGACAAGGTAGTTATTGGACCTGAAATCATAGCTGACACTACAGTTAAGATCAAGTTAATTCAGAAACGAATTAAAGCAGCTAATGACAGGCGAACCAAGTATGCGAATTTGAGGAGAAGGGACTTGAGCTTTGAACTTGGGGATAAAGTACTTTTGAAAGTGTCGCCCATGAGAGGAGTTAACCGTTTTGGGCAAAGGGGCAAGTTAGCTCCTAGATATATTGGACCTAATGAAGTGTTGGAAAAGGTAGGGAAAGTTGCTTATCGGTTAGCATTACCACCTAACCTATCTCAAGTGCATAACGTGTTTCACGTTAGTCTACTCAGAAAATGCACAGTGGAACCGGGACAGGTAGTAAATCCTTCAGTAATACCCATTCAGGAAGACTTGACTTATAAGGAGAAACCAGTTTGGATACTTGATAGGCAAGTCAAGAAATTGATGACTAAGTGGATTCCGATGGTTAAGATCCTTTGGTCTAACCATTGTGAGGAGGAAGCTACATGGGAGATGGAGCAGGATATGCTGAAAAGATATTCTAGTATTTTTCCGGAGATGCAATGGAATTTGGGGGACCAAATTCAAGAATGAGGGGAGAATGTTATAGCCCTTTTAGTGAGAAGCGCAATTGAGGAAGGTAAAGTGTTTTAAATTAAGTTTAGAGACTTAATTCATGTTTACATAGCAAGAATAGAGAAGTTTAGCAAAGTTCACTAAGTTTCGAAAAGAATAAAGCACTGAACGGAGTTTAGGGGCAAAATGGTAATTTTGCATCCTGAATAGCCAGGATGAGTCTTGAGTGTTTTAAAATGAATTTTTAGAACTTAACTTTCAACCTTAACTCAAACTTGAAAAATAGACAAGAATTTAATCAAGAATTACTAAGTTACAAAGATGGGGGGCTTAATTGTAACAAGCTTAATACTTTGAGGTTCTTTTGGGTTAAGTGAGGGTTTAAGAAGGGGAAAGTGGACTATGGCTACCATAATCCCGTTTCCAACCTTCTCACCCCCATTTAGCTCTCAAATTAAGCTTGGAATCAAGAGTTTTTGGTGCCAAGAGATGCAATTCAAAGTTTATAAGCTAGGAGGAAGCATTTTCAAGCCTGAAACCATGTTTTTGAGGCTTGGAAGGGCATTTTTGTACTTCCCCTATTTTTGATCGAGGTGAGCAAAGTGTTCTTGATTGAGTTCATGCTATTTACTTGGTTTGGAGCTTGGGTTTTGGTTAAAGAGTGAAGTTTTGACGTTTGGTGCCATTGTTTTTTATTGGAACTTGTGTAGAACTTTGGTGAGCTTGGTTGAACGAAAATGGGGAATTGATTCTTGCTTGTTACTTGGAGTTGAGGTAAGGGAGATATGTTTTTAAGTTCATTGAATGCCATTAGCTTGGGTTTGCTTGAAGAATTCGAGTAGTTTAGGCTATGGCATTAGGCAAACATTTTGGATGAATTGTGGTGGACTAAAGGATTTTGAAGGATTGGATTGATGTTTCTAGACATCATAGCTTAGATTTTGATAGTTGGCTATGTTCTATGCAACATGTACTATGTGTGTATGAAATTTGGATGCATTCCATGCATGTTTGGTATGTGTAGGAATCGTCCAAAGTTCATAGCAGCAAAACGTGCAAATTTTTGCATTTCTGCAGATTGGCAATGCGTCGCCATTTACAGGTCAAAAACCAGCGACGCGTCGCCAATCCAGAAACTGTCTCAGAACGTTGACAACTGTGGCGACACATTGCCACGGTTGGCGACGCATCGCCAAGACAGCATTTGATACCCGGTTTTGTTTTTGGCATAACTTTTCGTTCAAGTGTCCGATTAAGGTGATTCAAGATTCCACGCAAAGCTAAGAGGGAGTACTATCACGTCCATATTTTAAAAAAAACCTAAAATGCCCCATTTTTAGATTTATATTAACTCAAAGTGAAGGCAAGTTTTAAAGGAAACTATGTTGCAATGATCACAACAAGGTATTACTAGCTCAGGTGAGAGGTTTAGAACCCTTGTCGGCCTAGTCGTGCCGTAGCCACGAGGTCACAAGGCGAAACCTTGTTCATCTAGTCAACAACAACGAGGCCTTGTGACCTAGTCTACAAAGTCCCACCGTAATTCCCCTGCATAATGGCTATAGGAAGGCTACATGATTGCATCCAGTAAGTTCGGCTTGCTAGGGGCAGGTTAGTGATCAAAACTCTCTAGGCGCGGAGTGATGCTCCGTGAGGAGGACTACTTGAGGAGAGGTATTTTGGCCTAGTTGTATGTGCATATATCAGGCCCTCATGCTGTGTGAGCTCACAGCAAGATTCCTAGTAATTTTCTTGCAGGTACATTGAAGATCCCTTACTGAGAATTGTCGAATTCTCACTCCCTAGTTTTGTTATGCACAGGCTGAAGTTGCTGGACCAGGTAATCGTTGAGGATTATCTCGGTAGTACTCTTTTGTGTGTACAGGTATGACAGTTGAGAATCCTTGTGATTCTAGTCTACATAAGTGCTTAGTTGGCTTGTTGGTCAAGTAACAGTACTAACTAGCATTTTCCTTTGGCTGCAGAGCCTAGTAGCACTTGGCAAAGGACTTTTGAGACTCCCCACTGGGATGTGTATCCAAGGTGGGAGTTAGGCTAAAGAGATGTCAGTAAATGCTTGTATTTATATAGTATTTTAGTTGCCTCCATAGTCTATGTTATGAGGAGTCCTCGATTGTAGGATTGCTCTCAGGTGAGGGCATTAGTGTACTTTATGTATGAATGTTCTCACGAGTTGTTATGTGTAGTAAACTCACACAAATGTTGATTTCATATGCTTTGCCTATTTGTATTTATTTTCCGTAGAAATTACTCGGCCGAGTTAATGTTTTATGGTTTTAATAAACCAAGTCAAAGCAGGAAGAACATGCATATTGCATATTCTAGGATAATTAACTAGTATCATGGGATTTAATCCTTACACATACACAACTAGCCAATTGCAATCCACCGTGAGACCAACTCTCACAGGGCTTCTTGGGCAGGGGCACGGGCGGTCGTGTCAATTTACATGTCCAAAACCATACTAACAAACATAATTTGGCATTCCAAGGTACTCCAAGTACCACAAAACCTAAGCATACCCAATACTACACATACATATACACAACCAAAACTAGCCTACAGAGTATACAAAACATGGCTACATGCCAAGATTCACCAAGGTTCAAATTCACCAAATTATGCTTACAAGCCGAGACCATTATTCTCCAAATAAAACCTTAAGTGTGCCAAAGAGCAAGACACACTACAGCACAAGTCCTATAGCTATGTCCATGGTCATAAACATGAAAACCACTATAAGAGCAATAGTCCACACATCCAATGTTGTTCACCTAGACAGTCCCACACTCTACAAGCCTGCACAACTAAAACCATAAGTATTGGCCGAAACCTTAAACAAAGACTTGTAATGTATTAACTTAATCAAGCCAAGCACAACATTGGCACATACCTTAGCACACAAGCAATACTAGCACACACACTAGTAACTCAAGCAACACTACTCAAGCTGAGTGTTCTTTCCTGAAACATAAAAATATGGGCAATGAGTAACAATTACTCAGTAGAGTTCACTACCATAACAACTCAATTAAGAGTTTATTTAATTAAGCCAAGTGTAAAACTTTGGACTTAACCTCCTTAAGCTCATAATGCCCTGCAAAACCAAAACATGAAAACACCAAAACCACAATAATATACAACATACTAGCATAACCGAGACATATAAGCAAGAGTATGGATATAAAGAGGTTAGCAAGCACAAACAACACCCAAGCACACAAGATACTCACTCACACACCACAATGACGATTTGGCCGAAACCATAGCATGTGCCCTTGTACCCCATTGCACTCATGCTTCACCATTTTAGTCCACATCCACTAGAGCTCTGAAATGCCACTAGTTGATTAGCTAATCAATACTCAAGAACCGAATCATCTCAATAAGCCCATCAAGTAACTAAGGTCATTTAGCATAATTAACCATCACTTAGCCACTTTATCACTTGAATCATGGTATATTACCAAGCAAAGAAGCAAATTAGTGAAACTCTCCTCAACAAGGATGGCCTAACGCATTTCAACTACCAATTAGGCACCCACATTACTTGTTCATGGAATCTATACCACACATTCAAGTAATTTGCAAACATTTACCTCAATTCCAAGCTTAGATGTCTTGGCCTCTCCTTGTTCCTTCAAACCAAAGCTCAAACTTGAATTCTTAGGTTGCCTAGTGCCGAGAATGGAGATCCCAAGCTTGATTTCTTCACTCAAGCTTCAATTTGCCTCCTTTTGGCTTAAGCCCGAAACCATTTTGGCAAGAACTTGAAGAACACATCAAGATCGAGCCTTGACCGTAATGATCACCCTTGGCTTGAGTGGTTACATGCACATCCGGTTATGTGCCACTTGGGCCGAAAAATGGTCTTAGTGCCCGTAATGATCTAAAGCTAGTTTGCATGGCTCATTTAATCCTCCAAGATTCCATAACTTCATTTTAGTCATCAAAACATAGTAATCTACCGGCATTATCATTGTTTCATGGCTCATATTGCCAAGCATTACTCAAATGGCCTAAAAGTGGCCATTATCCCAAGTGCATGTCTCGGCCGACTACCAAGACAAGGCTAATTAGGAAAATCAAGGAAACGATGGCTTAATTCCTTAGTGGGGGACAAGATTTGACCGGTTATAATGGAAATTACCAAAAATTGGTCTAGTATCCCACTAGTCCCCATACAACTTTGCATGGCCGAAAGCTTTCATTCTTGATTTGTAGTTTCACTAGCATCACTAGTTCAAGTGTGCATTGTAGTCTTCCAACTTTGTTTTCTTGCAACAACTCCATGTCTATTTTCTTTGTGCATTTAGGACCCAATAGTTCTCAATTTAGCACATACACCACTGCCCCTATGTTTAAACAACTCTCCATGTTTTTCATAACATTTCTTTTGTTTTCTTGGCCTGGGCCAAGCACTAGGGAATGAACCTAACAATTCTTCCCTCCTTAAAGAATTTGGCCCTCCAAATTCTTCACCAATCTAGAGTATAGCTGAGGGTACTTGTTGGCAATCTCCTGTTCTACTTCCCAGGTTGCCTCTTCAGGAGTATGGTTACTCCACTGCACCCTTATCCTGGAAATCCATCTGTTCCTCAGTTTTCTGGTATCTCTTGCCAGGAACTGAATTGGTACTTCCTCATAAGAAAGGTTTGGTGCCACAGTTACACTAGTAGGTATCTCTATCTATTTGGAGCTTGGAACATATTTCTTAAGTAAGCTCACATGAAATACATTATGTATGTTACCAAGTGCCGGTGGTAAATCCAGCTGATATGCCACATTTCCAACCTTGGCCAGTATTTGATATGGCCCAACATATCTGGGTGCTAATTTCCCTTTCTTTCCAAATCTAATTACTCCCTTCATTGGGGAAACCTTGAGCCACACCCAATCTCCTTCCTGGAATTCCAGGTCTCTTCTCCTTTTCAGGTTGGCATAGGCTTGTTGCCTATCATTTGTTGCTTTGATCCTAGCTTGGATCAGTTTTATTTTCTCTGTAGTTTCCTTAATAATGTCTGGCCCCAGCTCTAATTTGTCCTCTGGCTGATGCTAGCAATGAGGAGTAACACATTTTCTGCCATACAAGGCTTCATAAGGAGCCATTCCTATCACTGAATGATAGCCATTATTATAAGAAAAGTCTATTAATGGAAGATGTACATCCCACTCACCCTGAAAGTTGATTACACAGCACCTCAACATGTCTTCCAGAGTTTGTATTGTTCTTTCTGTCTGTCCATCCATTTGTGGATGGTAAGCTAAACTAAATTTAAGCTTAGTGCCCAATGCCTGATGTAGGGACTTCCAAAACCTAGAAATAAACCTAGGATCCCTATCTGACATTATGTCATCAGGTATTCCATGCAATCTTACCATCTCTCTTATATAGAGTCATGCTAGTTTTTCCAAAGAATTAGTAAGATTCATGGGAAGGAAATGAGCTGCCTTAGTCAGTTTATCTACAATGACCCATATGGTATCATGCTTCCTTCTTGTTAGTGGCATTCTCACCATAAAATCCATTGATATGGATCCCCATTTTCTCTCAAGTATGGGCAAGCTTTGCAGCTTCCTTCCTGGTTTCTGGTGTTCTACCTTTACTTGTTGTCACACTTCACAGCTAGCAACATGTGTGCTAATATCCTTCATCATGTATGGCGACCAAAAATATACTCTAAGAGTGTGATACATCTTTGTGGCCCCTGGATGCATGCTCAACTTACTAGAGTGAGCTTCCTCCAGAATTTGAATTCTTAGGTTGTCCTTTTTAGGCACATATAACCTATTCTGGAAGTACAGCATCCCTTGTTTAAAGGAAAAACCTTGATATAGCTCTCCCTTTTTCTGTCCAGATACTAGTCCCATTTTCTCATCACCAGCCTGAGCTTCTCTAATAAGCTCTTTCCATTCTCATGTAATGGTGAGTACATTCAGTTGCTCACTTTGTCTAGTTAAGCATTGACTTGCCAAACAAGTAAGGTTCAGGCTCTCGGCCTTGTGCTCGATTTCACCTCCTTTGAGCACTCCAGTGTAGCTTCTGCTCAAAGCATCTACCACTACATTAGCTTTCCCAGCTGTGTATTCAATGACACAGACAAAGTCTTTCAAATACAACAACCACCTCCTTTGTCTCATATTTAAATCCTTCTGAATAAAAAGGTATTTGAGACTTTTGTGGTCTGTAAAAACTTGGAAGTTATTACCAAGCAGATATTGTCTCCATTGCTAAAGAGCAAAGACCACTGCTGCTAACTCCAGGTCATGCACTGGATACTTTTTCTCATGTGGTCTTAATTGTCTAGACCCAAAAGTAATAGCCTGTTTCTCCTGCATCAGGACACATCCTAGTCCTATGTGAGATGCATCAGTATATACTTCATAATCCTTTGCAGGATCTGGTAAAGTCAATACAGGAGCTGTTGTCAGTCTTTTCTTAAGCTCCTGGAAACTTTCTTCACACTTAGGTTCCCAGACAAACTTCTGGTTCTTCCTAATCAATTGGGTCATGGGTGCTGCTATCACAGAAAATTTTGGGACAAACCTCCTATAATAGCCAGCTAACCCCAGAAAACTTCTAACTTCTTTTACATTCTGGGGCTGTTTCCAATCTAGGATTGACCTTACCTTTCAGGATCCACTGCCAAACCTTGATAAGTTATTATGTGTCCCAAGAATCCAATCTCATGAGTCCAAAACTTGCACTTACTCAATTTCCCATAAAGCTGGTTTTCTTGGAGCAACCCAAGCACTGTTCTCAGGTGTTCTTTATCAGTTTCCTCATCTTTTGAGTACACCAAAATGTCATCAATAAATACTACCACAAAGTGGTATAGGTGTGCTCTAAACACCCTTTGCATTAAGTCCATAAAGAATGCAGGAGCATTAGTAAGTCCAAATGGCATCACTGTATACTCAAAATGTCCATACCTAGTTCTGAAAGCAATTTTAGGTTTGTCCTCTTCCCTAACCCTTAACTGGAAATTTCCAGATCTCAGATCTATTTTGGAGAACACTCTTGCTCCCTTCAACTGATCAAAGATATCCTCTATTCTTAGGAGAGGGTATTTATTCTTTATGGTTAAGGCATTCAATTTTCTATAGTCAATACAGAGTCTAAGAGTTCCATCTTTCTTCTTTACAAACAACACAGGTGCTCCCCAAGGAGACCACTAGGTCTGATGAACCCCTTTTCAAGCAGTTCATCTAAGTACTTTCTCAGTTCTACCATTTCAAGTAGGGCCATTCTGTATGGAGCCATAAATACTAGTGCTACTCCTGGTACCTGTCTAATTTTCAAACTCCATTTCTCTCTTAGGTGGTAATCCAGGTAAGTCTGTAGGAAAGACTTCTGGGTAATCCTGAACTATAGGTATCTGCCTAAGTTCATCTGATGCTTCCTGGTCATTAAGTTCTAGGCACTCATGCTCACTTTCTAGAGTTATTAGCTTCAGCACTTCCAATTGGTAATCCATAACTAACTCTAGTGACTTATCTAAGTCATATGGTATACAACTAGGCATTATCAGTTGTCTAGCATGGCAATCAATAACCACTTTATTCTCCCCTAACCAATTCATGCCTAAGATCACATCATAATCATATGTGTCTAACAGTATGAGGTTTGTTCTCGGTTTCAGCTTGTCTATCTGGATCTCACAGTTTTCAACCATGTGATATGTAAATAAAACTTCATTGCTAGCTATTTTTACCAAGTACATGTTGGTCACATATTTCACTTCTAGATTCATGGCCTTAACCAAGTTATTAGAAATTACAGACAATGAAGCTCCAGTATCAAATAATGCAGATACTAATTGGCCATTAAGGTAAATAGTACCTTTTAGGGCCCTCCTGCTAGTCCTCTGCTGACTAGTCTCTCTATCTGCATTCTCGGCCTCTGGTGCTTCCTGCATCTTTCTAAAGGACTCCAGCTGAAATACCCTGCCTGGAGGTGCACCAGGTCTCATTTGCTCTTGAGGTGCCCTTAGTACTGGCCTCCCTCCCTGGGCTGGTACCTGAGTCCTCATTTGTGGCATAGGGATTTGCCCCCTTGGTCACCTAGGATTAAAATTTCCCAGCAACTTCCTGTTATCATCACCTCTTTTTGGGCAGTCTCTGACCTAGTGATCTAGCGCTCCACATCTGTGACATCCAATGGAAGCTTTGAAGCATGGCTTGTTGCCATGAAATCTTCCACAAGTATTGCACTAAGGACCATACTGCTGTGGTTGTGATACTCTTTCTTTCTTATTTCCCTTTTTACCTCCACTTGGGTCCCCTGATAAATCTCTTAGTTCTCAACTCTTCCTATCCTTCATACTGAGGGGCATACTTGATCAGGTTATCAAACCTTTGTTCATACTCCATCACATTGAGATCCCCCTGCTCCAACTGATCAAATTCCACCTGCTTCTGATCCTTTTAGGCCTCACTAACATATTGTTGGTGGAAAACCTAAAGGAAATCTGCCCACCTCATAGATCTTCTCCTAGCTGGGGGCCTCCTTTGATTCATTTCTTGGTAATTTCTTTGTACTGCCCTCCACCAAAGTTCAACATTTCCCTCTAGCCTGAAGGTAGCTAGTAGTACTTTCTGAGTGGATGTGACTACCATCCTTTCAAAAGTTTTCTCAACCTAATATACCCAGAACTCAGCCTCATCTGGGTCACATCCTCCTCTGAAGACTGGAGGTTTTAATGCCAGGAATCCCTCCAGCTGGCCCTCCTTGAGTCCTCCCCTCATAGGTCTCTCTCTTCTCTCTTCCAGGTCTATCCCTATCCCTGGATGCTCTACCTCTTACTATACTCTATATAGGAGGCTCAATGCTCCTTGAATAAATATAAGCATCCAGTTCTTAGAGGTCTGGGCTCTCTTCCTCTTCTTCCTCAGTCCTGGTTTCTTGTCTAACTTCTGACCTTAGTCTTCTGGCCTTGGGATGCCTCCTTTCTTCATCTACTTCTTCCTCTTCTTGATTCCCTCCAGCTTTACTGGATTGATCAAATTCCACTGGGTCCTTGCCAGTCCTTCTCATTCTCCTCCCTTCTGCCTCTACTGGTTCTAAATTCTCCTGGTGTTCGGCTTGGCCTCTAGCCAAGGCTTGCATTCCCACCACCAGTTGAGCCATAGTGGCCTGTAGCGACTCCATCATTACTTCCATTCTATCCTACTTGTTTCTGCTGGATCCAGGTACTTGTATCCTGGCATTTGGCTCTTCGTCCAAATCATGTTCAACAACACCTACCCGTCTTTCAGGCATGTCTACCTGCATTCCCTCTATCTGATGGGCTGCAGTATCTTCCTTTTGTCCCAGGGATTCTCTTTCCCTGCCTCTTGTTCTCATCCTGCACTTTAAATGCAGATATTCACATATACTCAATAATACAAGTCTTATATAAGTCCAACCCTATGTAGGACACTATCTAGGCTACTACTCTACTGCTCTAAATCACAAGCTCTGATACCAAACAAAGTCTCTCACACCCCACACAGGCCCTGGCCTAAGTACACTCTGTACCACTCACCAATATCTCGATTAAAGCTGTCACCTAACAAGTTTCTTAAGTGTTGTCCTTAACTAACCATTCGGCCAACCTTTGTTACTGGACTTTAAGTCTTATTTTCCTAAGGTAACGGGACTGGAAGGTGGCCGAATAGGCTTTTAGGGGTACATGTTCAGTTTCTTGCAACAGAAGCAAGGCCCAATACTACTATCTTGCAAAACAAGCAAGGCTATAATTTAATAACTTGCATGACAAGCAAGGCATACACTCATATAGATAAGTGTTTAGGATGTGTGCAATCAAGTGTGCTACTTAGTATGTGACAACCAAGAAGCCCAAGATACCATAACGTTTGAAAATTCAAGTTTAGATGCAAATGACCATTCGGCCATCAACAATAAATGAGAGGTTCACAACATAAAACACATCTCCCTTTCATATAGACATACCACACATTGGCCCGTAAACATTCATCATTTACATATCCAAAACCATACTAACAAACATAATTTGGCATTCCAAGGTACTCCAAGTACCACAAAACCTAAGCATACCCAAGACTACACATACATATACACAACCAAAACTAGCCTACGGAGTATACAAAACATGGCTACATGCCAAGATTCACCAAGGTTCAAATTCACCAAATTATGCTTACAAGCCAAGACCATTACTCTCCAAATAAAACCTTAAGTGTGCCACAGAGCAAGACACACTACAGCACAAGTCTTATAGCCATGTCGATGGTCATAAACGTGAAAACCACTATAAGAGCAATAGTCCACATATCCATTGTTGTTCACCTAGACAGTCCCACACTGTACAAGCCTACACAACTAAAACCAGAAGTCTTGGCCGAATCCTTGAACAAAGAATTTTAATGTATTAACTTAATCAAGCCAAGCACAACATTGGCACATACCTTAGCACACAAGCAATACTAGCACACACACTAGTAACTCAAGCAACACTACTCAAGCTGAGTGTTCTTTCCTGAAACATCAAAATATGGGCAATGAGTAACAATTACTTAGTAGAGTTCACTACCACAACAACTCAATTAAGAGTTTATTTAATTAAGCCAAGTGTAAAACTTTGGACTTAACCTCCTTAAGCTCATAATGCCCTACAAAACCAAAACATGAAAACACCAAAACCACAATAATATGCAACATACTAGCATAACCGAGACATATAAGCAATAGTATGGATATAAAGAGGTTAGCAAGCACAAACAACACCCAAGCACACAAGATACACAATCACGCACCACAATGACCATTCGGCCTAAACCATAGCATGTGCCCTTGTGCCCCATCGCACTCATGCTTCACCATTTTAGTCCACATCCACTAAAGCTTTGAAATGCCTAGCAAATTGGCCTCATTCACTAGGATTTCTAGCACATGCCACTAGTTGATTCGCTAATCAATACTCAAGAACCAAATCATCTCAATAAGCCCATCAAGTAACTAAGGTCATTTAGCATAATTAACCATCACTTAGCCACTTTATCACTTAAATCATGGTCTATTACCAAGCAAAAAAGCAAATTAGTGAACCCTATCTTTTCAATCAAAGCTTGAGCTTCTCGGTTGATGCTTAAACATCCAAGACCGAAACGCTCCTCAACAAGGATGGCCTAACGCATTTCAACTACCAATTAGGCACCCACATTACTTGTTCATGGAATCTATACCACACATTCAAGTAATTTGCAAACATTTACCTCAATTCCAAGCTTAGATGTCTCGGCCTCTCCTTGTTCCTTCAAACCGAAGCTCAAACTTGAATTCTTAGGTTGCCTAGTGCCGAGAATGGAGATCACAAGCTTGATTTCTTCACTCAAGCTTCAATTTGCCTCCTTTTGGCTTAAGCCCGAAACCATTTTGGCAAGAACTTGAAGAACACATCAAGATCGAGCATTGACCGTAATGATCACCCTTGGCTTGAGTGGTTACATGCACATCCGGTTATGTGCCACTTGGGCCGAAAAATGGTCTTAGTGCCCGTAATGATCTAAAGCTAGTTTGCATGGCTCATTTAATCCTCCAAGATTCCATAACTTCATTTTAGTCATCAAAACATAGTAATCTACCGACATTATCATTGTTTCATGGCTCATATTGCCAAGCATTACTCAAATGGCCTAAAAGTGGCCATTATCCCAAGTGCATGTCTCGGCCGACTACCAAGACAAGGCTAATTAGGCAAATCAAGGAAACGATGGCTTAATTCCTTAGTGGGGGACAAGATTTGACCGGTTATAATGGAAATTACCAAAAATTGGTCTAGTATCCCACTAGTCCCCATACAACTTTGCATGGCTGAAAGCTTTCATTCTTGATTTGTAGTTTCACTAGCATCACTAGTTCAAGTGTGCATTGTAGTCTTCCAACTTTGTTTTCTTGCAACAACTCCATGTCTATTTTCTTTATGCATTTGGGACCCAATAGTTCTAAATTTAGCACATACACCACTGCCCCTATGTTTAAACAACTCTCCATGTTTTTCATATCATTTCATTTGTGTTCTTGGCCCGGGCCAAACACTAGGGAATGAACCTAACAATTCTTCCCTCCTTAAGGAATTTGGCCCTCCAAATTCTTCACCAATCTAGAGTATAGCTGAGGGTACTAAAGGGAATTGTGCCTAACTAAGTCTTCGACCCTTTGTGGGTGGTGGAGATTGGCAACTCTATCCTTAGGGATTGAACTGACATTCGCCATCATATCCTAGAGGGGTTGAAAAGTCGTAGGGATTAGCAGTTTTTGGCTCATCCTTTAGTTCAGAAGGGAGCCATGGCTCATGAGCTTAGGCTGTATGTTTCTCCAACTACATTCCTTTATTCATTTCATTATTTTGGTGGATCTTTTCCTTCTACTAAAAAATCTGATTTTTGGAAGGAAACCATTATCGCCCATAGTTTATGTGAACGATGGTAGCTCGAGAGAAGAGCTTTTACTCCAATCTTGAGGCCTCCCACAAAAAATTATGTGTTTCATTTGTTAGAACTAGGGGGTGAGTGAAGCACTAATGAGGCAGTTGCGAAGGACCTCAAGCTAGAGCGAAAAGCTGAGGAGGTGAAGGAGAGCCTTCCCTCCGAGCTAAAGTTAAAGTTGGTAGAGTTGCAGAAGGCTTTGAAGCAATCTTTAGATAAGGAAGCCAAGGCCAAAAAGGAGGCCAATCACTTGGCGGCATTGTTGAGGGTGACAGAGTCCATGATAGACGCTATCAAGACTACTCTTCTAATGAACTAGTATGCTCCCCTAAGCCTACGGACCATTACGGGCAAGGCTAGCTCAAGCTAGGTTGCCTCTACAATGCCCTTTATAGAGCACATCGAGCAAGTTGGTTTTATTGGGTATGAAGACCATTTAGAATACCAACGCCTTCAAACTATGAAGGAGCATAACTGACTCATCTTGAAGATGGAGAAAGGACTCGAAAGGACTGCCTTCTTGCAGTTCAATGAGGGCTTTTTTTCTTGCCACTTTCAAGTCAAGCGAGTGAATCCAAACCTTGATCTCTCATTTCTCTTAGTGTATAGGGAGCTGGGATTGGATTATGAAGCTTGGCCAAAGGATGAGAAAACTAGGATTCCTTCCTTCAATGAGGATGTATCGATGACAAACCTTGATGAAGACCCTTCTCTAGATGAGTTTTAGAAGCCTTTGTTGTTAGCTCCCTTTCTTATTTTTTCTCTCCTTAGCTTTGTGTAACAATTTCTTTTTCAAAGAGTTTGTTTAATGAAAATTTTACATTTGTAATGCCTTTGCACTCTGCAGTTTTAACATTTTAATGATTCATTACAGTATTTTGTTTGAGAGGGGTGCCCCCATTGAGGCCATCTTTAGTTTTTACTTAATGTTTATATTTTTCATCAAGCCCCATTTCTGTATGACATAATCATGAAATGTTAAGGAAGTGTCCCTTTATTCATAGGTAACTATGGTACATAATGTGAAATAGTTATCAATAATCTAAGCAAAATAGAGAGACAAGTTGTTTGATTGATAGTTTTAGGGTAGTTGTCTTTCTTCTGAGGTAGCCAGCTTAAAAGACCCCATCCTTAAGCTTTTTTGTGACTAAGTAGGGCCTATCCTAATTAGGTCTCAGTGCCTTATGCCTTCGGTTTCTACCCGCCAACTTAGCTTTGATGAGGACCAGGCTTCCTACTTGAATGTTCTTGACTTTCATGCTTTTGTTATGAGTTTAGGCGATTTATTGTCTGAACGCCCTCATGCAAACCCTTGCCTCTTCCTTTAACTCATCTAGTAGGTTTAGATTTCCTTCAAGGCCTTTCTCATTTTTAGTAGGATTGTAGCCTTACACCTGTGAGGTGGGGTAAGAGATTTCCACAGGTATGAGGATGTTGGTTCCATAAGCCATCATGAAATGTGACTCCCTCATAGGCCACTAAGGAGTTGTGTGATAGTCCCAAAAGGACACTTGGCAGCTTATCCACCCACTTGCCCTTAGCCTCCCTTAGCCTATTTTTCAAGTCCTCTTTTCTATTGGTGACTTCAACCTGCCTATTTGGCTGAGGCCGAGAGACAGGGGAGAAGTATAGGTGGATGACCTTTTCTTCAGCAAATCATCAAACTTGCTAATTGTCAAACTACTTCTTGCTTTCAGTGATGATGGCTCAGTGGCACCGAAAATGGCAAGTCATGTTCTTCCATAGCAACTTGGTAACATGTGGTGCCATGATAGAGGTAAGGGCTCAACTTTTACCCACTCTATGAAGTAATCTACTGCCATAATATAGTACTTCACTTGCCCTGGGATGATAAGGAGTGCCCTAATTAGATCCAGTGCCCACATGGTGAATGGCCAAGGGTCTGCCATTAAAGAGGTACTAGAGAAGGGTAGCCTTTCTATTCTTGAGTTAATCTAGCAATTATCACATGTCCAAACAAATTCCCTGGCATCTTGTCTGATCATAGGCAAAAAGTAGCCTTGCTTTAAGGCATTGTGGGCCTAGGCATTGGCTCCAATGTGTGCTCCATAGTCTCCTTGGTGGACTTATTTCAGAATGTGGTGCCCCTCAATGTAGGCCAAACATCACTATAAGGGGGAAGTAAGCCCTTTTCTGTATAGCTTTACCCACCTCCACCCCGATAATGAGAAAGCCCTGAATCTTGATTTTCCTTTTTCCCGTAGGGGTTCCACTTAGTGTACCTTTTTCAAGAGTAAATTTTGATTGGCGCCCTCCAATCATCCCCAGGTGTCATGGCATGTATCAAGTGGACTAAGGGTTTTGTAGGTGTCTCTGTTATGGCATCTTCCAGACCTTCACATTTTCAAAGATATTCATTAGCTCTCTTGCTGTTTAAAGGTACTTGCAAAAAGTAGTCTCCCTTGCACCTACTATTCCAATGACTTGTCTTACTATTAGTTCAGAGTCGCTATAGATCTGTATGCTTCATACCCCCACCCGACCAGCCATCCATAGCCCCATAAGGAAGGCTTCATATTCTGCAACATTGTTAGTTATAGGGAATCATAATATGATTTTTGGGTAGCCTCTGGACTGAGTAGGCATTTGAGTATGATACTAGCTCTTTCACATTCTAGTCCTGAGGCCTTGTCAACATACATTTCCTAGGTGTACAGCTCATCTAGCCATCACTGTGTCTTGGTGCCTAGCGTCATCTCAGCCACAAAATCTACTAGAGCTTGTGCCTCGATAGCCTTTCGAGGTTCATAGTAAATGTCAAATTCTCCCAATTCAATACACCGTTTGGCAAGTTTAACGGATTTATCTGGTTTCTGTAAAATTTCCCATAAGGGTAATTTTATTATTGCTGTGATTTGATAAGTCTAAAAGTATGGCTGTAATTTTTTAAAGGCTATGATAAAGGATAGGACCACTTTGTGAAGTATGGGGTATCTAGATTAGGCCTCCTAGAGGGTCTTGCTAACATAACATATAGGCCACAATTTTTTGCCCTTTTTTCTGATGAGAACAAAGTTTCCAGAGCCTTCAATGATGGCTAGGTAGACTACAAAGGCCTCATTAGGCATTGGTTACCTTAGCATTGGGAGGTTTCACAGATAATTTTTTATCTGCAAGAATGCCTTTTGGCATTTGTCTGTCCATTTGAAGCCAGCTTCTTTTTTCAATATTTAGAAGAATGGTTTACACTTGTCACCAAACTGTGAGACATATAGTCCTAGCATTGTTAGCGTTCTAGCAAGCTTTTGAATGTCTTTCTTACACCAAGGGCTCAGCATCATAAGGATAGCCTCCATTTTGTCAGGATTGGCATCAATTCTTTTTTTAGAGACCATGTAACTGAAGAATTTGCTAGTGCGTACATAGAAGGCACATTTCTTTGCATTCAATTTCATGTTGTTGTGACGGATCCTTTGGAAGGTTTCTCAAAGGTCATCGAGATGCTAGTTGATTGCTTTTCTTTCGATGATCGTATCTTCTACATACACTTCCATGTTCTGTCTTATTTGATTTGTGAAGATTTGGTTCATTAACCTTTGGTGAGTTGCTTCAACATTTTTCAGGCTAAATGGCATCAGTTGGTAGCAATAGACGGCTTTGCCTGTTGTGAAAACCATCTTTTCCTTGACCTTAGGGTGCATTTGGATTTGGCGGTAACCACCAAAGGTATCCATGAAGGATAGTTGTTTGAATTTGGACATGGCATTGACCAATTGGTCTATGGATCACAGGGGGTACAAATCTTTTGGACAAGCATGATGGGTTTTGGGAGCCAAACAGCGCAGCGGAATTTAACCGAAACCCTCCAGGATCCAAGTGAAACGGGGTAAACTGGGTGTTCAAAAATTTTCATACCTAATTTTCGGTTGAGATCTTTCACTCAACTGTAGAGTCGAATCACAAAACCTGAACAGTTGACATGTTCAGGCTCTCTATGGTATCCACACGAGCCTCTCGGGATCACCACGCTTCCACCACGTCCCGGTAAAAGCGTTTCTTTTGTGCTCGCAGTGCTAGCTTTCATCCTCCAAGGAATTGCAAGAGAAGAGTGCGGCTGTCCTTTTGGGAGGCTAGGGTAAGGAGACCTACGAATTTTTCACTAGAAGCTGTATTTATAGTGAGAGTCAACTTCTAGGCCTAATAGGTTTCAAAGCCCTAATCCAATTAGGCTTTAATTTTGGGCTTAATAATGGCTCAACTATTGGGCCCATTATTAATACGAAATTATTGTGAATCCAAAACCCAAATTATTAGCCTATGCACTCTAATGATCCAAATAGCTCTATGTGTGTGACCCAATAGGCTCTTCCTACGTTGGCAATGATCATAAATCACATTTATGATCATAAACAATGAGCGGTGTCTAGCAACACATCATTGCTACCCAAGTGACAAGATTGTCGATGATTAGACTAAACCTTTATGATCATCACCAATTTATGCCATTGTCCCTTGTCCAAGATATCAAGACTAAGCACGAGACATGGAATGTGTCACTCTCGTATAGCCCAATCTTTGGTTTCTTGATTACCGAGTAGACTAACTTAAGCTGATGACATTGATATCGTATATCAACTCATCCAAGCATGGCCATGCATTTTCTAAGTCTCACTTTATCAAGGGGCCTGAAGATATCACTCCCGTTACATAGGAGGGACAAATCCCATCTTGATCATACAAATCCCTCCGCATGATATGTGACATACCCAATGACCTCCTTCAAGTTCACTCAGTTACGAGCAACAAAGGAAAGTATCAAAGTATGTGACTCACATGTAGGGAACCTTGATGATCTTAGGTCGAAGGACTACATATACCATGATCACTATGAGAATCACTTATGACACTCATATAACGATCCATGTAGTGTTCTCATGGTGGGTCGGTCCAGTACACAAGTTCTCCAACTTGTACCCATATGTAGACTACATATCTCATATTAGTCTCCACATATGCTAGTCGTTATGTATTATTGCAACCCGCTCCACAATAATACTAGACCAGGGACGTTTAAGAATATCATTATTCTAGGGTTACAATTATGTTTGTTAAGTTACGCAGAAACAAAACAACAAACATAATTGCTGGATTAATGCCTTAATAAAATATCATGACTCAATGTGCAAAAATACAATCATCTCATGATTGGCTTTTGGGCACAACACTAACAATCTCCCACTTGCACTAAAAGCCAATCATCCATGTATCTAATACCGATGGACCTAGAATGGCTATCATGCTTTTGCTGCGTAAGGGGCTTTGTCAGTGGATCAGCAATGTTGCTATCTGTCGAAGTCCTGCATATCCTTACATCACCCCTCTCAATGATCTCCCTGATGAGATGATAGCGTCGGAGTATGTGTTTGGATCGCTGGTGAGATCGAGGTTCCTTAGCCTGTGCGATTGCTCCATTGTTGTCACAATAGAGCTCTATCGGGTCGGCAATGCTTGGAACCACTCCAAGTTCAGTGATGAACTTCTTGATCCAAATTGCCTCATTCACAGCATCAGAGGTGGCAATGTACTCAGATTCTGTTGTAGAGTCAGCTACTGTCTCTTGCTTTGAACTCTTCCAGCTCACAGCACCACCACCAATACAAAACACATAACCAGATTGCGATCTAAAATCATCCTTATCGGATTGGAAGCTTGCATCAGTGTAACCCCTTACAACGAGCTCATCTTCACCTCCAAAGACCAAGAATGCATCCTTAGTCCTTCGTAAGTACTTAAGGATGTTCTTAACAGCTGTCCAGTGACTCTCACCGGGGTTCGATTGGTACCTACTCATCATGCTCAAAGCATATGAGACATCGGGATGAGTACATATCATGGCATACATGATAGATCCAATTGCTGAGGCATATGGAATCTTACTCATGCACTCTCTCTCCTCGGGTGTACTCGGACACTGAGATCTAGAAAGAGTTATACCATGTGACATGGGCAAGAATCCTTTCTTGGAATCTTGCATGCTAAACCTCTTTAGCACCTTGTCAATATATGTACTTTGACTTAGGCCAAGAAGCTTTCTAGATCTATCTCTATAGATCCTGATGCCTAACACATAGGCTGCTTCACCCAAGTCCTTCATAGAGAAACATTTCCCCAGCCAAGTCTTCACAGACTGTAGCTCAGGAATGTCATTCCCGATGAGTAGTATGTCATCTACATACAACACCAAGAAGACAATAGCGCTCCCACTAACCTTCTTGTAGACACAAGGTTCATCTTCATTTTTGATAAAACCAAACTCTTTGATTGCTTCATCAAAATGAAGATTCCAACTTCGAGAAGCTTGCTTCAGTCCATAAATGGACCTTTGCAACTTGCACACTTTATTGGCATTCTCAGGAGTGACAAAACCCTCAGGTTGTGTCATGTACACATCCTCAAGTAGCTTTCCATTTAGGAATGCAGTTTTGACATCCATTTGCCATATCTCATAATCATAGTGTGCAGCAATAGCAAACAAAATTCGGATGGATTTAAGCATAGCAACTGGTGAAAAAGTTTCATCATAGTCAATACCATGAATTTGCTTGAAACCTTTTGCAACCAATCGTCCCTTAAAGGTAATCACATTACCATCCATGTCAGTTTTCTTCTTGAAAACCCATTTGCACCCTATGGGTTTTACCCCTTCAGGTGGGTCAACCAAAGTCCATACTTGGTTTTCATACATGGATTCCATCTCGGATTTCATGGCCACTAGCCACTTCTCAGAGTCAGGCCCTGACATAGCTTGTTGGTAGGTTGTGGGCTCATCCTGATCCATGAGCATCACATCACCAGTGTGAGTCATGAGAAATCCATATCTCTCGGGCTCACGCCGAATCCTACCAGACCTACGTGGGCTCTGTGCTACAGGAACAGACTCTTGAACCACAACATCTTGTGGTGTCTGTTCAGGTTCCATTTCAGGTTCGATGTCTCCTTGTTGTTCTTGAATTTCTTCAAGTTCTACTTTCCTCCCACTAGTTCCTTTAGAGATAAACTCTTTCTCTAAAAAGACACCAGTTCGAGCAACAAACACTTTTTGCTCAGAAGGATTGTAGAAATAGTAACCCTTTGTTTCTTTGGGATACCCAACAAAAAGGCATTTTTGAGATTTGGGCCCTAGTTTGTCAGAGGATTGACGTTTCACATAAGCGTCACAGCCCCAAATCTTCATAAAAGACAAATTGGGACGCCTCCCACTCCATATCTCATATGGTGTCTTTTGAACCGATTTAGATGGAACTCGGTTTAGTGTAAAAGCGGCTGTCTCTAGAGCATGTCCCCAAAAGGAGTTTGGAAGGTCAGCTTGACTCATCATAGAGCGAACCATGTCTAACAGAGTTCGATTTCTCCTTTCAGATACACCATTCCATTGAGGTGTACATGGTGGAGTGAGTTGTGATATTATACCACACTCTTTCAGATAGTCAAGGAATTCTCGATCCAAGTACTCTCCACCTCGATCTGATCGAAGCACTTTAATACTCTTCCCGAGTTGATTCTCTACTTCATTCTTGAATTCTTTGAACTTTTCAAAGGATTCTGACTTGTGTCTCATAAGATACACATAGCCATATCTGCTAAAGTCATTAGTGAAAGTAATGAAGTATTGGAAACCTCCTCTAGCTTGTGTAGACATAGGGCCACATACATCACTATGTATGAGTCCTAGTAAGTCATTAGCCCTTTCACTTTGCCCTGTGAATGGGGCTTTGGTCATCTTGCCCAACAAACATGACTCACATGTCTCATATGATTCAAAATCAAATGAGTCCAAGAGTCCATCCTTATGGAGCTTGGATATGCGGGTCTCATTTATATGGCCCAAGCGACAGTGCCAGAGATAGGTCGGGTTCGAATCATTTAATCTGACCTTCTTGGTATTCACATTATAGATTGGATCTTCGAGGTCTAGAACATACAACCCATTGCTAAGTTGAGCACTACCATAAAAGATTTCATTCAAATAAATAGAACAACATTTGTCCTTTATTATAAATGAAAAACCTTTCTTGTCCAAACAAGAAACAGAAATCAAATTTCTACTAATAGTAGGCACAAAGTAGCAGTTGTCTAATTCTAAAACTAATCCACTAGGTAAAGTGAGAACATAAGTCCCTACGGCTAAGGCAGCAACCCTTGCTCCATTTCCAACACGTAGGTCCACTTCACCTCGGGCCAATCTTCTACTTCTACTTCTACTTAGATCCTGCACATTTGCACAAATGTGAGATCCACATCCAGTATCCAATACCCAAGATGAGGAAGTAGAAAAGTTAGCCTCTATAACAAAAATACCTGAAGTGGAAGTCTTACTTCCCTTTTCCTTAGCAAGTTCTTCAAGATAGAGCTTGCAGTTGCGCTTCCAGTGTCCAGGTTGCTTACTTACAATGGAAGCACTCCCCTTCCTTTGCCACACCACCCTTTGGTTTCAGTGCAGCTGAAGAAGAATTAGCATTGGACTTTCCATTAGCTTTATCCTTCTTCTTGTTGGCTTTTCCCTTTCCCTTGCCCTTTTGAACCATCAAAATGGGCTTAGCCTTCTTAAGGTTTTGCTCAGCAGTTCTCAACATGTTGAGCAATTCAGGGAGGGACTTGTCAAGGTCGTTCATGTTATAGTTCATGACGAACTGACTGTAGCTTTCAGGCAACGATTGCAAGACTACATCAATAGCCAACTCTTTCTGAAGAGCAAATCCCAAATTCTCAAGATTCTCAATGTACCCAATCATCTTGAGCACATGAGGACCCACGGGACTTCCCTCAGACATCTTGCACTGAAACAATGCCTTAGAGGTCTCAAACCTCTCATGCCTAGCTTGCTCTTGGAAAAGCATTTTGAGATGTTCGATCATATCGAACGCCCCCATGTTCTCATGTTGCTTCTGAAGCTCAGATTCCATCGTAATAAGCATGAGCCATGCAACATCCAAAGCATCATCAGAATGTCTCTTGTGAGCATCCCTTTCAGCTCTTGGAGCAGTCGCAGCAGGCTCATTCGGAATGGGCTGCTCTAGGACATAAGCCTTTCTCTCTTGTTTGAGGACTATCCTTAAGTTTCGGTACCATTTGAGGAAGTTGGTCCCATTCAGTTTTTCCTTTTCAAGGATCGATCGCAAGGAAAGTATCGATGTGTTTTGTGCCATGGTTATCTACAATAGTAAATATGCAGTGCAAGAGTCATGTATTTTAATTCATTTAATAAGGACTTTTATTAAACGATACTCACACTATTTTTCTCAAAATAATAACCCTCGATATTATTTCGGAACACCTTGGCGCAAAGGTATTCTAGTGGGCCAAGATCCATATTTGACCACAACTTGAGTCAGCTTTGGCTTTTTTCTCAAGTTACAGTTATTTAGGTAGGCAACTCCTTGCCAATTGCATCCCATGCAACTCTTGGATAGTTGGGTGGACAACACTTGTCCAAGCTCATCTCATGAACATAAGCCCAACTCTATGCCTCTAAGTCCTTAATCCTATTAGGATGACTTAGTTAAGTCGAACCCAAAGTTAGCAATTTGGATATCACTATTATCCCATCACGCCTTACCAAGATGAACACAGGTGCTTTGCTTTGGCAAACCCACCTAATGTTGATCAAAGTCTTGACGAGTGCCAACATTTGGAAGGCATCACATTTAATGACTTAATATTTGATTGAGGGATTTTTCTTTTGATCTCACCAATTTGTTATCTCCGGTTGTCTTATACATGCATCACATACAAATATAAAATATGCATCTCATGCGTACAAGAAAGTAAACGTGACATGGTTATAGAGCAAACTATGCGATATTCTCAAGCCAATGAGAATATCATAAAAGCCTACGAAAAGAAAAGAGTCTTCACAAGCTCCCTCTCTTCCTTTCTTGGTTGCCCTTTTGTTGTCGCCTCCTTGGACATACCACCTTGGATGATCCCATAATGCACCATTACATCAATAATAGAAACCTTGAGTAACATTCGAGGGGAGTAAGGTGAAAAGAGAATGTACAATGACAGTGATAAGAAAAGCACGACACGCAGGCCGTATTTACAAGTACAACCAATCAAGGGCTATAACCATGCACAATGCTTCAAACACCAATCAGCATATCGTGTCAAATCTCATTCAACAAAGATGCATGCCAATTTTCACGCATTGATTAACCAGTTTTTATTTATGTGGCACTTCGCATACGGCAGTCCCGCTAGCCGGTCAGCGGACGAGGTCAATGGGAGCCGCCCTTGCGAGGGGCGTGGGGGGCAATGCCCCTCGGCGCAAAAAATTGTCTTACAATTGCTTAGCCCGAAATCTTCTATTTCAAGAAAGTAGGAACCCAAGACTCCACCATTCGAGCCACCAAAAATACCTTACTTTCGGTGCCCGAACAGGCTGAATTCGAACCAAGCTAGGGTTTTTGCAACTATTGCAAGAATCCTAATCCATATAGGTATCACATACCATTCAATTTCGGGTTAATCTCATTAACCAATTTGTGTCATTTCTTTATATTTCTCATATGTTCATTATGAATTATGGTTTCATGCATCATGAATCAATCCAATTAATCGTGGCCGAAAAGCAACCGAACACATAGCATCATGCGATTCAACACTCAATCCCGATTTAAGGTTTCACCAGTAGCTCTGATACCACTGGTGGGTTTCGGGAGCCAACCAGCGCAATGGAATTTAACCGAAACCCTCCAGGATCCAAGTGAAATGGGGTAAACCGGGTGTTTGAAAATTTTCATACCTAATTTTCGGTTGAGATCTCTCACTCAACTGTAGAGTCGAATCACAAAACCTAAACAGTTGACGTGTTCAGGCTCTCTATGGTATCCACACGAGCCTCTCGGGATCACCACGCTTCCACCACGTCCCGGCAGATGCGTTTCTCTTGCGCTTGCAGTGCTAGCTTGCGTCCTCCAAGGAATTGCATGAGAAGAGTGCGGATGTCCTTTTGGGAGGCTAGGGCAAGGAGACCTACGAATTTCTCACTAGAAGTTGTATTTATAGTGAAACTCAACTTCCAGGCCTAATAGGTTTCAAAGCCCTAATCCAATTAGGCTTTAATTTCGGGCTTAAAAATGGCTCAACTATTGGGCCCATTTTTAATACGAAATTATTGTGAAACCAAAACCCAAATTATTAGCCCATGACTCTAATGATCCAAATAGCTTTATCTGTGTGACCCAATAGGCTCTTCCCACATTGGCAATGATCATAAATCACATTTATGATCATAAACAATGAGTGGTGTCTAGCAACACATCATTGCTACCCAAGTGACAAGATTGTCGATGATTTGACTAAACCTTTATGATCATCACCGATATATGCCATTGTCCTTTTGTCCAAGATATCAAGACTAAGCACGAGACATGGAATGTGTCACTCTCGTATAACCCAATCTTTGGTTTCTTGATTGCCAAGTAGACTAACTTAAGCTGATGACATTAATATCGTATATCAACTCATCCGAGCATGGCCATGCATTTTCTAAGTCTCACTCTATCAAGGGGCCCGTAGATATCACTCTCGTTACATAGGAGGGACAAATCCCATCCTAATCATACAAATCCCTCCGCATGATATCTGACATACCCAATGACCTCCTTCAAGTTCACTCAGTTACAAGCAACAAAGGAAAGTATCAAAGTATGTGACTCACATGTAGGGAACCTTGATGATCTTAGGTCAAAGGACTACATATACCATGATCACTATGAGAATCACTTATGACACTCATATAATGGTCCACATAGTGTTACGATTATTATTATTCTCCACATATGCTAGTCGTTATTTATTATTGCAACCCACTCCACAATAATACTAGACCAGGGACATTTAAGAATATCATTATTCTAGGGTTACGATTATGTTTGTTAAGTTACGCAGAAACAAAACAACAAACATAATTGTTGGATTAATGCCTTAATAAAATATCATGACTCAATGTGCAAAAATACAATCATCTCATGATTGGCTTTTGAGCACAACACTAACAAAGCATAGTTGAAGTCTGTGTGGTCAATGCACATCTGCTAATCCCTTTTCTTCTTCTTGACTAATACCATGTTGGTGAGCCATTCTGGATATCGTACTTGCCGGATGATTCTGGCCTTTAGTAGCCTTCCGACCTCATCCTTAATAAATTTATGAATTTTGGGTGCGATGTTGTTACCCACTCCAGGGTAGTCCAATTATGGTGCCAAAATTATGCATTTTGACTCCATAATTGGTAATGTTCTGTAGGCCATCAAAACACTACCCCTAGTGTGCATACCCAAGTGGCCCTCTTGGGCACTATGTAAACACATGCATATTGGTCCAACCATCATACACATATTCACATTTCATGCACACTATGGCAGCAAATAAGGAAAACACTTTCACAAGTCTTAATCTTCGCTACCACACTTTAGGCAATCTTGTTAAGTTCTAGTGACCAGCCACTGCACCTGTAACTCCCACTAACAAACTGTATCATTCTAGCCACATACCCCCATGTTTTCATTACTCCATTATTAAGTAGATACTTGGAGCAAACCAAGGAATTTTTTTTTAGATCAATAGCCCACCTATGGACGAAGTTATGAATTTTTTAAGTTGGTTACAAAATTCTGACAAATTGAACAGTAACTCAGGCAAATTTGCAACATCATATCTTTTGCTACAGACCTCCAAATTCATAAATTCCAAATCTTAGTCCAACCTCTAGATGTCATCTAGGTGTGGTAAAAATTTCATTTCAATATTCCTTCTACACACAGAGATATATAGCTTTAAGTGCAGAGTCAAAATTCTGGTCACTTTATGACCATTTTGCCCATACAAAATCTCATAAGTGTGCAAAAACTTCATTCACAAGGAGAAAGCCCCCTAAAGCCACCCCATATATGTTCATTACACTTAGGAATTACATGCTCTTGCATCTAGTAATTCTATGTGGCCAAAACAAAATTTACAAGTAAACAGCCTATCATTCACACTTAAGCAGCTTTGCACCACATCACTTACATAGCCAAAACATTTCTCAAATGTTCAGATACTTGTCTCATTTTACATACACTACATGTACATGCATACATTCACTACAATATGGTCTTAATGCAGCTAAACATACACCCTATGTTACAAGAGTACCTGAGACACGATGGACTCCAGAAATAGGATGCTGGATAGTTGCTGCATACCACAATAAGCACCACCATTAAAAATACCAAATGTGCTCCTAAAATTGCCAAACTTTCCAGATCAAAACTAGACACAAACAACTTGATGTACCTAAAATTTTAGATCAAAACTCAAATGAAAAAGGTCAGTTTGAATGTGATGTTTTTGCTAGACCTGAAATGAGAGAATTGAGGGCAGTAAGTTTCATTGAGAAACTTAGTAAGGGTAACACTTGGATTCAATATGCAATGTGACCATTATTAAGACCTACAACCAAAGAAACTAAAACACAAAAACCATAATGCATATATACAAGATATAGCAACCAAATATTGTTGGGTTTCGGGAGCCAAACAGCGCTGCGGAATTTAACCAAAACCCTCTAGGATCCAAGTGAAACGGGGTAAACCGGGTGTTCTAAAATTTTATACCTAATTTTTAGTTGAGATCTCTCACTCTATTGTAGGGTCAAATCACAAAACCTGAACAGTTGACATGTTCAAGCTCTCTATGGTATCCACATGAGCCTCTCGGTATCACCACGCTTCCACCACGTCCCGGCAAATGTGTTTCTCTTGCACTCGCAGTGCTAGCTTGCGTCCTCCAAGGAATTGCAAGAGAAGAGTGTGGCTGTCCTTTTGGGAGGCTAGGGCAAGGAGACCTGTGAATTTCCCACTAAAAGTTGTATTTATAGTGAGACTCAACTTCTAGGCCTAATGGGTTTCAAAGCCCTAATCCAATTAGGCTTTAATTTTGGGCTTAATAATGGTTCAACTATTGTGCCCATTATTAATATGAAATTATTGTGAAATCAAAACCCAAATTATTAGCCCATGCACTCTAATGATCCAAATAGCTCTATGCATGCGACCCAATAAGTTCTTACCACATTGGCAATGATCATAAATCACATTTACTATCATAAGCAATGAGTGGTGTCTAGCAATACATCATTGCTACCCAAGTGACAAGATTGTCGATGATTCGACTAAACCTTTATGATCATCACCGATATATGCTATTGTCCCTTTGTCTAAGATATCAAGACTAAGCACGAGACATGGAATGTGTCACTCCTGTATAGCCCAATCTTTGGTTTCTTGATTACCGTGTAGACCAACTTAAACTGATGACACTGATATCATATATCAACTCATCCAGGCATGGCCATGCATTTTTCTACGTCTCACTCTATTAATGGGCCCAAAGATATCACTCCCATTACATAGGAGGGATAAATTCCATCTTGATCATACAAATCCCTCCGCATGATATGTGGCATACCCAATGACCTCCTTCAAGTTCACTCAGTTACGAGCAACAAAGGAAAGTATCAAAGTATATGACTCACATGTAGGGAACCTTGATGATCTTAGGTCGAAGGACTACATATACCATGATCATTATGAGAATCACTTATGACACTCATATAACGATCCATGTAGTGTTCTCATGGTGGGTCGGTCCAGTACACAAGTTCTCCAACTGGTACCCATATGTAGACTACATATCTCATATTAGTCTCTACATATGCTAGTCATTATGTATTATTGCAACCCGCTCCACAATAATACTAGACCATGGACATTTGAGATTATCATTATTCTAGGGTTACAATTATGTTTATTACGTTACGTAAAAACAAAACAACAAACATAATTGCTAGATTAATGCCTTAATAAAATATCATGACTCAATGTGCAAAAAATACGATCATCTCATGATTGGCTTTTTGGGCACAACACCCACAAATGCAGCATCCATTCACAACCAATAAACACATGAAATGCAGCAGCAACAATAACCATAGATTAGTCCATAAAACTTGTAATAAACTTAAATAAATCACTATGGCAGCTCTCCTCAAGCTAATGCTTGGTCTTAGGAGGATTTTAATAGTATTTAGTACTAACTTTGGGCTTTAGAAAACCTCATTTCGCTGCCATCATTGTTTAGTTGACAATTGGTCACAAAAACTTCAATAAGTGCACTTCCCTCACTAAGCTTGCTTCATCAAGCTCATAGCTCTCTTTGAAGCTTATCCCTAGCTCCATGGTTGCTTCAAAATATGAAAAATAACCTATGAGAGCAAGAGAACCCTTACCTTGATGGGTATGCTGAAATTGGAGCTTGATCTTAGTTGCACTCAAGCAATAGCACCAAATAACTTCCAATTGTGCTTCCTTGACTTCAATTGCAAGTAGTTTTGAGTTTGAAGCTGTGGTGGCTATGAAGGAAGTGTGCCTATGTTCTTGAGATGGAGGAGGATTAAAATGGGAGAGAGATAAGTGATTTGGCTACTTAAATGGCCTTAAGTGAGCTTAACGGCACAAAACATACTTAACAAGCTTAACCTTGTTTATGTCATTTTTCTTCTTACTAATTATGGTTTTTGTGTCTTAAACTCATTGGTACACATGTGCCCAACATTTTTGACAATTTATCAAGTCTTGGCTGCCTCCCACATGGTGGGATAACCCCATAATTCCACCCTTAGACTTAAGTCAAAAGCTTGAACACCTTAAGGTTTACACTAGGACATTAAGGTCCTTAATGCCTTTAGTGTTTCCTTTGTCCAAACTTGTCTTCCATGAGCAATTTGGTCCTCCAATAGTACTTTCATATCATTCGTATCCTTCCTATAACTCTGTTTCTTGAGATTTTTGCAATTGAGTAGCCGAATTTTCAAAACCTTACAAGAAAGTTCATAGGTTACTTGACAAACAAGCAATCCTTAAGGCTTCTCTTAAAGGCCAAGTTACCAACTTGGAACACTTTTAAGGAGGTGTACATTATACCTTTTACCCATCATACTTCAATCACTATGAAGCGAATTACACAATATAATGGTTTTTTTACCATTATCCCACACTTGTAATTCTCCCATTTTTGTGAGGTGGTAACAATCCTCCCCCCCATAAAAATTTTGGTCCTCCAAAATAGCCTTTAGCTTCGGGTGTTCTTCAGGATATCTTTCCACAAGGTATTTTTCAGTTTCCCAGTGTGACCACTGAACTTTAATCGTGGGAATAAGTTTGCTTCTTAACCTTCTGGTATCCTTGGCTAAGATTGCTGTAGGTTTTTCTTCATATGTCAAGTTAGGTTCCAACTGTATGTCTTCCACTATAATAGCATTCTTTGTGTCTAACAGACACTTCTTAAGCACGCTGATGTGAAAAATATTATGAACACTTGACATGCTTGGCGGTAGAGCTAACCTGTATGCTACCTTGCCAACTCTGTCCAAGATCTCATTAGGACCTATGTATTTTAAAGCTAACTTGGTACTTCTGCCAAATTTGACAATGCCTTTGGTTGGTGCAACTTTCAGCCAAACATTGTCACCAACCTCAAATTCCAAGTCTCTCTTTCTTTTGTTCACATAGGTTGTGGTTCTTTAGGCACACAGATTCAGTTCTTGACGTACAGTAATCCTTGCTTCTAAGCAAAAGATTGATACAAGGAACTTTTTTCATCTCCTGAAATCTTTTTTAGAGTAGGATTTGTCTCTTCTACCTTTCTGGCTTCTTTAGTCCATCTAGACTGAATTGTCAATGTGTAGATTTAGGCTTCCTCCCACTTATGCCACTTATGCCATAGGCATAGTTGACTAATCTGCTCATCATAATCAGTTATGGAGCCTCCTTTTAGAAGTCTTGTGTACTTCCTGCTCAAGGCATCTGCTCCTAGATTGCCTATGCCCTCTATGTACTCTATATTGTAGTCATAGTCCTTGATGTACTCTAACCATCTCCTTTGCTTCATGTTCAACTTTTTCTGAGTGAACAAGTATTTTATGCTCTTATGGTCAGTACAGATCATAAAGGAACTACCCATCAAATAATGCCTCCATTGCTTTAGAGCAAAAATCACTGATACCAGTTCTAGGTCATGGGTAGGATAATTTTGCTCATGGGGTCTCAACTGCCTTGAACCATAAGCAATGGCATTTCTATCTTACATAAACACACAACCTAACCCAGATCTAGGTGCATTTATAGATATGATGTGGGCCTTACTTGGATCAGGAAGAATCAATACTGGAGCTTCAATCAACCTCTGCTTGAGCTCCTGAAAAATCTGTTCACACTTCTTAGTCCACTCAGATAAGTAAGAACTGAGGCAATCATGGAAAAGCCTTATACAAATCTCCTATAGTATCCAACTAATCCTAGGAAACTTCTGATTTCCTTCACAGTCTTTGGTATTTCCCACTCTTGCACTGCCTTGATCTTCTCAAGGTCTACCTTAAAGCCTTGTGCATCTATGATGTGTCCAAGGAAAGACACTTCTCTTATCCAGAATTCATGCTTAGATAACTTGGCATAAAGCTGATGTTCAAATAAAGTCTTTAGGACAATCTTCAGGTGATGTTTATGTTCATTTTCATCCTTGGAATACACTAGGATGTCATTAATGAACACAACCACAAATTTGTCCAGATGTGGACTGAACACCCTGTTCATCAAGTCCATGAAAGTAGTTGGGGTATTAGTCAAACCAAATGGCATGGCTGTGTACTCATAATGCCCATATCTAGTCTTGAATGCAATCTTAGGAATGTCCTTTTTCTTTACTCTCAACTAGAAGTATCCAGATCTCAAATCTATCTTGGAGAAGATCTTAGCTCACTTGAGTTGATCAAAAAGATCCTCAATCCTAGGGAGTGAATACTTGTTCTTAATAGTCACTAGACTGAGCTTCTTGTAGTCAATGCTTTGTCTCAAAGTTCTATCCTTCTTTTTTCGCAAAGAGAACAAGAGCTCCCCATGGTGAAACACTTGGCCTTATGAACCCTTTTTCAAGAAGTTCATCAAGTTGTTTCTTGAGCTCATTTATCTCTGTGATTGGCATTCTGTAACGAGGTATGGATATTCGTCTAGCTTCTAGTTGCAGCTTGATTTCAAACTCAATCTCCATTAGTGGAGGAATACCTTGCAGGTCTTTAGGAAAGACTTGTGGAAAGTCTCTCACTACAGGTATTCTGTCCACTTTCTCATCGCAGTGCAATTCATTCAATGCATAATAGTAATCATGCTTAGAAATCACAGGTATCCCATCCAGTACCTCTAGCTCCATACCATGTATTTCATACACTAATTCCTTAGAATTCACTAATGCAAGCACTTCACAATCAGGCAATGTGATTTCCTTCTTAGCGCAATCAATTCTTATGTTATGCATAGCAAGCCAATTCATACCTAGCACTAAATCATACTTAGGAATGTCCAACACTAGTAGATTAGTCATAACCTTAGTCTTTCCTACTACTAGCTCAAAATCCTTAGCTAGGCCATTAGTGAAAAGACATTGACTACCTACTGTTTTCACGAAGGATATCCTAGGCATGATTTCAGTAAGCAATTTCATGGCTTCAACAAATTTCCTGGCCACTATAGACACGGATGCACCAGTATCAAATAGAACACTAATGAGCATAGCATTAAGGTAAATGTTACCTCTTGTGCTCCTCCCTGCTCTGATGTCTCTGGCCTCTCAACTTGGAAGACTCTGCCAGCACTCTACATTGGAGGCCGAGCCACTGGAGGAACTGGCCTCTGCTATCTCTCCCTAGGTACTCCTCCTTTAGGTCCTACCTCAATAGGCCTTATTGGACCTTGGTCTTCTGGTCTCCTTTGAGCATGTGGGCAGTCTTTAATCCAATTATCCATGGATCAACATCTTAGACACGCTTAGGTGTCAAAATAGTAAGGTTTCTTTCCCTGAAAGTTCTTGCATTTAGTGCACCTTAGGCCAGGGAACTTCCCATTAACCTTGCCCTCACCACCAAAATGAGAATTCTTGGCAATTCCCTTGCCATGTTGTGGCTTCTTCTGCTTGCCTCTTGCTTAGCTACGTTCCCCTGGTCCACTGGGAAAATATTTAGTCTCATACTCCTCTTGGTCTACTAGTAAAGCTTTCTACACTGCTTCATACTATGTAACTGCTCCGAAAGGTCTAACAGCCTTCCTAATGTCTAAGTTTAAGCCTCTAACAAATCTTTTGGCCTTCAACTCCTCCAGTCCATGATATGGAGAAGCATACCTCACCAACTGATTGAATTTGTGCTCATAATTTAGCACATTGAGGTTGTCCTGCCTTAGAGAATCAAATTCAGCTTGCTTCATACCCTTGATAGCATCACTAATGTACTGCTCCTGGAACAACTGTGTGAACTATGGGAAGCTCATTTCAATATCTCTTCCTGGCCTTCTACTCTTCTAGAAAGCATACCCATCTCTGGTGTTTCTCCACTACATCTATGCACTGCGTACCATGTTCTAAGTAGCCAATGACACCTTTTTGGTGGAGCTGAGTGGCATCCTTTTAAACATGTTTTCTATGAAGATTAACCACTCCTCACCTCTCTTTGGCCCAGGTCTTCCATCAAACTGTGGAGGTCTTAGGCCTTGGAACCTCTCCAATAGTCTGACTTCATCTAGGCCTTCTAGATCCTCTAATCTATGTCTCCTAGATCTGTGAGAGCCCTATGTATGGTGATGCTCTCTATGATCTCTCTGACTTTTCCCAGATCTTCTCTCATGTCCTTCCTCAATCTCATTGCTAGTGGAGGAATGGTCATAGACTGAGGGATTGGTCTTGGACCCCTGACCAATCTCAGACCTTAGTCTTATTCCTCTTGGATTTCTCCTATCCTCATTTTCCTCCTCAACAATTTCATCATTTGTGTCTTCCAAGCTTCCAGAAGGAACATATTTAGATGTGTTCCTAGTATCCTCTTCTGGTTGCTGTTGTGCATCCTAAATTGGTTTCGCTGGAGCTAATTGGACTCCTTGCTATTGTGCTTTAATCAACCTTACTATGTTTTCATTGATTAGAGCTAAGTTCCTCTAAAGCTTTAACCAAACCTAAGGCACTTTAGGGTTTGGTACACCTTGTTGCCCCTGATTCCCTCTATTTTGTCCATTTCTTTGTTGCCCAAAATCAGTAGGAGGCTTTCGGGGTGGTTCCCTTCTCTTTGTGGCAACCATGTTTTCTTCCTACTTTGATGATTCATCATAGAGCACATATAAAGATCATAGGTATTTCAATGGTACTTGACACTAGCAGCTGACCAAACTGAGTTCATGTATGTAGATGCATCCAATGCAACTATATGCTATGTACATGCATAGACCATGCTCTGACCATGCTCTGATATCAACTTCTGTTATCCACTCTGAGGTAGTCCAATTATGGTGCCAAAATTATGCAATTAGACTCCCAGGATTGGTAATGTTCTGTAGGCCATCAAAACACTATCCTCAGTGTGCATGTTGTTACCCACTCCAGGGTAGTCCAGTTTTGGTGCCAAAATTGTGCATTTAAACTCCTGGGTTTGGTGTGTCCTATAGGTCATCAGAACAACACCCCTAGTGTACATACTCAAGTGACCCTCTTGAGCACTATGTAAATACATGCATATTGGTCTAACCATAACACACATATTTACATTTATGCACACTATGGCAGCTAAGAAGGAAAACACTAGCATAAGTCTTAGTTTTGCCTTCCACACATTAGGCAATCTTGCTAAATTCTAGGTACTAGTTACTGCACCTGTAACTTCCACTAATAAACTATATCATTCTAGCCACATAGCCCCCTGTTTTCTTTGCTCCATTATCAAGTAGAGACTTAGAGCAAACCAAGGAATTTTTTTTTACATCAATAGCCCACCTATGGACCAAGTTATGGATTTTTGAAGTTGGTTACAAAATTCTGACCAAATGAACAGTAACTTAGCCAACTTTGCAACATCATATCTTTGGCTACAGGGCTCTAAATCCATAAATTCCAAATCCCAGTTCAACCTCTAGATGTTCTCTAGGTGTGGTCAAAATTTCATACCAAGATTCATTCTACACAGGGAGATATTAAACTTTAGGTCCAGAGTCAAAATTCTGGCAACTTTTGGACCATTTTGCCCATACAATTTTTCCAAACCATGCAAACACTTCATTCACAAGGGGAAAGCCCTCCAAAGCTATCCCATATATGTCCATTACACATAGGAATTACATTCCCTTGCTTTTAACAACTTTATGTGGCCAAAACAGAATTTACAAGTAAGCAGCCCATCATTCACACTTAGGCAGCTTTGCACCACATCACTTACATAGCCAAAACATTACTCAAATGTTCACATACTTGTCTCATTTTACATACACTACATGTACATGCATACATGCACTACAATATGGTCTTAACTCAGCTAAATACGCACCCTAGGTTACAGGAGGTCCTGAGACACAATGGACTCCAAAAACAGGATGCTGGACAGCTGCTGCACAACACAATAAGTACCACCATTAAAAATACCAAATGTGCTCCTAAAATCACCAAAATTTCCAGATCATAACTAGACATATGGAAGTTCATGTACCTGAAATTTCAGATCAAAACTCAAACCACAAAGGTTAGTTTGAAGGTGATCTTTCTGCTGGACCTGAAATGACAGAATTGAGGGGAGTAAGTTTCATTGAGAAACTTAGTAAGGGTAGCACTTGGATTCAATAGGCAATGTAACCATCATTAAAACCTGCATCCAAAGACACTAAAACACAAAAACCACAATGCATATATACAAGATATAGCAACCAAATGCAGCAGCCAAACACAACCAACAAACACATGAAATGCAGCAGCAACAATAACCATAGGTTAGTCCATAAAACACATAATAAACATAAATAAATCACTATGGCAGCCCTCCTCAAGCTAATGCTTGGTCTTAGGAGGATTTTAACAGTAGTTAGTACTAACTTTGGGCTCTAGAAACCCTCATTTTACTGCCATCTTTGTGCACTTCACACTAGGTCACAAAACCTTCAATAAGTGCACTCCCCTCACTAAGCTTGGTTCATCAAGCTCATGGCTCTCTTCCAAGCTTAGCCCTAGCTCCATGGTTGTTTGAAAATATAGAAAACAACCCATGAGAGCAAGAGAACCCTTACCAAAGTGGGTAGGCTGAAAATCAAGCTTGATCCTTGAAGTATCCAAGAAATAGCTCTAGTTTGCTTCCAATTGCTTCCTTTTGCCTTCAATTTCAATCAATTGCAAGTTTGAAGGTGTGGTGGCTATGGAGGAAGTATGGCTGTGTTCTTGGGCTGGGGGAGGATGAAAATGAGAGAGGGATAAGTGATTTGGCCACTTAAATGGCCTTAAATGAGCTTAAGGGCACAAAACACACTTAACAAGCTTAACCTTACTTTATGTCATTTCCTTCTCACTAATTATGGTTTCTTTGTCTTAAACTCATTGGTACACATGTACCCAACATTTTTTACTATTTATCAAGTCTTGGCTGCCTTCCCCATGGTGGGATAACCCCACAATTCCACCCTTAGACTTAAGTTAAAAGCTTGAACACCTTAAGGTTTACACTAAGACATTTAGGTCCTTAATGCCTGTAGTGTTTCCTCTGTCCAAACTTATCTTCCATGAGCAATTTGGTCCTCCAATAGCACTTTCATACTATTCATGTCCTTCCCATGACTCTCCAAGTCTCTTTCTTGAGAGTTTTTCAATTGAGTACCCAAATTTCCAAAAGCTTACAAAAAAGTCCATAGGTTGCTTGACAAACAAGCAATCCTTAAGGCTTTTCTTGGGGGCCAAGTTACCAACTTGGAACACTTTTGTGGAGGTGTTGATCATGCTTTTTACCCCCCACATTTTAATTACTATAGTGGGAATTACACAATATAATGGTTTTTAGCCATTATGACATATTTGTAATTCTCCCATTTTGTGTGGTGGTAACACATGGTCTTCCCAGTAGACAACTATAAGAAGCCTTGATATCCATCACTTGGAATGCAATATGGAAGATACATGGGCCAATTGCTATTGGCAATTCTATGTCCCCTATAATATCTCTCCTCGTTCCATTGAATGCTCGAATGACCACATGGCTACTGCTGATGTATGATGGGTCTACGCTTAACTTGTGTAAGGTTTCTAAAGGCATTACATTCAAAGCTGACCCATTGTCAATGAGGACCCTAGCCATGATTCGATCCTTGTATTCACTTAAGATATGTAGAGCCTTCAAATGTCCTCTCCCTTCCATTGGTATCTCATCATCAGTGAATGTAATAAGATTCTAAGCTGTGATGTTGTTGATGAGATGATTGAAACTATTCATGGAAATATCTTGTGCAACTTTGAGGAGAGTATCTCGATGAGCATCAGAATTCAAAAACAATGAGAGTATGGAAATCTTCACCTGTAGACGGCTCAACTGTTGCACAATGCTGTACTCACTTTACCTTATGAGCTTGAGGAACTCGCATGTCTATTCATCTGTTACTACTAGAGGGGTTCCTTTCTCCTCCGTCACATTTGTAATGTGGGGTGCAGACTTTAGGTCGATGATATTCTTATCACATTGGGGCCTACCCATTGGCTCTTGTGAGTAACAACAACCACTCCGAGTCATGCATCCAACCTCTGGTAGGCTTAATGTGATGTTGGAAGTGTAATCATATCCCCATGGCATTACCTTGTCTGACTTGTAGGGGAATGGAGTTAGGACTTGAATTCTTAAAGGCCTGACGGTGGGCCTTGGAATTGGTATGACTAATGGCCTTGGCTTAGTGTCGACTTCCCTTTCTCTGATGATTACATTCGTATCAACTTCCCCACTTGGCATAGAAATGATGAGGTGGGATGAGTCCATGAGTCCTTGTAAGACCTCTTGAAATTGTGAACAAGTTTGGATAGAGCGACCTTCACTATCGTGAAAAGCACCCCCACTTTCCGTCCTTGTCTTCTTTATGCTCAAGTGAATGTTTGTCAATGATGACTCATTCTTTCACAAGCCATGAGTATATGAACTCAAGAGGGGTTGTAATATCATTAACTGATGTCTTTATAAGACGGCCTTCTTTTATCATATTCACAGGCCCAACTTGATGAGGTGGCAATGCGTTATGGGTGACTTGGCTCATCAAAAACATCTAGTCACTTTGACTCAGTCAGTTGTTGGACCACCCACTTTAATGTTAGACACTTTTCGATACCATGGCCCGCAGCAACATCGTGATATGGGCAAGTTACATTGGGATCATACCACTTTGGATAGGGTGGTTCCATTGGCCTCGTGGGATTTGGGCGAATGAGTTGACTTTCGATGAGCTTAAGATATAACTTCGTGTAGGTCATAAGGATTGGTGCGAATATTTCTCTTCATCTTTGCATAGCCACCGATGACGCTAAAGCAGATAGTCGCGATTCAGTGGGCTTAGCAGCAGGATAACACGAACGAGGCCCAGTCGCTAAAGCACCTACCAGGGGGATTCCTTTTCCCCAACTTACTTGTTGCACCTCTTCATCCTTTCTTCTAGGCGGTCCTCCTCTTTTTGCTCCCTTCCCATAAGACTCGATGATTTTTCCAGTTTTGATCCCACGCTCAATTCGTTCCCCGGATAAGACAATATCGGAGAAATTACTTGCCGAGTTGTCAATGAGCTTGTCATAGTATGGGTATGTCAATGTTTGGATGAACAAGGTTACCATTTTTTTTTCCGTCATGGGGGGTTGAACTTGTGCTGTCGAGTCTCTCCATCTTTAAGCATATTCTTTGAAAGTTTCTTATTTTCTCTTTTCCATGTTTTGAAGGGCTTGATGATAAGGAGCAAAGTCTATGACATGTTTATAGTTGTTGATAAAAGCTTGAGCAACGTCGTTCCAGGTTTTAATGTTTCTTGGGCCTTGGCCTTGATACCACTGTAGTGCAGATTTCGTAAGACTCTCTTGGAAAAGAGCTATCTATACCTTTTCATCCTTTGTGAGCGGTTGTATCTTTCTTAAGAACAGTGTGATATGGGTGATAGGGCAACTTGTTCCATCATAGTTCAAGAAATCTAGCACCTAGAAATTCGAAGTAATTACCACATCTGGCACCAAGCAAAGGCCATCAACGGAAAAAGATCCGAATATGGTGCCTCCTTCAATAGCTCGAGCCTTTTCTCTATAATCTCAAGCATTTGAGCATCTTCTTCTTCTTTTATCAGTGTCTTCCTTCCTTTATAGATAGGATTATGCCTTAAGTGAATACCGTCAGATGAAACTGAATCTTGAAAAGGCATTCTTGAACTGGAACTCGTTGCGGGGTAAACCCTGGAGGGTAGATGGAATCCTGCGGGTCTTTGACAGGGGTCTAGATCGTTTTCCCCTTGATCAGCTCCATCAACAGCTTCATCTGTTCGGCCATACTTTCGATCTTTGACTCGATGTCAGTAAGGCATCCTTCCATTTGTTCTGTCATAAGTCTCGTTTGAAGCTGAGTTGAATATCGATGTTGAGTGCCAATTTTTTTTTTTTTTGCCCTTTTTAAAGTGAGATTCATTTCATTAGATTTTACGTGTATATGATTGCTTTAATGCATGCATGAACATTGTAAGTACTCGGTGAAAGAAAGACTACCATGAAATTCTTGGATAACCAACTAAAGAGTTTTGCAAAAAAAAAAATAGGAGTTTAGACTACTTCATTACATGAAAATGAATTTCCTAAAAGAAACAGCCCAATGTAGAATATTGCTTCATGGCCCTGGTGATAAACTCCATCATCTTCTAGCTGGTTGGTGATGAGGTAGGCCAACTCAACTCTTCTAGTTCTTTGGCTTCCTCCCCCTATTGTTCAGCTTGATGTATGACTCTCCTAACTTCAGCAGTAAAAACTTCCATTTGATCTTAGGATACCTTGTATTGATCCTCCCAGAATTTTGCCTTCATCTCCTTTTGATCAGTTTCTTAAACCAATTGGGAGATAACTTGTCTTTGCTGCTTGATCTTTTGCTCTAAGCATCAGGTTTTGTTGTTGAGTTGTTGTACATCAATATGCTGCCTCTTGTTCTTTTCTTTCTCTTCTTCTAACTCCTTCTCGAGTTCCCTCTTAGCTAGCTTTCCAGGAGCATTAGTGGGAAGCATTATCTCTTCCCTTCGATTGCTTCTCCATTCACGATATATGGTAGGAGAATGAATAGGCTCGGACTTAAGCACAAAAAGCCTTCTCCATGCAGCAGAGATACCCATCGCCAACTTTTTTGCCATTGGGTCTTCATGTGAGAATTCCAACTTGTTCAAGTTATGAGTCATGGGGATAAATTGTGTTAACCCGAATTGCTTCCGTACTTGTGCCAGCGCATAACATGTACCTCCCCATATACCAAAAAGAGGAACCCATGGGCAATTTCCACAGCGATAAAGGATACGAATGGATGTGGACCAGGGAGTTCTCTATTCTATTTGTGGCTTGGTGAGGTTCTTGAAATAGTTTATCCATCCCTTTTTACTATCATGTTGAATCCATTCACTTTTCAAAAAGGCTTCAATCGGGATAAAATCCTTTAAAAAACGATTTCCAAAATTCTTTTTTTCACATGGGAGGTGGGTCTTGATCCATACGGTGAGCAGGTGAAAACATCCAATAAACTTGCCACCATTTTGGCGATAAAAATTCAATGATCTAATGGTCTCAGTGAGAATCACCGGAATTGGAGTTACTTGAGACTTTCAAACTTGATTGAAGAGTGAAATGACGTTTCCCTCAATAAATCCAATGATCATAGGAAAGATCACCAAACCATATACTGTGAGTGCGAAAGCCTTATGCTTTTGATCATTTCCTGAAAGGGTATGGATGAGTTGCTTCAATTCATTCCAACTAATATACTTGCAATGTCCCTTTGTTAAGAATTTGGATTGAAGAATAGAGGCGGGCATATCCAATAGTTGAGCCAAAGCTTGATGGGGCTCGACTTTTCTATCGTGACGGTAAGTCTCCACTGGCTATTTAGATGGCCAGCCTAAAAGGTTGTTGTACTCCTCTATTGTAGGGACAAGATCCAGCTTGTTGAAAGAAAAACACTGGTAGCATGGATCCCAATGCTGTATAAGTGCGCGAATGAGTGACGTATCTGCGGTGACTTTGAGCAAGCATGCAATATGGCTATATGCAGATGCAAATGATTATCGATCCTTAAAGCTCCAACTACCCCATATTCTTGATAATTCAGTTACATCATTTTGATCTAGGCGAACTGAAACTTGGTCTTTGAGATGTACATAACTGAGTGGTGTAAGGCAGCCTCCATAAAGCTTTTGGGCCGTTTCAGAAATTTCCATTACCTCTGGTTGGGTTTCCACTATTGTGGCATTTCAAGACTCGTCATTGGCAGTGGGAAGGTATTCAAGAATATCCATGGTAACGATGCTTTCACCAAATATTTAACCTAGTGAATGATGTGGATGTGAAAAAAATGAACAAATAGGGAAAAGTAAGGTTAGTTCCAAGCACGTAAGTTAGAGATATCATAATAAGCATACAAGTAATAAAATTTAGACCAAGGTGATGACAAAGGGTAGGAATTCTAGGACGGTTTTATGGCTAGGTGGGGTATTCTACATGCATAAGGTAGCTTGTCAAAAAGGCTTAGGGTGGTCCCCAAATCCCATCGCTAAATTATAGCGATAGCCCAATTCCTTGGTGGTCCCCGAATCCCATCGCTAAATTATAGCGACAGCCTAATTCCTTACCTTCAAGGGTTTATGTAAGGAGAGGATTAATTCAGGTCATAACTTTTTGTGGGCCCGTGCAGAAACTACAGTCTCAGAAGGCAAATACACTACTTTGCTCCATGAAACCGGTGAAGGCTTAGAAACCATGGTCTCACAAGGACAACAACACCAATTCCACTTTGAAACAATGTGTTTGAGTTAAGGAAACTCGGGTGTAGAGCCTCATGTCATGAATGCATATTGCATGCTTACAACAAGCGTACAGTACATCAGTCCACACAAAGATAAGCAAAGCAAAATAGAAAAGATAAACCAAACTTTATAGGCTCGACTCACGAGAGTCCCCAGAGGAGTCGCCAAGCTGTAGCAATGTGTTTTGGGAGTCGCCACTAATCGTTTTACACCTAGGTCGATTGGACACCTAAAAATGGTCTAAGAGAGTTTAAGGGGTTCGGGAGTACGGTTACGCTAAAATAACTTTATTCTAGCGCCCAAAATTGGTACCTTAGTTTGATTTTAATTCTATTTTGCTCGCCTTAAATAATTTCAGTTAATATTTAAACTAAGGATTCTAACCGAACCACCCGAATATGGACTTCTAAACTTTTTCATTTGATTTTTATTTGGTTTTATGAAATTTTGATATTTCCAAACCATAGATCTTATCGGACCACCCGGATATGGATGTTAAACTTAATATATTTTTTCATTGAAAATTTTAGATAATTGTTTATCCAAACCATGGATCCTATCGAATTAGCTGGATATGGATCTTATATTTATTACCGTCCTAAATTCATCCTAGAATTTTCATTAAAACCCACACATACTTGAATTTCTTCAATATGATCTTTTAGATGCATTACGTAAACATGAATTTTAAACTTATGCTAACTATGAAAAATTAAAATCAATAAATAAGTAAAATCTGACCTAACCTAAACATGCAATTTTATATTAATTACCAAACTAATTCATGGTCCAAAATAATAAAACGAGCAATCAGAAAAAAGAAACCAAACAAGGAACAAAAACAATGGTGACAGTGATTGATTTCTTAAACAGAAAACAATTGGATACTCAATTAAACGAAACAGAGAGAAGAGGGGCTAGACAAGTGTTGTACCAAAATAGAAGCCTGGCTGGGTTGGATCCCGGTCGGGTACAGGTTAAAAAAACGGGTCTACTCTCGATTCGGTGTTCCTCCGTCGACGAACAAGCGATTGGCGGCCTGGGCTTTGACGATGACGGCTAGGGCGACGATGGCTATGGCGACTCCTTGACAAGTGGACGGCGGCCGATGTGGAGCGAGGGAGCGATGTTGGGGGAAACATCAAGGGCGACGGACGATGGAAGGAGGGCCGAAGGCGGCAGCGCGAGCCATCGATTGAAGCGTCGACGGTGGCTGGAGCGATTGCGAAGGCGGGGGGAGCAGCAGCGATGGACTGGAAGTGGTGGCTGAAATGGCGAAGGAGAGGATGGAGGCGTCGGGCAGCAGAAGCATACACTAGGGGAAGCGGCGGCTCAGAAGAAAGGTTAGGGTACTGGAGAGTTGAGAGCGAAAAATCAGGGGCTTAAGGCTGCTGTTTTCCCTCTTTCGAGACTAGAGCTTAGGGTTACGATAGTAACCCATATTTATACTAGGGAGTCTTAGGTGAGATTAGCTAGATTTTACAGAGTTTAAACTTAATCTAAATTCAATTTGAGGAGATTAGGATATAATCTGGTAAAGTATCAGTTTAAGTCCAATAAAACTCTTAAGCTGTTGATATTGCCCCAAATTATGTGCGAATTTCAATTTAACCCAAAATTTTAAGGATTTGTCAATTGAGCCCAAAACTTCCTAAAATTTTCTAGATTTCCTTAAAACTTCAGGATCTCAACAGATTTACACCCCCAAACTCCCCATTTCTAACAAATTTACCTCAAACTTTCCAATATTTCCCTAAAATCCTCTAAAAATTCCTAGTTTTTCCCCAAACTTTCTCATTTTTCCTAAATTGACCCTACAAGACCTCTAGGATTCTAAATTAGTGCCTAAACTAAATTAACTCCTATTTCTACCCTAAATGACCATTGAGACCAAAATAACAATGTAACATAAATGTGACTAGACCAACTAACTATGCAAAACTCTAGAATGACAAAAATGACCCAAACTCCTAACAAATGACCAAATAGTCCCTAAAAATGAAAATGCCCCCAAAACTAATTTTCTTAACCTAAAACTTAAGCAAAAGTCAGTGCTTGCACAAAATTGGGTGTCAACAGCTGCCCCCCTTTGCATGTCTCATGGGACATGATGCATGCAAAGCCATTACCAAATTTTCTTCAAGCTTAGCTAGACGTTGAAAGCCTTCTCACCACCAAAACCTTGAGGAGAAAAACCTTCTTGTCCTCCCCTTTGAGGTTAAGGAACCTTCCCCATTACCTCTATGATAGAAACCTTCCTATCATTTAGGAATCTAAGGAGCAAAACTCTTTCCTCCTTGATTACCAGGCCTAGGAACTTTCCTAGCCTTTTGTAATAAGAACCTTCCTATTGCTTCCAAACCTAAGAAGAAAACTCTTTCCTCTTTTCTTGATGGATTAATGAACCTTTCTCACCCTTGTCTCTATGGAAACCTTCTATAGAAAAGAGAAACTTTTCTCTCATTTTTAACTTTGGTAGAAAACTCTCTCTCATCATGGTCTAAGAGGTAGAGAACCCTCTCTTTACCACCTTTTGTCGCCTTAAAGGTAGAGAACACTGTCTCTTTACAACATCTAAATTTCTTTGATGTAGAGCACCCTGACTCTTTACCACCTCCAAATTCCTTTTAGGAGCGCCCTGACTCTTTACCACCTCTAAATTCTTTTGAGGTAGAGAACTCCATCTTTTTACCACCTCTGTTGGCTCGCCTATCCTCTTATCGCTTTAACTGCTATCGATGTGAACTTAAGTAGGCTTGCATAGGACGTACCTTACTACTTACTTGAAGTCTCAACTTGTACATAGCAATGCCATAGTTATCCCTTGGACATGACTTCTTTTTTATTCTTGTTATGTAAAAGCTATGCGTGCATAATGTGACATGCATGAATGCAGAGCATACGTGACTGATGCCTTTCTTTTATTATCTCGACTTCCTTGTGTCTATGTTTTGCTATCGTTACCTGCTTGGTCGCATGGATCTAGTTCTTCTTGTCTTTACTTTGCTAGCTTCCCCCTTGTGACTGCCTTCTTGGATTATTGTTGAACCTCTTTTATGCTTCCCAGTTCCTGTCCCTTGCCCCAAAACTTGTTTCTTTCAAAACACCATTTGAAAAAACTACAAACTTTCTTGACTTATTCTTGAATATTTGTCTTAGCTTCATTATCATGTGCTCGCCTCACACTTCATGCCCTCTTGGATACTTGTTCTTGTTATTAGGTTTATGAAACCCTCGTGAGTATGCTTTCTTCTTGTTGATATGGTCATGTTCCTATTTTCGATTGTAATACTTTTGAAGCAATCATCCAGGAAACCACCAAGGGATATCACTCAAAGACTTGTTACTCATTCTTCCCTATTAGCAAATGTTTTATACCGTTCATAAAGCAGGACCTCGATCTTTCCTGTTTTAATTCATAGAGCTTATCAAACTAATTTACGGTCTTTGCTTTTTCTAAGTTTTAATTATTACTACCTTTTCTACAAAGTCACAATTTATTACACACTAGAGGCTATCAAGGATGTGAGATTCGAAGAAAAAGAGCTAGAGAGAAATGACTTTATTTTTGAGTAATGGGATACAAAAGTCTTGGGTATGGAGGAAGAACAATGAAGGTTTGAGAAAAGAACACTTTCATTGACAACTTTGATTGAACAAACCCTCATAACCCTACATCCACTCCTTCCCCTTCATCCGAAGAACTTCTCCGTTATGCATAGTACTTCTTCACTGAATCTGAATTCACCAGCTTTGGCAACTCTTGTCCATTCATCTCTGTTAGAATTAAGGCTCCTCCTGAAAAGGCTTTCTTTACCACATATGGTCCATCATAGTTCGGTGTCCATTTCCTTCCAAAATCATGCTGGATGGGTAGAATTTTCTTGAGGACAATGTCACCTTCATGAAATTGTCGTGGGCGGACCTTCTTATTGTAAGCACGAATCATTCTCCTCTGATAAAGTTGCCCATGGCATAGGGCAGTCATTCTCTTCTCATCGATTAAATTCAATTGCTCATATCTAGTCCTAACCCATTCTACTTCTTCGAATTGAGCATCCATTAATACCCTCAATGAAGGGATCTCGACTTCAATGGGCAAAACAGCTTCCATACTATATACTAAAAAGAAAGGTGTAGCCCTAGTAGAGGTGTGAACAGAAGTTCTGCATGCATGCTGTGCGAAGGGTAACATCTCGTGCCAATCCTTGTAACTGACAGTCATCTTTTCTATAATCTTCTTGATATTCTTATTGGCTGCCTCCACTACACCATTCATCATTGGTCGATAAGGTGCTGAATTATGATGCTCGATCTTAAACTGTTGACATAGGTTCTATATCATTTCATTATTCAAGTTTGTGGCATTGTCTAAGATGATACATTCTGGCAACCCGTATCGACAAATAATCTCTCTCTTGATAAACCGACATACCACCTTTTGAGTCATGCTTGCATAAGATACTGCCTCTACCTATTTAGTGAAGTAATCAATCGCCACCAAAATGAATTTGTGACCATTAGAAGCTTTAGGAGTAATTGCTCCAATAACGTCTATCCCCCACATAGCGAAAAGCCAATGTATTGCAGTCACATTAAGAGCAGCAGGTGGAACCTGGATCTTGTTGGCATATATTTGGTACTGATGACATTTCCTCACATAATTGATGCAATTAGTTTCCAATGTAAGCCAATAATAACCCTCCCTCATTATTTGTCTTGCCATGGTATGACGACTAACGTGTGCTCCACAAATTCCGGAGTGAACTTTTTTAATGATTCTTCTGGCCTCCAAAGCATCTACAAAGCGGAGTAACACCGAATCCGGGCTTTTCTTATAAAGTATGTATGTATTCAAAAGGAAACCCATTGATAACCTTCGTAAAAACTTCTTGTCATTTTTCTGATGCTTCTGGTGGATATACTCGTTCTTAGAGGTAGCTCTTGATATCCCGATACCATGGTTTCTCATTCGACTCTTCTTCCACACTCATGCAATCATGCAATAGGCTGGGGAATCGAGTACTTTTATTTCAAAAATAATAGTGTGCTCATGGCCACTTATCTCGTACATGGCAACTAAAGTAGCTAAGGCATCCAGGACTTGATTATCTTCCCCTAGAAGATGATGAAAGCTTATCCTCTTGAACTGTTTTGCTCTCCTTAAATAATTTTAATTAATATCCAAACCATGGATTCTAACTAAACTACCCGGATATGGACTTCTAAACTTTGCCATTTAGTTTTTATTTGGTTTTATGAAATTTTCATATTTCCAAGCCATAAATCCTATCGAACCACCCGGATATGGATGTTAAACTTAATATATTTTTTCATTGAAAATTTAATATTATTCTTCATCCAAACCATGGATCCTATCAAATCAGCCGGATATGGATCTTGTAATTTACTACCATCCTAAATTTATTCTAGAATTTTCATTAAAACCCACACATACTTGAATTTCTTCAATATGATCTTTTAGATGCATTACGTAAACATGAATTTTAAACTTATGCTAACTATGAAAAATTAAAATCAATAAATAAGCAAAATCTGACCTAACCTAAACATGCAATTTTATATTAATTACCAAACTAATTCATGGTCCAAAATAATAAGACAAGAAATTTAAAAAAAAAAAAACCAAATAAAGAACAAAAACAATGCTGTTAGTGATTAATTTGTTAAACAGAAAACAATTGGATACTTAATTAAACGAAACAGAGAGAAGAGGGGCTAGACGAGTGTTGTACAAAAACAGAAGCTTGGCTGGGTCGGATCCGGGTCGAGTACGAGTTAGAAAAGAACGAGTCTACTCTCGATTCAATGTTCCTCCATCGACGAACAAGCGATTCGCGGCCTAGGCTTTGACGGCGACGGCTAGGGCGACGATGGCTGTGCCTACGGCGGCCGATGTGGAGCGAGGGAGCGATGTCGGGGGGAAACATCAAGGGCGATGGACGATGGAAGAATGGCCGAAGGCGGCTGCATAAGCCGTCGATTGACGCGTTGACGGTGGCTGGAACGATTGCGATGGTGGGGGGAGCAGCAGCAATGGACTGGAAATGGTAGCCGAGACGGCGAAGGAGAGCACGGAGGCGTCGGGCAGCAGAAGCGTACACCAGGGGAGGCGGCGGCTCAGAAGGAAGGTTAGGGTATTGGAGAGCTGAGAGCGAAAAATCAGGGGCTTAAGGCTGCTATTTTCCTTCTTTCGAGACAAGAGCTTAGGGTTACGATTTTTCTCTCCTCTTCATGTCAATAGTGACCCATATTTATACTAGGTAGTCTTAGACGAGATTAGCTATTTTTTACTGAGTTTAAACTTAATCCAAATTCAATTTGAGGAGATTAGGATATAATCTGGTAAAGTATCAGTTTAAGTACTATAAAACTCTCAAGCTGATGATCTTACCCCAAATTTTGTGCAAATTTCAATTTAACCCAAAACTTTAAGGATTTGTCAATTGAACCAAAACTTCCTAAAATTTTTCAGATTTCCTTAAAACTTCATGATCTCAATAGATTTGCCCCCCCCCAAACTCCCCATTTCTGACAAATTTACCTCAAACTTTCCAATTTTTCCCTAAAATCCTCTAAAAATTCCTAGTTTTTCCCCAAACTTTCCAATTCTTCCTAAATTGACCCTACAAGACTTTTAGGATTCCAAATTAGTGCCTAAACTAAATTAACTCCTATTTTTGCCCTAAATTACCACTTGGACCAAAATAACAATGTAACCTAAATGTGACTAGACCAACTAACTATGTAAAACCCTAAAATGACAAAAATGACCCAAACTCCTAACAAATGACCAAATAGTCCCTAAAAATGAAAATGCCCCATAAACTAATTTTTTTAACCTAAAACTTAAGCAAAAGTCAGTGCCCATACAAAATTAGATATCAACAAAGAGGCATGAGAATCTTGGCAATGTTTTAATACTAATTTGGTTTTTATCTTCAATCTTCACCTATTTCATCTTAATTGTCTCTTATGATAAATGAAACTCAGTGGCCAAGGGTTTATTTCTTACTATGATTTTATCTTTGTGAGACAAAATTGACTAGATCAATTTGAGGATTGAGATATCCTAGAATCTACGAGACAAAATAGACAAAATTGAGGGTAAAGAATCTTCTAGTTTTAGGTAGATTAAGCAATTACCACCAAAATTAGATGTTCTAAGGATAATATATGCTTGATAGAGCAAAATCAGAAAATAGTAAATTTGCTTCCAAGATAGGATGGTGAAAAAAAGATAAAAATTAATGGGCATTGAAGACTATGCAAGAGGTTCTAACCCTAGGAGAGTTCATTGCATCAATGATGTTCATTAGTTTCACGAGTTATAAGTTATTTAAATTTACCTAGTTTCAAGTAATAGATTAAACTTAGTTAGCTTTAATTAGTATTTTGTTTATTTTTATTTACAATTTCATTATGTTAACCAATTCAATTCCATTGTGATTCTTAGTTTAATTCTCTTACACATTCTAGCTAAGTTTTGCTTGTTCACTTAATCTCTGTCAAGATAATATTCTGATATTTATCACTATATTAAAACTTGATGACCTATGCACTTGCAGTCTCTCAACACTTTCAAAGATCTCCTTTTTTTCACCTCCTCTAACATAATGTAAATTACCTTGGTAACCAACAAGAAGAGGAATCATAATTAAGGATCTCCTTGTCACATCTCATTCTTTATTTGGAATTTTGTTGTCAGGCTTTGATTAACAAGAATTGAAGTCCTAGCCAACTATACACAAGATCAATTCCAACTCCTCCAATTTTCTCCAATATTCATCTACTTCATTATCGAATATAAAAGGTCTTAATTAATTGTATCATATGTTCTCTTAAAGTCCACCTTAAATAGCGGTGTCTTCTATTTGTTTCCTTTCACCATATACACAACCTTATTTGCAATAAAAACTCCATCTAAAATTTATCTCCCCTTTATAAACCCAATTTGAAAGTTAATAATCACCTCTAGAATTACTACTTTTAATCTCTATGCCAAAATCTTTGCAATGATTTTGTATTGGCAACCAATAAGGCTGATAGGTCTACACTCCATCAGTGTGATAAGATTTTTTTTTGTTTTTGGAACCAGCATTACAAATGATGAATTACAACTTTTTTCTACTTTTTTAGAGGTCTCAAACTGCTTTACAAACTTGACTATATCACCACCTACTACATCCTAGTTTCTTCCCAAAAAATTGAAAGAAAAGCCATATGGCCTTGGTGCTTTGGATTTGCTACAATTCTAAAATACCTCTCTATCCTTAACTGAAAATGGCCGTTTTAGCCTTTTTTAAAGCCTTCAGTCAATTTCTTAAATCCTTGATTGCTTTTGAATTGTGGCTTGACTGGAACCTTTTCTTGAAATTTGTATTTGAAGAAGTTAAACTTTTGGGAAAATTACAAAGCCACCTTGAGGTTTGATCAAACCTACACTTTGCCCCTAACTATTTTAAAAAACCTACACTTTACCCCTTACTTCCTTTTTTATGTCTAACAATAATTTCTGAAATCTTAAATTAAACTATCTAATAATCATGTTCAAGTAATTTCAAGATTTTTGACATTTTGTTCATAGCTAACTTACCTTTAAAAAATACTGACATGCATTTACAGAAAGAAAAATGTATTTACAGAAAGGAAACACTGATAATTTAAAATGTCTATTAACTACAAAAAAATATTGAAGAGACCAACATTACTAGAAGATGGCTATCATATAATTTAAATTTAAATTTCAGAAGTTATTATCAGACACTATAAAGGAACAAGGCGGCAAAGTGTAGATTTTTGAAAATAAAGAGAGCAAATTGTTGGTTAGGATAAACCTCATAGGGTAATTGTAGTTTTCCCTAAAATTTTTAGTTTTTATCACCTCCAATTCCTCCCTCCCCTCCATTTATAGTAAGACCATTTATCCCATTTCTTCCACTTTTCCCTCTAATAAAAGAGCGAAAAAATCTAGAATTTCCATCTCCTTCAACCGCCTATTGACTCAAGCCTTTTGTTTAAACATGCACTTTTTAGCCTTCTCCCTTTCCATATAAACCATCATTGATTTGACCGTTCATTGTCTTTCACCATCCTCTAAATCTCTAATTTTTTGCCACACCATCCAAAGTATCAATCTCATTTTTAAGGTTTTAGATTTGTAGGCCAATGTTTTCATAATCATTTTTCTTCCAATCTTTTATTGCTGCTTTCACTCTCTTTAATTTCTTGTTGAACACAATGATAGGACATTTTTCCTCCTGGCCTTCAGCCCTAACTTTTTCAATCATCTCCTTAACATCCTTGTTATCCAACCACAAATCAAAAAAATGAAACACAACTCAACCAAAATAACCACTACTCATACCAAATGAATTCTCTGCCAACCAATTGTAAGATCTTGTCATTTTACTTCTTGAATGAACTCATTGAAGTTGTTTGCACTGTTTTCATCAAAGTTGTTGGCCCTCTTCTTATCTCAACTCTTCGCTACATTAAAGTCACCAAACAAGAGCCATATACCTACAAATCGTTTCTCTCTACAACAGATTTAGGTTATAGTAACTGGCTTTGGCGACTATTTAAAAAGTATAAGTAGCTTTTTGGTGACCGCCTAGCCACTATTTCCATCTTATGGCAATTTCAGTTGGTAGATTGGCCGCGCGGATGGTGGCCAACAAGTAAGGTAAGCCCTTTTTAGACCATCTGGCCATCGTTTCCATCCGATGGCAATTATGGTAGGTAGTTTGGTCACCATAGTGACCATTTTAGTGACCGAAATAGTAGTTGGTCCTAACGGTGGCCAAACGGTCACTCCTGGTGGCCAAACGGTCACTCTTAATAACCAAATGGGTGACCACTTACTATGGTCCCTTAAATTCAAGGGCTTTCGGTGGGTAAAACGGTGGCTTCAATGTTATAAATCAGCTTCTCCACTCCCATTCTCATATTAGTCATTGTATATCTATTTGTGGCTACCTCTCCTCTCTTTCACTTCTTCTCAACTGTGCCAAATTCCATGAAGCAGTTGCTGAGTTCTTCAATGCTTCAAATGTACTATTTATAGTGAGGTGATTATGATTTTTTTAGTTATATAGGTAATAATATTTTATAGTTATAATGAAAATAGTTAATTTATTCTGAACATATAATTTGTTATTATTGAAAATTGGTTAGATAGGCTGTTGACACGGTCGTCCTTGGCCCCTGCCCAGGAAGCCCTGTGAGAGCTAGTCTCATGGTGGTTCCAATTGGCTATTTGTATATGTGCGCGGATTAAATTCCATGATACTAGTTGATTATCCTAGAATATACAATATGCATGCTCTTTATGCTTTGACTTGGATTAATAAAAACATAAAGCATTAACTTGGCCAAGTAACTTCATAAAAACTAAGTACAATAGCCAAAGCATACAAAATCAACATTTGTGTGAGTTTACTACACATAACAACTCGTGAGAACATTCATACATAAAGTAGACTAATGCCCTCACCCAAGAGCAACCCTAGAGTCTAGGACTCTTCATAACATAGACTATGGAGGCAACTAAAAGTACTGTATATATATACAAGCCTCTACTGAGATCTTCTTGATCTAACTCTCACCTTGGATGGAAATCCCAGTGGCGAGTCACAAAAGCCCTTGCCCAAGTGCTACTAGGCTCTGCAGCCAAAGGAAGACACTAGTTAGTACTATTACTTGACCAACAAACTACTCAAGCATATTCATGTAGACTAGAATCACAAGGATTCTCAAATGCCGTACCTGTACACACAAAAGAGCACTACCGCGATAATCCTCAGTGATTAACCGATCCAACAACTTTAGTCTCTGCATAACATAACTAAGGAGTGAGAATTCAACATTCTCAGTAAGGGGTCTTCTGTGTACCTGCAATAAAATTACTAGGACTCTACATATGATAACATATGTAACTTGCTGCGAGCTCACACAGCATAAGGGTCTGATATATGCACATATAACTAGGCCTTTAAGACTTCTCCTCAAACTAGTCCTCCTCACGGGGCATCACTCCGTGCCTAGCGAGTTATGATCACTAACTCGCTCCTAGTAAGCCATAGCTTACTGATGCAATCATGTAGCCTTCCCTTAGTCGTTATGCAAGGGAATTATGGTGGAATTTTGTAGATAAGACCTCCTTGTAGACTAGATGAACAAGGTTTCACCTTGCAACCTCGTCGCTAATGGCACGGCTTGGTTGCCAACGGTTCTAAACCTTTCACCTGAGCTAGTGGTACTTAGTTATGTTCATTTGCAACCTAGTTTCCTTACTTGTTGCACAAGCAACCATGAAACCTTGCAAAACTCAAGGAAACTCTTACCTTTTGTGGGACTTCTGGAAGTCTCGGAGTACCCCCAGAATCCTTGGACCCCAAGGTACTCTAAGAACCGCCTTAGGTCTCACTTGGATCATCCTACCAAAATGTGAAATTTTTGCCATTTTTGTCTGTGGCGACGCGTTGCCACAGTTGGTAACGTTCTGTGAAGTTTTTCTGGATTGGCGATGTGCCACAGGCCTTGACCTGTAATTGGCGACGCGTTACCAATCTGCATTTCTGCAGAATTTGGCGCATTTTGTTGCTATGAACTTTGGACACTTCCTACACATATCAAACATGCTTGGAAAGCCTCCAAATTTCATATACTCATAGACCATGTTGCATAGAACATAACCAACTATCACAAGGCAATCTATGATGCTCTATAACATCATCCAAATCCTCTAAAACTTCATGGTCCACCACAATTCAACCAAAACTCTAATCAATGCTATAGCTAAAACCATTCGAATTCTTCAAGCAAACTCAAGCTAATAGCATTAATTGAACTTGAAAACATAACTCCCTTACCTAAACTCCAAGTAACAAGCAAGAATCAATCTCCTTTTCAATCAACCAAGCTCACCAAAGTTCTACACAATGTTCCAATCAAAAACAAAGGCACCAATCACCAAAACTTCACTCTCTAACCAATACCCAACTCCAAACCAAGCAAATAACATGAATTCAATCAAGAACACATTGATTGCCTTGCTCAAAAATAGGGGATATGGAAAAACACACTTCCAAGCTTCAAAATCATGGTTCAAAGCTTGAAATTAGCTTCTCCTAGCTTGTACACCTTGGATTGCACCTCTTGACACCAAGAACACTTGATTCCAAGCTTAATTTGAGAGAGAAATGAGTGAGGGAAGGATAAAAACGTGGTTATGGTAGCTTCCCCATTCTCTTTCCCTTCTTAAACCCTTACTTAGCATCAAAGTCAGCAAGGTATCAATTTTAATACAATTAAGTCCCCCATCTTTGTAACTTAGTCATTCTTGATTAAATTCTTGTTTATTCTTCAAGTTTGAGTTAAGGTTGAAAGTTAAGTTATAAAAACTCATTTTAAAACACTCGGGACTCACCTCGGCTATTTAGGATGCAAAATTACCATTTTTCCCCTGAACTTTGTTTAGTGCCTTATCCTTCTTGGAACTTAGTGAACTTTGCTAAACTTATCTATTCTTGCTATGTAAACTTGAAATTAAGGTCCTAAACTTAATTTAGAACACTTTACCTACCTCGGGAGTGCCTGCTACTAGGAGGTCCATGACACTGTAATCTTACATGCATAGATTCCCTGTCAATGGTTAGCGTTGTTCTGATAATTATTAACACTATACACTAATTATATTAAAATAGAATCTGTATATGCATAATATTTATCTATTTGGTAATCATTGATTGCCCAAGTTAGACTGTCATGCCTCTGACTTGTATAGGCCTAAAGCTAGAAGTGATGAGAGTAAAATGACTTAGAAGTCAAGAAATAAAGAAAGAAATGTCAAATAGTGGCATGACAAAGTGTATTGTGTTAACCAAGTCTAAGAAAAGTGGTGCTTATAGGACATTTGTAATTGGAGGTTGTTTTTGTATGAAGGAAGAGTTATGGAGTTCAATTACAAAAATTATAAGTTTTACTGAATGGTGCAATTGAAGTAAAAATAGCGGACAACGCCTAGATGCATGCAAATAAATGGAGACCTTAAATGGAGGTTTAGGCCAATTGTGGTGACCCATGTCCATGGCCGGAAATACATGGTTCCACTAAGTACGACTGGTCTTTGGCTAAGTTCCGGCCATTCTTTGATGGAGAAGAAGAAGAACCAAGAAGCTAAGGTGGTGGTTTAAGGTGTTCTAAGGTGGAAGAAGCAAATTCAAATAAAAGAGGTAGCTTTAGCCATAAGACAATAGGTTCTTGGTGTAATCAAGCTTCAATTGGTATCTAAAGGTTTGATTAGTTGGTAAGGGCAAAATATGTTAGTTTCCCTTAGTTTTAGAAGCATGGCTGATGATTCTTGTGGAAATGGTAGACCTTAAAAGATGGTTTCAATGCCAAGTAAACCTATAAGCTGTTAGAGGCTAGGGTTACCTTTGTGTAATAGTGGTATTTCTAGCTAGATATGTAGAAAGCAAGCATTAGGGCTCCATTCTAGGTTTGGCCAATCCATTATAGAGTCTAGAGCTTTATGTTTATTAGCTATGTAGCTAAATTAAGATAATCAAATGGATGTAGTGCTAGGGAATGCTTGTTAGGCTCTAGAGGCTATTAAGCTGTGCTGTGGTGTGTGTGTTTTGTGTGCTTCTTTAACTAGATGCATGTGCTAACACTATTATTATGTTTAGCATATTGCTCTGTATATATTGTGGTTGTCTTCTATTGTCTTTGGATGCACGTTAAGCTCTGGAGTTCAACTACAAAATGTGTTATGAACTCTGTGTGTATGTAGGCATTTATGCTATTTTGGCCATCACTGAATGGAAACACTTAAGCCTTGTATGTCTTTATTTCAAGGAAAGGTTTAGTAAACTATTATTTCAGGGAAAGGTCTAGCAAACTAAATGTGGCTTAGAGTGCCACTGTCTTGTGTTTTGTGCTCTAGGTAAAGTAATGGACCATAAGTGTTTGTGTTTGTAACCAATGTTGCTCAGTAAGTTTTGTGGTCAAACATTATGAAACTATGCTTGCAGGTACATTGTTGAAAAATATGGCAACTAGCTGTGTCAATGATTTTTTTAGTGCCTAGGAAGCTGGTTGTACAGGCTTAATGTTGTGTATATGTGTGTGTAAGTATTTGGCTAAGGTAGATGTGTTAATGCACTAGGACACGTACCAAAGAGGGTCTTAGTTAGGTTTACCAAGGCACCAAGCAAACCTCAATGTATCTGCCTGGTTCAGACTAAATTGTAACTTAATGCATGCTATGTATTTGTTGTTATAGTTATTTTTATCTCAAAATAGCATATGAAACTAGCTTAAATTGATTTATTGGCACAAAATAGACTATAGTATAAAGGCCAAATGAATTATGTGATTTCACAAGCAAAACTGAGAAACTAAGTGAAAATTTGACTAACTATCCTAGAATGCATGTCCTAAGCCACTTGATAGGGCTAAATGTTAGTGTTTTGCTTGAAACCACTTGAAATGCATGGAAATGCATAGGCTATTGGTTTAAGGAATGACATGGACAGCTCAGCAATGTATAAGTGACATCATACTACTATTGTTGTAATTTGTCCCTCTGGTGAAGAAGTTCTGGTTGTATGAAACTTTGTTTCTTGGATATTTGATTTTAGTTTTGTTTCTCAAAAATATAGTATTTCATAAAACAAAGGGGAAATGCTGACGAAATTTCTTCAAGTTAGTGAGACAAATTATAATGTGTTTGTACGTTATGACTTGTACATTTCTGAATAGGCTAGGGCCATTTCCTTTAGATATTATTGCTAGATTATAGAAAAACATTTATTTTTGCTTAGTAATGAATCAATAATGTGTGTGTGTACGTGTGTGTGTGTGTGTGTGTGTGTGTGTGTGTGTGTTTGTGTTTGTGTATATGTGTTTAATTGTTTGTTTGTGTTTTAAGGCCAACAGACGGTATGGCTGATGGATATGAATGGATGTATAAATGATTATTGGCAGATGGATAAATGAATCAAGAATTTATCAACAGTGAAAAGCAATGTTTATCATTTAAATGTAAGAATGATGAGACGCAGTTGTTAAAATATACATGTTGTCACTGTCATAACAGATATTTTTTAGTAGAAAATGAAGTCGGAGAGCATTTGTGTCGAGTTGGATTTATAGATAATTATTATATGTAGTATTGCCATAGTGAGAGATTTAATATGGAATGACCTAATTATTAGAGGGGCGAAACATCAAATCCATCATTATCAAAATCAAATTTGGATAATCATTTCGAGTACAACATTAGAAGTGGGTATCAGCAAATGGTGATTAATTCGATTAGCCCAAGGGCTAATACGTATCCACTTGGTGAAACAAATGTAAATGATGAGAATGAAGATGAAAATGTTAGTGATCACGTAGATAATTTGAATGATGAAGGAGAACAAATTTCAAATTCAGGTGCACAAAAGTTTTACAAACTACATGGTAATGCTTCAACACCCTTGTGGGAAGGATCTGCAAAACACATTTAACTATTATCAGTGTCTCAGTTATTAACCTATAAAAGTCAGTTCAATATGTCAAATGCTTGCTTTAATAAGGTGTTATCACTTGTTAAGAAAATGACTCTAGAGGATAACAGATTACCAGAAACATTATATGACTCCAAGCAAATAATGAGAGGCTTAGGCTTACCATATAAGAAAATAAATGTGTGCCCCGAAGAATTGCATGCTATTTGATAGTAAGGCTATGCAATTGATGCACTGCTCAGTTTATGAGAAATGTAGGTATAAAGAGGAGACATTGAACAGAGGGAAAAAATCAATTTCAAAAAAGGTTATTTGAAATTCACTCATAGCTGATCAATCGAAGCATTTATCTATGTCAACAAAGATAGCTAAACATATGACTTAGCATGCAAATAATGTCCTTCAATAAGATAGTAAATTTTCAATTTTCATTTGAATATTTAATTAATAGTTTTATAAATTTGATACCATAATCCTAAACTTGCAACAAGCTATTGAGATGAATAGGCAACCAATGTGGCACAATTTTTATGAGAGGGTCACAACAAAAAAAGGTATCACAAAAGGTTTACTAAGTCACAGAGGAAACTTTTCAATTTATTTTTAGTACTAACATTTATAATTTTCTAGGATGACTACATTTTTTTTAAAACAACAAGCAACAAGATCAATTAATGAATTAAAATGAAGTACATCATAGGTCAGATTGTGCCATGGGAATAATCTGAAACATCATCCCTAATTCAACCCAGCAGCTTGGCAAGTTGTCATATGCAGGCCCAAGAAGGGAGAATTGTCAAGCATTCAAGAGTTCCTTACATTTCCTTATAGATATCAGCGACCTCGATATAACGTTATCTAGATTTATTTCTTCATGTCTTAATTTTTTAAGTTATACTACTATCTGAATGCATATTGTATGATTTGTTTAAGTTGATTACTTATTATTTCCATTTTTTATCAACATAATAGGGCTACTCTTGTTCGTGCGCTGAGCAGCAATTTCAATGGTTATCTGTTGAAAATCTGTCTTTGCAAGCTACGGTTGACTAGTTGCAACAAAAGGTTCAAGAAATGCAACAGTGTGCCTTTTTGTCACAGCTAGAGCATAACAATGTCATGGAGTATCAGTATATGCAGACGAGGGCCACGCGGGAGAGAATGCAAAGAATTTAGGAGCATGCTGGCAAAGATCTTCAAGCGGCCAAAACCACCACCATTACGAGGCTACAGACACTTGGGATGCTCTTATCTAGTGTAGACCTGACTTGGATTGCCGAAGCATCCAACCCTCACATGGCTCCATCATCTTAGAAGATGGCTGAGGAGGAGGAAAAGGATCAGTAGTAGCATGATACATTTAGTAGGGATTACGAAAGGTATTAGTATTAAATAAATTTAGATGCTTTTGTAATTTGAGACTTTTATTTGAATCATGGATGTTTTAATTAATTAAGATTTATATTCTCTATTTGTACTTTATATTTTTATTAATTTATTTGTTAATATAATAATATTTTAAATTTAAATTAAATATGGTATAACTAATAGAAATTCATGGAACAGCCGATTATTTTGGTCGCTAAGGACAACCATTAAGTTCACCCCATATGGGCAACCGTTATGTTTGGTCACTAGGGGCAATCGTTTGATTTGGTAGCTATGATGACCTAGGGGTGATCACTATTTGGGCCAAACCGAAAAAACCGAAAAACCGAAATATTTTAGAAATTCAGTTCGGTTTTTTCGGTATTTTGGTTCGGTTTCGGTGAAAACCAAATAAAGGTAATTTTGGTTTCAGTTCAGTTTCAATTTTGTGAGTCGGTTATTTCGGTAACCAAAATAACCGAATTCTAGTTTGTGGGCTAAGCCCATTTTCATTCGCCTACCCGCCCTAGGCCCCTAGTAACTCAACCCCTTTGGGCTTGTGCCCCCTTGGCCCGACACTCACTCATTCGGTCAGGCCTCACTCCTCCTCAGCCCGTCAACCGGTCAGCCCTCTATTTGCGACTTGCAAGTCACAGCCTCACCTAGCCTTATTTGCGACTTGCGAGTCACAGCGTTTGCTCGTCACTCGTCAGTCATCTTCTTGGTCTCGCTCCGACTCCGTTGCTCGTCTCGCTCATCTCCCACTCCAGCATTCCCTACCCTCACCTAGCCCATTCGCACCAAGCTCCCAGCCCCCGCTCGCCGGCGTCGGCCTCAACTCCTCGTCCCTCGCGTTCTCCCTCTACTCTGCCTGTCCTGTTATCCTGTCCTGGTCCTCGCGGGTCGCGGCTGCAAATCGCCAAATCCTTCTCGGTGTACTAACAGCGGCATTCTCTTTCTCAATTTTCGGTTACTTCGGTTGGAACCGAACCGAACTGAAATATTTCGGTTTGGTTCCAATTCGGTTTCTCTCAACAATTCGGTTATTTTGGTTTATTACCACCCAAAACTGAAACCGAACAAAACTAACTTATTCGGTTCAATTTAAACCGAAATAACCGAACGATCACCCCTATGATGACCGTCTGGGCAATTGGTATATTTAGTGGTTATTTCAGTCACCTGTTAGTCACCAGCCCTTGGTGACCTTGGTTTAACCTACCCTTTGACGACCTTTAGGCAACTGAGCCACTATATAGCCACTGATATGTTGGTCACTCAATAGCCATTTTCTTGTAGTGTCTTTGCCTCCACAATTTTCTACCACATTTCCACCTACAAGAACTCCTCATTTGGTGCATACACATTCACAATTGTCAACCTATCTGAGTAGCTTTCCCACTCTCCCATAACCCCAATCAATCATTGATCCTCAAATTGACCCTTCATCCAAAAAACTAAAGGATCTCATGGCTACAGAAGGAAATTCATAAAAATTTAATAGTATCATAAAAATTTTGCAACCAGTAGATTGTTACACATAAATAATACTCCATCTATCCCAAATTCTTTGCACCATTCACTTTTCAGCAATTAATCTATAATTTTTTATTTTAGACATTTTAGCATATAAATGAAAAAAATTTATATGTAAATGATAAATCAAGACTTATAGTTTCTAAATATATTTTTTTTCATTTTTTTTGAACAAATAATAATATTAAAAAATTCAAGTCAAACTAGCCAAAAAAGTCAAATGGATCAAAGAAATCGGGATAGAGGGAGTAATAGTTTTCAAATGAAATTGGTTTTATGTATATATATAAATTATTTTGAATGAAGTTGACTTAAGCTAATTAGCTCGAATTCATCTCCTTCTTTGATCCATCTATATCCCTCATTTCCTGTCTTCCAAAAACAACTCTTTCTGAGGAATGTTTCCTGACTAAGGATTCAAAAGATTTTCCCTGCATCCATACATCAAAGAATTTGAAGGGTGTAGGTCCAAAGTCTGTAAAGTTTTGTATTCACAACAAAGGGCAGTGATCTGATACATTCCTAGGGAGAGCTATCACTACCAGATTCCTCCATTTATTAATGAAATCCTCTGAAACTGGAACTCTATCAATCTTACTCATCCTAAAACGAGCTTTGTTGTACCAAGTAAATCTTCCAGCCATGATTGTTCAATGGAACTGTTTAGCAATTCAGCTTCCTTTTCAGCGAATTCTTTACCTTTCCTTTTATTTCCTTTTCCAGCATTTACCCCCACCTTTGTCGTTTAAACTAAGAGTTCTTATTGTGCAAACAATTAATAAAATCTCCTCTTCAAGCACCACATAACCTTTACAGCTGAAAAGCTCTTTTCTTAGGCTTGATGTTTCCTGGCGAAATTCGGCTCCTTTTTGCTTCCCCACCATAATTGTATTTTGGAATTTTTTTAATAGGTTGACCAAGCTTCCAGATATAATCTTCCTCCTCCTGCTACAGATTGACCATATCGACAATGTTCTGAGTGAAGATAGAGCTTCCAGCCATTTTGCCGGTCCCTGCCTTTCGATGGGTATTTAATGAATTTTATTGCTTGCTGAGTTGGAGAAAAAAAAAAAAAGACAACATTATTATGATGGTTAAAGTTTAATTTACATAATCTTTCTATTTTGGGCTACCGTTATTGCTATCATATTATCATTCTTACCCTTAATAACTGTTCTTGCTCTCATTTTTACAACAATTTTAATACTTATTTAAATTTTAAAAAGTAACGCTTTATCACTTCTATTCTTGCCCCCCGCTCCTCACTCCTGCTTCCAGAATATGTGGCTTAACAGTTGATAGCCGAAGGGCTATCGCTTCTCTCAGTACATACATCCTGCCAATAGTACGATCAGGAAATCTGGCGTTACCCGAAGGAGGCGATATCACAGACCTCGGAAGAAGCAAAATCAAATACCCCCGGACTCGTGACTTCGGCTAGAACGTTAGGAATTCCAAGGACGCTACCGGCTCCCTCGGGGGACCAAACGGATTGCCTTCGGAGATGAAGAACCAGCTATTTCAAGCAGGAGAAAATCTCCCCGAAGGCGGAACCCCCGAACCAGGGAACTTCCCGAACTAACAGGCATAATTCCCTAAGAAGGGCGTCCGTACCGAAGGACGACCTCGCCAGAGAACCTCGGGAGTACGGCATGGGCATTTAAGGAGCCTCTGACATGTCGCCCACATGCGCTACACGCCGCCTCGAAGAGCAGTCTGACGCACCGACGCCGTCCAAGTCTTGTCACGACCTATCTCGGTCCTAGACCCAAGGAGCCTACAAACGGCTACCTGTCCCCTACGCCCGGAAGTACAGATCACATCTGACCGAACACGTGTCATGATCTGAATGGGCTGGGCACCACTATAAATACCAGGAAACAAGCCCTGGCAAAGGATGGGACTCCTCTCCCAAGGAAAACACAAGCAGGCAAGATTCCCCAGCTCCCTTGCATTCTCTCCCCCCTTCTCCTCCTAAAAGTGCTGACTTGGGCGTCAGAGGCTCCTCCCCGGAAAGACACTCCGGGGACCTCCTTACCCCTTTCTCCCAAGCGTTTCAGGTACACTCCCTTAGGAAATCTCTGCTCCAGGCGTTTTCCTTCTCAAGAAGTCCCTCCCGGAGTCACAATGTCACTGGACGAAGATGCTGCCGGGCATCAACAGTTATGTGAAGTTTTCAATAATCTGTTTTTTTGAGTTCTACTTAAAAAAATTTAGTGTTTTTCATTCTTTATTTTTTAAGGGTGCATGTTATTCTATAACAAAAGCAGAAGGACTATAATAAGTTAAGTCAAATAAGAACACAAAGACCATTAATGAGAAAACAAGAATAGCTAGAAAATGAAAGTTACATTTCCAATAGGAGCTCTCTTTTCCTTTGTCTCCACACAAATAAACATACATATAGACCACCACATGGAACACAATGTAACATAATATGCCTGCTCAATATTGTCCCTTCACTTTTTGCAATAAATCAGAGCATATTCTGCTCCTTCCCTTCGGGCTTATTGGATATATGACGTTCCCATGTGCCTGAATAGCTCATACTTCAAATTTGTAGGGAATGTACCCCAAAAATGTCCCCACCTACAAGCCCTTCGATTCGGGGTGACCCTTGAAATAATTCATGAACTTTGGCAAAATCACAAACAAACTACTATTGTTTGTAGTATGGTCCAAATTTGCCATTATTAGTTTTTTAGCTCAAATATGCCATTCATATCTAAATGAACTAAATTTGCCCACTTTCTATTAAATAGCAAGAATATTTTTGTGTGAAAAGGGTACATTTTGTAAGAAAAGGTCCTGGATGACACTATTCTAACTGAAATAAGTATATTTTGTTATAAATACAGGAAAACTGGTGATTTACAACTCATTGAATGTGTTAGGATTTGTGTAGAAATTGGGCAATGTGGAAATCAAATAAATGCATTTTAGAAATGATTCATTACTGCCACATATTAGAAGCGATAGTTTAATATTGAATTGACCACTGAATTCAACAAAGAGTGGCTAATTTGGTCAAATTAAAAACATGAGTGATATATTCAATTTAAAAATTTTATAGTGGAAATTTGGACCCAGTCACAAACATGATAGTTTTCTTTATGATTTGTTTCATAAGCTTTTGGGTAAATTACAATTTGCCCTCGAAATCTATGTGATATTACATTTTACCCCTATTTTAGAAATATAGATTTTAGCTATGTCTTTTTAACACTATCCAATAGCAACTTCTGAAATCTTAATTAAAACTGTGTGGTAGCCATCCTCCAATAACTGTAGTCTGTATGTGTTCACACCCACTTTTATCCGAGTACTAATTTTCTTTGGTTCTAGGTTAAGAAAATTAGTTTAGGTGGCATCTTCATTTTTATGGGCAATTTGATCAATTTTTAGGATATTTGGGTCATCTTTGTTATTTTACAGTTAGTTGGTTTAATTGTATTTAGGTTACATTGTTATTTGTATTATAAAACTTTAGGAATTTAGATTGGTTGTTTAGGATTAAAATAGGAATTAATTTAGTTTAGGCATTAATTTAGAGTTCTAAAGATTTTGTAGCGTCAATTTAGGCAAAAGGAGAAAGTTTGGGTGGAAACCGAGAGTTTTTAGAATATTCTAGCCAAACTTTAGGGCAAATCTGACAACTCCTAAGAGTTTGGGGCAAATCTAGTAAAAATATGAAATTCTGGGCAAATTTGCACAAATTTGTGATTTTTTGGTCTAATTTGATAAATCCTAAAAGTTTTTGGCTTAATTGACAAATTAGAGAAGTATTTGGTGATATTAAAAATTTGCATAGAAGGTGGGGCAGAATCATCAAATCAACAGTTTTCGTAGACTTGAACAAGTATTCTGACTAAATTATATCCTAACAGATAATAATCACTTCCAATTAGCAATGGCAATTGGGTGGGTCAGGTCAGGTTTGGGTTAGGTCATTCAGGTTCGGGTCTACTCGAGTTAGTATGAATTCGGGTCCAGGTCGGGTTCAAGTCCAGTCATTTGGGTTCGGGTTGATTTTAGTTGAGTTGATTTCGGATTCGGGTTGGGTTGGGCCAAGTTTATTTGGGTTCGGGTTCACTTCAGGTTGGTTAATTTTAGTCTCAGGTAACTTCAGGCCAGTTTTCGGGTCAAATTCGGGTCAACCTTTGTGTTCATGTAGGTTACTGGTGTGAAGTCAAAACGATTGAATCTATTAATTTTTTTTTAATTTAAATCAAATAATTCAATTTTTTGTGTAATTTAATTTAAATTAAATTTTCATTTTTTAGTATATTTAACTAAAATATTCATAAAAATCTTATTCATTATAGTTTAGTACACATTTAAGTAATTTAACATTGATAGCAATATTTGATTGTTTTTCTAAACTTATACCCTTTAACTATCATTATACAGATTATTCAGATCTTCACCCAGCTATCACTCAGACATACACAACGACAATTTTGTTATGTTTATGTTTCAATGAATTTTCTTTGAAATTAAAACGAAATGCAAATCAATTTCATTATCAGTGACTAAATTTTAAAATTTAAAAAAATTTGGGTGAAAGTGCAAAGATTTAAAAAATTTTAGGATCCATGTTGTAATTATTATGGGTGACTAAAATAAAATTTTTTAAAATTTAGGTACCTTATTGCACTATACTTAAAAGTTTAGGGATGAATGTTGTAATTTTAATAATTGCCTATTAAGATCATTAAACTTACTAAATATAAAAATCACTTCTGTTGTAAAAATACAAATTTGGGATTCACTAAATATGGATGTTTTTTCCCCAAATAAGATACTTTTAATATATAGAAGTCCTAAAAAAATAGAAGTTACTAAATATGAAAATTCTTTCCCAAAAGATGAAAATTATTAAACATGAATATCTTAAAAAAAGAAATAAAACTACTAAATATGAAAGTCTCATCTTTAAATATGAGACTTACTAAATATGGAAGTACCAAAAAATGGAAATTATTAATAACGGAAGTTATCATTCCTAAATGTAAGACATACTGAATATGAAAGTCTAAAAAACTAAAAGTTACTAAACATGAAAACCTCCATATTTAGGACTGACTTAATATGGAAAAATAATGAAAGAGGAAAGTTAAGGTTTAGGGTGAAGGTTAAAATCGGGTATTATTGGGTTTAGTTATCGGGTCATCTCGGGTTCAGGTTAGGTCAGTCTCGGGTTTGGGTCATTTCGCGTTCGGATAAATTCAGGCTCGGGTCATTTTGGGTTCGGGTCAATTCAGGCTCGGGTCATTTCGGGTTTGGGTCATTTGGGTTCGAGTTTTCTTGGATTTCCCTTTATTCGGGTTTGGGTTCAGGTTCAGGTCGGGTTGGGCACAGTCAGATTTAGGTCATTGACTTTTTTAGTCAAATCAGATAAAGTCAGGTTTGGGTTCGAGTGGGTTTGTCCAGATTATTGAGTCGGGTCCGATTTTGCTATCCCTAGTTCCAATTGGATTTCGATGAGTTTAAACTCTCAAAAAAACCCTTGTTAACTACGTTTTCAACTGTCCTGCTGTAACTATGGGTCCCCACTTGAAGGAAAAAAAAAAAAAAAGAGAGAAAAAATCTGAAAGAAATAGCAGAAGCCTAAGCTTGTTCGAGAAACGGTAAAATTGCAGCTTAAGTCCCTGGTCTCGCCATCCCATACCCCCAGAAACCCTAGTCTTCTCCACCTACCGCTGCCATCCCTGGAGTATTGCCGCAGCTGCTCGACGATTCCAACCTCCCGCCTGACGACGCCAAACGCCGCCGCCGGTCTTATTTAGCCTCCCCTCGACCTCGCCTGGCCATCGTGCACTGGTTCAAGGAGCTTCTCGCCGCCATACTTGCTGAACCAAAGGAGAACAATGCTGCGCCCGCCACTTCAGCCGTTTGCTCAAACGATCCCCCGGCTCCATTCCACATCCCATTCGTCACTGTCACTGTCGGGACTAAAGCCCAGTCCTCCGATCACTCCGAAGACTCCGCAGTCGGTTGAATTAGGGCAAAAGCAGATCGCAACCCGCTAGATCCGATCCCAACCCAATTTAGGATCCGGTTGACCCAGTCAAACAATTACTTTTGGCGTAACTCCTGTTTAGTCCCTGATGTTTTATTTCATTTCATCCAAACAACTAACACTTTTCAATTTTTCAGATTGTTAACTGACAGCAAGCTTTTTATTGTTCTTTGTTTATTTGCTTGTTTGGTCCTGCATCAATTTAACCATTAAATTCACATAGGAATATAACATAGGATGTTTATTTGTTTATCTCTTTGTTTATTTTTTTTCTTTTTAATTTCAAAATAGTTTGATTTTTATTTTGATTTGAAACTCGTAATGCATCTTGAAAAAAGGAATAATGCACAAAAACAATTCATTAGGTTAGTTCCTTAATTGATTAGATCTAATAAAGTCTTTAGATTTCAAGGACATTTAAGATTTAACATCTGATTGGTCAGGTAAGATCCACGGTTTAGAATTAAATTAAAACTTCAGTGTAATTAAATAAAAATCATTAAAATTATTTTCATCAACGATTGAAAAAAAGAAATAAAATTTAGGAAAAGATAAAACCGAGCCTCATGGCACTAATTTTCGGCTACTATGATAAAGTTATTTTAGCGTAACCTTATTCCCGAACCTATCGAACTCTCGTAGATCATTTTAAGGTATCCAATCGATCTAGGTGAAACTAATTGATGATAACTCCCAAAAACACATTGCTACAACTTGGTGACTTCACTGTGGACGACACTAGCCATAAAAGGGTTTGGTTTTCCTCTGTTCTTTATTTGTTTGTTTCTTACTTATTAACTTAATATGTTGTGTTTTTTTTTTGGGTTCCAACACATACACACTTTGACATGCATAATGAGCTCAATACTCAAGCTCATTCCTTCAAAGTTTTGCAAAATATCCTCGTTAGGCTAGTCATGTGAGACAATACTCTCCACGCTTTCTCTAATTTTTAGTAGCAAGTAGTGTTACCCAAGTGTGACGATAATAGCCCCATGGGACCATGAAAGCTACGACTTGAATTAATCTTTCCCCACATAACCTTTGTGGGTGAGAAATTTGGCCTTTTTTAGTCTATTAGGAGTTAGTAAGAAGGATTCAAGAACCAACCCATGACCTTTTCTCCCAAAAAACCACCTATGCATATAGTGACCATAGACCTATCCACTAGGATTTCTATAACAAGACACGCATTATTTAGTTAGTTTGCTTCATTCTTCTTGAAACTTGTTTGATGTTATAATAGCAATCTTTTTATTGTATATTATTATACCAATGTTACTAACTCTTTTGTCATTAGACCATTTTTGTTACTTTGATTTGTGAGTTTTTGCTTAAATTACTTGTTCTCTTTATGTTGTTTTTTTTCATGGTTCTAATTTCTCTTATTATTTTCCATATCAATTCTATTCTAACTTGTTACTAAATTTATTCTTTTCTTGTCCTTTTGTTTTCTTAAACAAACTTTTCATTCCATGCATCAAAATCATATATTAAGCTATACTTATTCTTAAGTTCCTTACAATAACAAGTTTTGAAGTTTCATAGTTGTAAATAATCAAACTCATTCATTGCATGCATACATCAACCCTCACTTTCATGCATTGATACTACAAAATGATCACTTTATTTAAGGTACAAGATTTTCATCCCAAGTTGGTGCATCGACAAAAGATATTAAACAAGGCAAACGCAATCTTCAAGGAGACTTCATGCAATTCTTGGTTAAGGGAAGTTTCTATGCCCCTTTTCATGGATGAAAAAAGCATCTCTTTGAGAAGAATTTTAAAGCTAGATCCAACCAAGAGGTCTACACACATTTGTGAATGATGGGGAATCCTTCGAGTGGGGTTGTATCTTTGAGAGCTTACCAAAGTAACTTGATAGTAAAAATCTCATAGATTTAGTCCACAATCTAGGGTGTAGTCTTTGTTGAATGGATATCTATTTTCTTTTACAGTAAAAGATGTAACATGTACATGTCACTGCCTTTTAATAGAAATTCACATTTTACATTTGTTTGACCATTTTTGCCATTATACCATTCATTTTACCCTGCCTCACATTATACTTTCTTTCATAAAAAAACACAAACGTGACAATGCCACCCATGGGTGGAAATGAGAGTTCGACAATGGTGACTTCAAAAATATTGCCAAATCTAGAAGGAAGAACTCTATGTGGCACCTTACCTTTTATAAGGATGGGGTACCTCAACCTTAGTACAAAAGGTTTTTTCATTGGATTTTGGAAAAACATAGTCCTTATTGCATTAAATGGCTCCAGTGTAATCTTGTGATTGCTCAACCAAAAAATGTTCATGATTCCTCAAAAAGAAAACAAAAAAAACTCCTCCAAAATTCAAGAGGAAGCAAATGCAAAAAAAGGCAAATTCAAAGGAAGGAAAAAGATCGGGAGCAAGGTGAAGCAACAAATGTCGTCACTTGAGTCATCTCATTTTAGGACTATTTCATGCAAACACTACAAGAGGTATTAAGCATTTCACAAAATTTCTTTTATCGCATGCCCCCAAGTCATCAAATCCATAGTTCATGAAAAAAAAATAAGAAAGAAAAGAAAAAGGGTTTTCTAGGCTATAAACCTTTAACATAGCCTAGGCAAAGGTTAGACCACAAACAAAAATAAAAATAAAAATGAAAAAAAAGGGGGAAAAAAAGTAAAGTGAGTTATGGATTCCATACTTAAAACCTGCAAAGGTAGTTTAGAAGAAAAAAGACAATATTCAAGGCAAGTTCTCAAGAATCAAGCAAGATTTAGATCAAAGTAGTATGATTGGGGCTATTCTCCATTGTGTTTTTCAAAAGCAAACCATCATGAGAGTTGGGGGGCAACATATGATATTCAAATCTTTGGAAAATATGGTAGGTTCGGGATTAGCACTATCAATTTTTTAAGGCAATCAAAACTACTCACGGGTGACATTGAAAGGCCTTTCTTTTACACTGTTGAAACTTGGCCAACTTCTTTTGAATCGTTACAACATGACCCTCCTCTTTTAACTCAACCAAGTATTTATCTCTTAATACTATTCATCAACAAAAAGACCACCATCATGTTTCTACCTTTTACTTTGTGCAATTTGCATTTTTTAGTTCGAAAAGGGAAGAAAAACAGAACATCTTGATCAAATACAAGGATTGTAAGTTAGTTTGTTAAACTTTAAAAATTGATGAAAGTTTTTCTTTAAGGCTAAACCATTATTCATTAATATGTGTGGGTCAAAAGCATGGAAATGGCCTAAGTTTCTTCTTAAAAAGATGCATTTATTGGACACATTGGGGGCATTAAGCATTGAACACCAATATGGCCACAAAGGAGCAAAGGATGCACATTCGTGGATCATGATTCCTGAGGCAAAGTAAGGAATCACAAGCACCTTAAAAGGGAGGTTTATGGAGGTAAATATGAATCTAGACTTGGAGTTAATCATCTCTCCAGCATCACAATTTTTTCAAATAACCTATGCATTTCACTTATTGAGATTCTTGTTAATTTTTTTTCAAAGTCATTCATCATTCATTATAAGCAACATAACTATTATGCATAGTGCATATTCCTTTAAAACAGTTTTAAAGATAAGTCTTGTAAAAACAAAATTTGAGGAATATCTACAAGAATCTCTAGAAGGAAGACTATTAAGAAGCATGGATTAAAGGTGTTACGGTGCACAACAAAGCTTGGGAATTAGGAAACGGTTCAATTCTTAAGGGAAGCAACAATTCAAGGTGAATTTCATTAAAGAAAGACCAAAGAACACCAACATAAACATTCAACTAGGAGCTTTTCGAGATTAAAGTTGAGGTAAGTTTTTTACTCCTAAGGAAATCGTCACTTATTTTCATGCTTGGGGTTTTCATTTGAAGGATGCCATTCGTAGGTTGCCATACCATTTCCCAAAACATCCTCATCATAAAGATATATTTGAGAAGTTATTCTCTTAAGGTATCATTTTTCTCAAAGCTCATTTTCAAACATTCTCATGGTACTTTTTTAAGATATCTTAAGACTTTTTTTAACTCTCAAGGATCAAGGTTTCTTGTAGGACAAGTTTCTTTTGTCTACAATTTCTCATTTTTAAGATTCACTCATTTTGTGGAAATTTCAGCTTTTTTGAAATGCACTTATTTTATAGAATTTCTCACTTTCAAGATTCACTCATTTTGTAGAATCTTCAACTTTATTAAAATTTACTCATTTTGTGAAATTTCTTCACTTTTAAGATTTACTCATTTTATGAAATTTTTGGCATTTCTAAAATTCACTCATTTTGTGAAATTTCTTCCTTACTAGATTCACTCATTTTGTGGAATCTTTGAATTTTTTAAATTCACTCATTTCATGGAATCTTTAGCTTTTTAAAATTCACTCATTTTATAGAATTTCTCACTTTTAAGATTCACTCATTTTTCTGGAATCTTTAGCTTTCTTAAGATTCAATCATTTGGTGAAATTTCTCATTCATTTTGTGGAATCTTTGGCTTTCTTGAAACTAACTCATTTTGTAAAATTTCAAGTTTTGAAATCACCCTTTTTGAAAATTCACACTTTTGATGGAATTATTGTATTCAGATGATTTCTTGGAAATTTTTACTTGAGATAACAAAGATAAACCAAGGTTCCAAAGATATGGTAATTCTCTTCCTTGTAATTTAGGTTAAACCAAGGTTTGAAATAAGAAAGATTTCTCTACCTCATCATATTTAAAGAAAAGTCAAACTGAGGTTTCAAAGAGAAGATAATTTTCTTCCTCATAACTTGGGCAAACCAAGGTTTTAAATGAGAAAGGTTTCTCTACCTCGTCATATTTAAAGAAAAGCTAAACCAAAGTTTCAAAGAGAAGGTAATTCTCTTCCTTGTAACTCGATCAAACTGAGATTTTAAATGAGAAAGATTTCTCCACCACATCATATCTAAAGAGAAATGGCTAGAGAAAGTTCTTTGCCTATAAAAGGAAACAGTAAAAGATAGTGCTCTACCTTAAAGGAATTTAAAGGTGGTAAATAGACAGAGTTCTCTACCTCAAAGGTCATCAGAGGTGGTAAAGAGTCAGAATGCTCTACCTCAAAGGAATTTAAAAGTGGTAAAGAGACAAAGTTTTCCACCCAAGGATCATCAGATGTGGTAAAAGTCAGGGTGCTCAACCTCAAAGAAATTTAGAGGCTGAAAAGAGACAGATTTCTTTACCTTAAAGGTAATAAGAGGTGGTAAAGAGATGGTTCTCTACCTCTTAAATCATGGTAAAAGATAGTTCTCTGTCAAAGGTAAAACAAATGAAAGATGGGTTTCTCTTTTCCATTGAAAGGTTTTTATAGAGGAAAATGATAAGAAAGGTTCTATAACCCTTCAAGAAATGAGGAAAGGATTCTCCTCTCAAATTTAGAAGCAATAGGGAGGTTTTTATTACAAAAGGTTAGGAAAGTTCCTAGGCCTGGTAAATAATGAGGAAATTTTTTTTCTTCTTAGATTCTTAAATAATATAAGGGTTCTTATCGTTGATGTATTAAAAAAGGTTTCTTATCCTCGAAGAGGACGAAAAAGTTTTTTTCCTCAAAATTTTTTGTAGTGAGAAGGCTCTCATTGTCCAATGAAAGGTCGGACACAATTTGGTAATGGCTTTGCATGCATTACGTTCCATGAAACATGCAAAGAAGGGCAGCTGTTGACACCTAACTTTGTCCGAGTACTAATTTTCATTTAGTTATAGGTTAAGAAAATTAGTTTAGGGGACATTTTCATTTTTTAGGGTAATTTGGTCAATTTTTTAGATATTTTGGTTACTTTTGTCATTTTAGGGTTAGTTGGTCTAGTCACATTTGGGTTACATTATTGTTCTTGTTATAAAACTTTAGGAATTTAGATTGGTCATTTAGGGTTAAAAGAGGAAGTAATTTAGTTTAGGCATTAATTTGGAGTCCTAAAGATTTTGTAGCATCAATTTAGGCAAAAGGGGAAAACTTTGGTGGAAACCGAGAGCTTTTAGAATGTTCTAGGCAAATTTTAGGGTAAATTTGGCAACTCTTAAGAGTTTGGGACAAATCTAGCAAAATTATGAAATTCTATGTAAATCGGCTCAAATTTGTGAAATTTTGGGCTAATTTGATAAATCCTAGAAGTTTTGGGTTCAATTGACAATTAGAGAAGTATTGGATGAAATTGAAAATTTGCAGAGAAGGTGGGGCAGAATCATCAACTCCAGAGTTCTCCTAGACTTGGAAAAGTGTTCTTGCCAGATTATATCTTAACAGATGATAACCACTTCAAATTGGATTTAGATGAGTTTAAACTCTAAAAAAACTCTTGTTGACCACGTTTTCAACTTTTCTACTATAAATGTGAGTCCCACTAGAAGGAAAAAAGAAGAAAAAAGCTTAAAGAAAGAGCAAGAACTTAAGGGCCTGTTTAGTTGTAGAAAATTTTCAGAACGTTTTGAAAAATTTTCTAAAAAATGAAAAAAGAAAATAAAATGTGTTTGTATGATGAATTTTCATTTCTAGTTTTCCAAGAGAATAATTTTCCAATTTTTTAACAATTGGAAAACACCTTTTTTTGTTGTTTTCTATTTTTCTAAAACTGAGAAACATGGTTTTCTACAGTTTTAAAAATCTCGCCCCAAAATCACAAGTTCTCTCGGCTCTCCTTTGCTCGACTTTCTCTCCAACCATGTCGATCCATACAAGCCTAGCGTTCTGATCCGGCTTGCACTGTGTTGTTCAAACTCCGCACACCGGTTCCTTGTTGCTTCTGTTGCTGCATCGTGAAAGACCAAAAGCCCCTGGACCGCGATTTTGGTTTGCTATCGATCAACTTCCTTTCATTATCGCCGCCAGAAAAAGCTTCTTAAAAGCCGAAATTGTCGTCCACAAGAACCCAAGCCGCTGCTGCTCTTGTCCAGCCATCAATAGCCAGAAATCGTAGAGGTGAAGAAATAAATAGGAAACATATCCGCAAACCTGACCCGTGAAAAATTCATTCCCTTTTGGTCAAATTCTTAGCTAAGGCCCTTGTCTCTTATATTTGTTTGTTTTGGTACTTAACTCTTCTCTGCTTTGCCGCTTAGACACTGACAACACTATTTTTTTTAAGCCATTTTCATTCAATTTTCATTTGCATGCTTGCTTGACCAATGAATTGATTTAGTTATCAACATCACATAGGACTATAGGTTTAGGTTAGTTGGGTTAGTAATTTAGTTTTCTGAATAATTTACTTATTTTTTATTTTTTGAACTAAACATACTTACCAATTTTTCTTTAAAAAAAAATGCTTTCCAATGAAAACAACTAAACATATTTTCTAAAGAACATTTTAAAAATTTGTACATAGAAAATAAAAAATGAAATCAGAAAATGAAAATGAAAATTGTTTTCTATATCCAAACCCCCCTAAGCTTGTTTGAGAAACGAGAAAATTGCATCTTAGGTCCCTGGTCTCACCATCCCATATCCCCAGAAACCATAGTCTTCTCCACCTACCGCTGCCATCCCTGGAGTATTGCCGCAGCTGCTCGACGATTCCAACCTCCCGCTTGACGACTCCAGAAGCCGCTGCCGATGTTATTTAGTTGCCCCTCCGCCTCGCCTGGCGTCGTCCACTCGTTCCAGGAGCTTCTCGCCGCCATACTTGCTGAACCAAAGAAGAACAATTCCGCGGCCGCCACTTCAGCCGTTCGCCCAAACCATCCCCCGCCGCCGTTCTACATTCCATTCGTCGTTGTCACAGTCGGGACTAAAGCCCAGTCCTCCGATCACACAGAAGATGCCACCGTCGGTTGAATTAAGCCTAAACCCGATCGCAACCCGCTAGATCCGAACCCAACCCGATTTAGGATCCGGTTGACAAATCATTCAATTGCTGTTGGCATAAATCCTGTTTAGTCCCTAGTGTTTTATTTCATTTCATCCAAACCACTAATACTTTTCTATTTTTCAGATTGGTCATTGACAGCAAGCCTTTTATAGTTCTTTGTTTATTTGCTTGTTTGGTCATGCATCAATGTAACCATTAAATTCACATAGAAATATAACTTAGGATGTTTATTTGTTTATCTCTTTATTTTTTTTCTTTTTAATTTTATATTAATTTGATTTTTATTTTTATTTGAATCTCATAATGCATCTTGAAAAAACTAATAATGCACAAAAACAAGTCATTAGGTTAGTTGCTTAATTGATTAGATATTTTTGTTTACCTCATCATCTAAAAATTAAAAAGAAACTAAATTAAGGTGATTGTAAAATACTCAATAAATTTCCAAGTATCTATTATTGGTGGATTTGATGAAATCTCAAGGCGGATTATTTGTTTAAATCGGATTGATCTAATAAGATTCACCATTTGAATATGATGTTTTTTTCAAATTATTAGTGGATCTGGTAAAGTCCCTAGATTTTATGGACATCTAAGATTCCACATTCGATTAGTCTAGTAAAATTCACAGTTTGGAATTAAATTAAAAATTAAGTGCAATTAAATAAAATTTATTAAAATTATTTTCATCAACAATTAAGCAAAGAAATAAAATTGAAAAGAAGATAAAATCGAGCCTCATAGTACCAATTTCCGGGCATTATAATAAAGTTATTTTAATATAATCGTACCTCTGCCTCAAACTCTCAGAAACCATTTTAAAATATCTAATCGACTTAGGTGAAATCAATTGGTGGCGACTCCTAAAAAAATGTTGCTATAGTATGGTACTCTTTTATAGAAAAATGGCATGTTAAATAATCAAATCTTTTCTTCCTGTAAATATAAAACTGTTTTTTAAGACAGGAAAGTATATGGTAGGGAGCAAAGTGTATATTCTTGAACTAGAGAGGCAATCTGTAGTATCACCTAGACCATGGGGCAAAATTATAATTAACACTGAACTTTTTGTATGAGCTAAGGAACGCCACAGCCCTACAATATTTCTGCTAGCATGGATCATTGGGCAGCTAAAGTTGTACTATTTTAAGATTAAACCTTCCTTCTTTACAACTTTTAATTTATAATGCATTTGCTCGAAATTAACTTATAAGCGGTTAATATCACTTGCTTTTTTCGATTTTTCCCTTTAAAGCTTATGTCAAAATTTGTTTGAGAAAATAATTTTTATGACCCTTTCTTAACATGCTTAGAAAAAGAAAGGAAAAATGAATGAAAAAGCTTATGTTTTTTTTCTAAAAATTTTCTAAAAGTGGTTGTTTAGTTTCTTAAAATTTGGAGTTTCAGTGAATATGCAAGCTAAGCAAATAATTACTAATAATCACTTACCGAAAGTCAATTTTGATAAAACTAGGTTTTGAAGCGGTGAAGTCAGCGGATTTAGGGTTTAGGAAAGATCCTTGGTTGGGTAATGAGGCTTTAAATGTTAGATATTCTAAACATCGTAGGTTTTCATCCAATCCAAAAGCTTTGGTTTATGAGATGGGATTTTGGGAGGGAAACACTTGGGTATGGCAATGTCATTGGCCTAGACAATCTAGGGAACATGTACTGGGAGATTTTACAAGAGCTATGCAATTCTTTAAAAGATATTTCTTTGAATAGGTTATCTTCAAACAAACTATCTTGGAACCTAAACAGGAATGGTGAATTCTCCACAAAATCTTTGATAACCCTAGTGGACTCTACACATGCACAAGTAGCAAATCACACATTCAAACACATATGGAACTCCTGGTGTCCAATGAAAGTTAAAGTTTTATGAAAAACTATCCAAGGCAGAATTCCTTGAAGGAAAAGCTTGGCAATCAAGGGCTCCATAAACCTGATTGGTCTTGCCCCTTTTGCAAAGAACATTAAGAAGATGCTAAACATATACTCTTGGGATGTAGGCCATCCTTAAAAATTTGGCAGTAAGTGTTTGCTTGGTGGGGTTTCAATTTCAGCAATGCAACAAATCTCCTCTAGGTCTTTAAACTGCCACATGCATATATAGGAACATCAAGAATTGCAAACTAATAAAGAGCTCAAGATGTCACTGCAAAAGCTACCGTGTGGAATATTTGGCTTGTCCACAACAACCTTATTTTCAACAATAAAACAACTTATGGGTTTGATTTTTATCATCTATCTGGTTGTTGTCTTTCTTTTGGATATTCAAGAAGGCAAGAATTTAGCACCTTCTTTTAAAACTTAGTCCCTTAACCTTTTTCTAGTAGTTTAACTAATTATGCTTGTTCTCAGATTGGAGGTCTATTATGCTTTCTTCCTCTAATTTTGTACTATGTATCTAGTGATTCGCTGGCCAATTAATATATTCTACTCTTTGCTAATAAAAAAAATGGTGAAATTAGTGTTTAGTCAAACTAAATTTTTATGTAAATTAAGAAACGTTATAGATACCTTATCAAATGAGAGGGTATTGAGGAGTTTAAGTTTGTTTTGTGTTAGTGGAATTCTATATGGTTTAGGGTATTAGCCCCAACGGTATACATACACCCAAATATTAATAAATATAGGGCCAATACAATGAAAACCAAAGTTCATCTTCTTAGAGTGAATTAGTTTACAAACTATAAGGTTGAGAAAAGCTACCTTTGTAGATGAAATTAGGCTAGTTTTTTTTTTTGAATAAAATGTCTGTTTCCCCAAAAAAAAAATATTCCTTATATAATATTATTTATATTATATGTTTAATTTTTTTGATTAGCAAAAAAGATATATTGATAATAGCATGGGGCCGCAAATAAGTACAAAAATTCTACCTATAAAATCCCCACCTTATGAACAAAAGTTATGTCAAATGCAGAATAGATTTTAGACACCAATGTGTAAAGGAAAGAGGAGCTCTACCTGATCTAAAAGAAAGCCAAATGAACGAAAGGGATTTACTTGAAGAAACAATGTCGATGTGACTGAGTCTAGCACCATTAAAGATAAAATTGTTCTGAGTCTTCCACAAAAACTAAATTGTACCTTTAAATATTGTATCCCAAAGCTTGCAAGCATCTAAAAAGAATGAACTTGAATAAGCCTATGGCATAATTTAGACTAGAATCCTGCTACTGTCAAAGGAACCCCCCATGAAGAATAAAAAGACCCCTAGATCTTTTGTAAGAAACTGCACCTTAAAAATAAATGTAGTACCTTCCTATTCAAAATTGCAAAAAGGGCACATTTTATCTAGTTGTAAGGCTCCATGATGCAACAAGTTGATTTTGGTTGGGATTCTGTCCTGCAAAGCCTTTCATAAGAAGAATTTTATTTTAAATAGGAACTAAGGACTTTAAGTAAAGCTTGGAATCTGTAGAGCTATCATTCGTTAGTGTGTGTCTAACTTTCTGGCCAAGGAATTGATTGAAAATTCACCAATGCTACTCAATCTCCATGATAATTTGTCTTTCACAAGCCTTTCAAGATTACAAAATGAAAAATAAGTAATAGCTCCTGAAAATCTCCTTCTACTCTACCTCTCAACTACCTATCCCAATCTAACTCCTATTCCCAAAACTCTCCTGCCTAATAAGCCATCTTAGAGATATAACCCTCAGGAAAAGATGACAATCTACATAATCTTAGGAATTTAGACAACAAACTTTCATTGCCTACTTATTTGTTCAACCAAAATTAATTTTAGAACCATCATCTAACTTCCATTCTAGATACTCATTGAGTATAACACCTTTTTTCCCCTAAACTTACACCTATACAAGCTATCTCTCCTCAAGCAGACCTAAAAGAACAGTACCCCAAACTTCCTTCATTTCCATACGAACAAATTATAATTCCTTTCCATAATACATGATGACATACCACACCAAATGGATTTGGTGACTTAATTCATAAAGACCACACAAATTTTTTATGCACGAAGTCAAGTTCACATAGAACAAATGAGAGAACAAATCTCAAGCAATTCTATAAACTTTGAAATTTGACTTTTAGAAGCTAAGTTTTGGCCTTTAATGTAGATTATTGGCTATGTAGTTTGATTTTACTACAAGATAAATAAAACAAAGCCCCTGAAAGACTATAACCCCTAAATAAAATAAAAATCACCTAAGAAACTATCCTAGCTAGAAAATAAGTCTAATATTCAGCAAAACCAAATAAACATGCTAAAATGTACATGTTATTCTAGCTCACACTTAAGTAACCCAATATGGCAACTAAAAGGTCTAGTAAGCTAGGCTACTAAATGCTCAAGCTCACAATCGGGTGCACCTAAGGTGGGTTGGGTGCACCAATGGGCCCAGGAGAATGTAAACTTGCTCCTGGGCACTTTGAACCATGGTCATGTCCTAGGATGCACATGTGCTTTAAGGTGTATGCACAATAGGTGTATGTGTGGTTTAAGGATACATGTAAGCCTTCATGCACCATGGTGTCTCTTGGATCTTTGAGTGCTTAAATGGTGCTTCAAGGTGTTCCTCCATGTTTCCTACTTTTTCATGCTTGAAATGTTGTATACAAAGCCCATGTAATGCTTCTTCAAACTCTTTAGTCATTTTTCTTGTCATAGGTCCATGTGAGATCCTTAATAGGTCCTTCACCATGCTTAAAGAGTTATCATCAACTCCCACCTCCTTAGAAGGATTCCTCCTCAGATTTGCGTGGTCAAATAAAGAGAAATCAACCATATTAACTGTAGCACTCACATTATTCTCTTCTAGCAAATCAAATTTGTAGACATTGTCACTAATTTTCTTCACAACTTGAAAAGGACCATCTCTTCTTGGATGCAACTTTGTCCTCCTTTATACAAAAAATGTTTCCTTTCTCATATGTACCCACACCCAATCTCTAGGCTCAAAAGACACTATTTTACGCCCTTTATTGGCTGCCTTTGCATATTGTTGGCACCACTTCTCAATTTGAAACTTTACCACCCCATGAAGCTCATTAACCAAGCATGCATTTCTTTCACCATCTATACTTGAAAGCTCATTAGTAGGTAATGGTAAAAGATCTAAAAGAGTTAATTGATTAAAACCATACACAATCTCAAAAGATGAGTAACTCATAGTACCATGTATAGTCCTATTATATGCAAATTTTATGTGTAGTAAGCAATCTTCCCATGATTCAAGTTCTTTTTAATGAAAGCTTTAAGTAAAGAACTTAGACTTCTATTTGTTACCTCAGTTTGTCTATCAATTTCTAGGTGGCATGAAGTTGAAAACATAAGCTTTGTACTAAGCTTTCCCTACGATGTCCTCCAAAAGTGGCTTAAAAACTTGGAATCTCTATCAGACACAATTGTTCCTGGGACTCCATGAAGGCATACAACCTCTCTAAAGAACAAATCAACTAGTTTTGTTGCATCATCTATCTTGTAGCATGCAATGAAGTGCGTCATCTTTAAAAATTTATGTACAACAACAAACGCAAAATCTTGCCCTCCTTTGACCTTAAAAACTCCTACAATGAATTTCATAGAAATATCAATCCAAAGATGTGAAGCTATTGGTTATAGAGTATACAAACTGTGACTTGTTTGTGTGGATCTCTTGCATGTAATAAATTGGTCACAAACTCTCTTCACATCTTTTTCCATAAACTCTCTTAACATATTTCTCTATATGATGCTAATAAAAATGTTCTTTCATCACGTGCAATGTCTTAGGCACACTAAAATGCCCCATCAAATTGCCACTATGTGTCTCATTTATAAGCAACTCCCTCAAAGATGTTTGAGGTACACAAAACCTATTTTCTTCAAATAAAAATCCATCCAATTAATAAACTTGTCAAACATAATCTTAGCACATTTTGAATAGATTTCTCCAAAGGCAGAATCAGAAAAATGCAAATTCTTCAAATGCTCAAATCCAAGCATTTTAGCATGTAAAGCATAAAGTAAGGTATACCTTCTTAAAATATTGTCCTTACTTTCCTCATATTTGATGACATATAGGAAGGATTCTATGAATTCAACCCATCTTGTATGTCTCTTGTTCAACTTGCCTTGGCCCTTAAGATGCTTACACACTTCATGATCAATGTGAATCACAAACTTTTCATGGCTGCACCATTGAGTTTCTCACTAAAATAAGCAATGAAAAAGCCTTTTTGCATCAAGATAGCATCAATACTTATTCTTGAAGTATCAAACTTAATTTTGAAAGCTTTAGCAAAATCAGGACGTGTTAAAACTGGTGTATTACACAACTTATCCTTTAACATTTGAAATGCATTATCTTGAGCTTTCTCTTACTTAAACCCAACATTATTTTTGACAATTTTAGTAAGAGGCTTTGCAATAGTAAAAAAATTTCTAACAAACCTCCTATAAAAATTAGCTAACCTTTAAAATGATCATACCTCAGAAATAAAAGTCAGAATTGGCATTCTCTGATGGCTTTAAACTTTTGTTCATAAACGTCAACTCCTACAGAACTCACCACATTATGAAAGAAAAGAACCTTATTAGTACAAAAAAAGCACTTAAGATTAGCATACAACTTTTGCTCTCTTAATGTACCAAGCACTTATCTTAAATGTTCCACATGATCCAGTAAGGCATATGCTATAAACCAAGATATCATTGAAATAAACAATAATAAACTTGCCTATATAATCACACAAAACATGATTCATAAGTCTCATAAAAGTGCTTGGTGCATTAATCAAACCAAATGACATTACCAACTACTCATAAAGACCAAATTTGGTTTTAAAAGCTATTTTCCACTCATCCTATTCATCTTGCTAATTTGATGTTGTCCACTCTTTAAATCAATCTTTGAAAACATAGTAGAACCATGCAATTCATCAAGCATATCGTTAAGTCTAGGGATAAGATGTATATACTTTACAGTGATTTTGTTGACAGGTCGACAATCCATGCACATGCACCATATTACGTCTTTCTTTGGTACCAAAAGCACAGGTACAACATGTGAACTAATGCTCTCTCTCACATACCCCTTTGCCAACAAATCTTCTATTGGCCTTTGAATTTCCTTAGTCTTCTCAGGGTTAGACTTATATGTAGGCCTATTTTGAATAGGTTCTTCATGGTCTAAATCAATTTGATACTCTATGCATCAGATTGGAGGTTGGCCTCCCATTTCCTCAGGGAAAACATTCTCAAAGTTCTGTAACAAAGACAAAACACCACTTGGAAGAAAAGTTAGCTCATGTGTACCAAGATAAGATTCTTTGTCAAACAAAAGAAACACCAGCCTTTATGCTTTAAGGGCTTGCCTTACATCTCTCATTTTTGTCATACAGCACTCTATTCTTTTCTCAACTTGCCCCTCTTTCTTTTTCCCTCAGAAACTCTCAACTCTATCTTTGTTCTAAACTTCATTCTCTTCATTGGCCTCCCAAGTAAAATGTGACAAGCTTGCATAGGAACCACATCACATAACACAATAACTTGATAATAACCAATCTTAAAAGGAATGAACACTTGCGTTTGAACCTGAACCTCACCATTATTATTGAGCCATTACAACTTGCAAGGTTAAGGATGTTGATGTGTAGGTAGTTGCAATTTCTCCACCAAAGTGTTGTTAGCCACACTTGTGCAACTTCCTCCATAAATGATCACACTACACAACTTGTCATTTACACAACACTTTATGTGGAATATGCATTCTCTTTGGTCATCCTTCTCTTTAAGTTGCATACTTGGGGCCCTCATTGCAACTAGACTTAAGAGTCCGTCCTTGGCCCCCACTACTAGAGGATCATCCTCCAAAGGTGGCATTCGTCCTCTTCATTAAACTCTTCCTCATACTCAGTCTCAAGCTCTCCTTCATCATAAATGTAAAAAATTTGCAAACCTGAGCCAAATAACCTTTACCCCTGCACTTATAGCACACAAACTCCTTAGTTCTTTCAGAATTTTACGACATAGGGCCACTTTTTGTCTAGGAAGTGGCCACGGGTCCTTTGGAAAAGCTTTTAGGCTTAGATTTTGTAATACCCCTCCTTTGCTTCTTGGACATGCTACTTCTTCAATTGGCTGCTACATCTTGAATGGGACATGATGCCCTTGATCTTTGCATCATTCTTTCAGCTTTAGTGGCCTAATGTAGCAAGTTAGCCAATATCCAAATAATTAACCATCTCCACTTTGTTCACAATTTTTGGATTCAGGCCATTCAAGAATCTTGTCATTGTAGCCTCCTCATCTTTAATAACTTGAGCTCTAATGAGTGTCATCTTCAAATCCTTACAATAATCCTCCACAGACCTGCTACCTTGGACTAATTTTTGCAACTTTTGGTGTTTGTCTTGGTAGTAATAGCAAAGAGCAAATCTTTTTCCCATAATAGCATTAAGCTCCCTCCAAGTTATAATGGGTTCCTCATCATTCCTCTTCCTTAAAATCACCACTTGATTATGCCATACAAGAGCATAGTTAGTAATTTCAATGGTGGCTAGTTTTGCATTCTTTTCTTTGGAGTAGTTGTGGCAATCGAACACCATCTCAATCATTTGCTCTCACTCCTAATATGCATCTGGATCCCTTTTGCCTTTGATTGGTGGGATGTTACGCTTAATGGAATTTATTTGATCATCCTCACAAAGCTACCGCTTCCTTGGTTGCCTATTTGTACTATAAGCTTCTTTTTACCCATCTGGCTCCTCTAACTTTATCCCTTTATCTTTCCTAAAGATAAGATTAGTCCTATTTTGCACGGATGATGATGCCTATCTTGGAGAACTAAGCTTCATCATCTGCAGTTCTAGGTTATTCATTCAATCCATCAACTTATTCATCACAAATTGAAATGCCTCATTCTCTAACTTATTTTGTAACAATACTCTCGGTCTCATTAGCCATGTTTGATTTTTTGAAATCAAAGAGCCTTACAAATACTCCCTCATGAGTTTCACTAAAAAATATCACTCACACTCAATTTGTTAGTGGCAATTGCTAAGAAAAGTTGGTCTCAAAAGTTCTAAGCAAACCAAACCCAAAGCATACAAAAAATTGTGTGACCTTGCAAAACCAAGTAATTTTAAACACAAAACCAAGGAAAGACAAGTCTCAAGAAATTCTAGAGATGAAAGATTGCTAGAATTAGGCCTAGAACTCAAAATGAAAAACCGAGCTCAAAACAATATTTTCGATGTAAACTGAGAAAACTTATGCAAAAATACAATATTTTTCTAGAATAAACATTTTTTTACTATTTTCTGGCTTGATAAAATTCCAAGAGGGTTTCTTGCCATAAAAGAAAGCAAAGGAATTGATTCATTTTATCATAACTTAAAAAACCCTAATTCTTACACAAATTGGAATATATTTTGTCATATCGAAACAACCTAATTTTCAAACCCTATTTTTGGATTCTTTTTCTTGTTTTTTGATGAAGGAAATCAACACAAAATGAAGCAAATCAATTTTTGATGATTTGGAATGAGTTTGGCACTTTAAAACACTTATGCATGCAAATTATGCTTAGCTCACAATTTTTGAACACTTTGTCCTGAAACAATCCAAAACCAAATGGAATGAACTAGATATGAAGTAAACTGAATGGAATAGAAAAAACATGAAGGAAACACGAAGATTTGAATGTAAAGAATAAGGAAAACAAGGCTGAACATGAAGAACACAAGGAAAACCAAATTAGGCTTGAACTTGTTGTAATTAGATGTTTTAGGTTGGAAATGACTTGGAATAAGCTGAACATAAGGAAATAGATTAGATATGATGAAATATGAAGGAAACAAAAGAAATTGAATTTAAATAATGGAAGGAAATATGGCTAGACATGAGAAAAACTGGGAGAACTGAATGAAGCAAATTAGAAGCAAAAGTTTCCAAACTAGTTGTTTTTGGTATTTTCTTGACTATGACTCGAAACAAATGGTTGGAATAGAAAGATGCAGACCTGAAACACATAAGAAAAGACATGGAGCACACCTAAATGAAGAAACATAAGGAAAATAAAAAATAACAAGAATGGAATTCAAAGGATAGGATTTGTCCTTTGTTGGAACTTGTGGCTCTGATACTACTTCATGACAAACCAAATAGGAAAATATCGCAAGAATATTTTAAGCTCTAAGAATCAATGAGAACAAATAGATTTGATGACTTGATTCACAAAGATTACACAGTTCTTCATGCACCAATTAAAGTTCACACAGAACTAATGAGAAAACAAATCTCAAGAAATTGTATTAACTTTGACATAGGAATTTTACAAGCTGCGTTTAGGCCTTTAATGTAGATTATTGGCCATATAGTTTGACTCTACTAAAATAGAAAGAAAACAAAACCCTTGAAAGACTAGAACTTTAAGATGAAATAGAACTTGCCTAGGAAACTCTCCAAGCGAGAAAATAAGTCTAATATTCGGCCAAACCAGATAAATATGCTAAAATATACATGTTCACACTAGCTCACACATAAGTAACCAAATATGGCAACTTAAAGGTCTAGTAAGCTAGGCTACTTAATGTTCTAGCTTATGTAAGCTGAATTAGGTGCACCTAGGGTAGCTTGCATGCATTGATGGGTTTAGGAGAGTGTGGGCTAGCTCCTTGGTTAAACAATGGCTGTGTCCTATGGTACACATATGCTCCAGGGTGTATGCGCCATAACTTTATGTGTGGTCCAATGGTGCGTATAGATCTTCATGCTCCAATAATGTGCACCATGATGTCTTTTGGGTTTTTGAGTGTTCAAATGGTGCCCAAGGTGTTCATCCATGTTTCTAGCTTCTCTGTGCTTGAAATGTTGTATGAAAAGTCCAAGTAATGCCTCTCTCAGGACCTTAGTCCTTTTTCTAGTCATAAGTCAATGTGAGATCCATAATGGGTTCTTTGCCATGCTTGAAGGGTTGCCATCAGTACATCTCACTTAGTTAAAAACCTTCATCACCATTTAATAAGAAGAGAAAGATTCTTAGCTTCCAAACTTCCTAGGCTTAAACCCGTATATCGTTTTTCTCTTGTTACTCTATCCCATGCTGCCCAAGGGATTTTTTTTTTCTTCTAAACCTCCCCAAAGAAATTTTTTCCTGAAGGATTCCAGAGTGTTCAACATTCTAAGCAAGTAGTGAATAGTAAGAAAAAGTACATAGGCAAGCTTGTTGAACAAGATTTGATTAAAAGAACCTAGCCACCAGCAAATAACAATTTAGCCTTCCATCCTAACAATCTTCATTTAAACTTTTATATTATAGGCTTCCATGATGAATCACGTTTTATGGGGGTCTTAACTGGCACACCTAAATATGTGAAATGCAATAAATTTTTTTCACAAACTTGTTTATCGCCAAGATACTAACCTCAGATTTTGAAAAACTAATTCCAGCCAAGTTGCTCTGAGACAAATTTATTTTTAGGCCAAATATAACTTCAAAGCGCCATAAATCCCTCATAATCTACAATAAATTCTCTTTACTCCACTCTCCTATTAAGAGAGTATCATATACAAATTCCAAGTAAGACAATTCAATCCCATCACTACCTACACTAACCCTTTTTATCTCTTCTTTCAATACAGCTTTGTCCAAAATACAATGAAGAACTTGAACAACAAGTAAGAAGAGAAAAGGGGAAAGGGGATCCCCTTGTTTCAAACCCTTCTCCACTTTGAATTATGTTGTAGGATTTTTATTTACTAACACAGAAACCAAAGCTAAAGTTATGCACAACTTCATCCAACTGAGCCATTTAGAGCTAAGACCCATTGGTCTATTATAAACAGGAGAAAGTTCTAATTCACATTATCAAAAGCCATCTCAAAATCAATCTTAAAGAGTGCAACCTTCTTTTTCTTCTCTTTTGAAAAATGAACTAGCTCATTATCAATTAAAATTCATCCAAAATTTGTCTCCCCTATATAAAGGATGTTTAGATCTTACTAACAATCAAATGGATTTTCTGACAAAGCCCGTTGGCCAAAATTTTAGAGAAGATTTTATACATACATCCAATAAGGCTTATAGGCCTAAAGTCTTTAAGGAAAGTAAGGCTTGACACTTTAGGCACCAAAGTAATGAATGAGGTATTACATCCCTTGCCAAGCTTTCTAGAATTCTCAAACTCTTTAACAAAGCTGCAAAACTCCTCCTTCATAAAGTTCCAATATTTCTTAAAAAAAATGAAGGTAAAGCCATCTAGGTGAGGTGATTTGTTGCTACCACAGTCCCATATTGCCTTTTTTACCGTCTCATCTTCTATAGGTCTTTCTAAAAAAAAGCATCCAATAGACTAAGTTTCTCTAACACACTAAAAATAAAAGAAAGTCGAGTCTTAATATCCTCATTAAACTTCCTGCTAAAGAACTTGAACACGTCATCCTCGATTTCCCTTGGATTAATCATCCATATGCCTTTGATAGAGATACCTTTTAATGAATTTTTCCTGGCCTTATAAGACAATAACCCCATGAAACTATCAAGTGTTCCCATCCCACTATTTAATCCATTTCTCTCTTGATTTTTGCTGTAAAAAGGATTCCTTTATTTCTGCTTGTTCCCAAAATCTTCTAAGCTATTCATTTTTCTACTCTAATTCCCCTAGTGATAAATCTCTTGAACCTAAAATTAAGTCCCTCTCATTCAATTTCTATTTCAAGTTTTGCAGCTATGCATTCATATCATAAAAAATGCTTTTGTTCCAAAACATTAATCTACCTTTTAGTTGTCTCAATTTCTCCTTTAGAATTGGGCTATCACTTACTTCGACAACAACAGATTTCCATTCATTTTCCAAAAAAAAACAAGAAGTCCTTGTGACTGAACCAAGCATTAAAAGTTTTGAAAGATGTAGGTCCAAAATCCTATTGCACCTTGAAATTAGAATTGGATAGTGATTTGACATGTTTCTGTCCAATCCTATTTAGCTTAAACCAGGCCATAAGTGGAGAAATTTCTCTAAGATAAAAGCCCCATCAATCCTACTCATTTTAGTACCACTTGAGTTATACCGTGTATATTTCCTTACTCTGATGGGAATGTCAATAGCTTGAGTCTTAAACAAGAAGTCTTTGAATGCTTCAATTTCAATAGGATTGTTTAAGTACCCTTTTTTTCATCCTCAGATATTACTGGGTTAAAGTCACTAATGCAACACCAAGGGCCTATAAAACTATTGACAATCGAACATAAACTGTCCCAAAGATCTTTCTTTTGATTAGGACATTGTAGTGCATAAACAATTACAAACAAAATGGTTAGATTAAAACCTTTCCAAAACCCAACCACCCTTAATAGTCCATTGTGATGGAGGGCATCTGTTAGACAAAAAATATTACTATTCCACACATTTAGTAGACCACAAAAAAAATACCTTTATTGTTCAATTAAACAGTACAAAAAAAGTAAACTAGCAACCTTTGTCTTCTGTAACATTAGAAAGTCATCTTTGTGTTTTCATAGCAAATCATAGATTAGTGACTTTTTCCCTTTCCTTATAGTTCCTCTTGTATTAAAGCTGATCAGATTCATTAATGTTTGCTTTCTCCTCTTCTTCCTAAACCACCTTCTTTTTTTCTTTTGTTGATTTTCTCTCCATAGATTTCGTGTACATGTTTAAAGTGCTTTTTCGATAAGCCAATACCAATTTCTATCCAAGAGCATACTTTTCTTTGTTTCAATAACCTTGTTATATTGAGAACATTTTGCAACATTTTCATTGTTTAAAATAACATTTCTTCTGAATACAATGTTCCTATATGATAAAAGCTCTTCAGATAAATGAGCAAAATTTAAGCTTCTATGGTTATAACTCTGTTGGCCAAGAGCTGCCTTCTTTTTTTATATTTGCTTCTTAGACACACCAGCTAACATACTGATAAAACCACACTTGGGCCCAACAACTCTCTTACTTAATGTTTTAACTTGTCTCCTTTTGGACTTTACTTTCATTTTTAGCCCATTAGTGGCATCCTATTGTAACGAAGAATTAATCTTCATTCCATTAGCCTTATTTAGTGCCTTTTCAGCTACTCTATTGGAATCACCACCAACAATAAATTTAGAGTTTGGCATTGAATTATTTTTTTCTTCAAATAACAACTCCTCATTACCCATATTGATTGTATTCCATTTAAAATTTGAATGATATGACTGTTCAACTAGAAAATTGTTGATCTTGATCATGATGTAAGCCTCATTGCTTTGCCACATCAGCATTGATAAGATCTGGCTCTTCTACTATGTCTACATCATCATCCTTATCATCCATAGATTCTCTTTCTTCATTCAACATCCAACCATTCCCTAAATCTAAATCTAGGTTAATCTGGTTATTACCAAGTTAAGTGGAGCAACAAGGATTCTTGTTAGAGAAATAGTCTATTGATGCATCTTCAGATACCTATTCAAAATAAAAGACTTCACAAAATTTAACTCTGACAGTCTTTTGAATTCAACCTTTATAAGTAGTTTGAATTAAAACTCTCCTATACTTTTGATTCACCTTATCAGAAGTCATGTGATCAATTACAATGATTTCTCCTGAGAAAAGAACAATGGTTATGAATATGAAATCATTCTATGCATGCAATGAAAGACCTTGAATTCTTAACCGAATAGATCTTTTACACTTTTTGGAAGAAAAATTCCACTTGTAAACATCTTTAAACCATTGTTTCAACCACTGTCCTCTATTACTTAACAAGTTTTTCAACTTCCAACTGGACAGACACTCAATTAGTACCTTTTCCCCCTAGTGCCTTAGTTTACAAAGGCCAATGCCTTCATTGTCGAAGATGTTTTGAAGGCCATCAAGTGATTCTAAACTTTTTGTAACTCCCACAGTGCAACATTACAATCATTTTTTCTTAGTGTTGTTCGAGCTAAACTCAATTCCAACATACTTATCATCTCTAGGCACCTCATTTTTTTTTCAAAATTGTATCCTAATAACTCCTCTACAGCATGTTCAGAGTCCTTCATTTAAGATGCATCTCCTTCCTCCATATTTTGCAATGTTAGCACACAACTTTTATGATCCTATCCAAATTTGATCAAGTTTCTTCCCTAAATCATCATAGATCTCACTCGACAAAAATTTAACAAAACCAAATCTATTGCTTGATTTAGATCTTTTCAGTGAAACATAAACATTTACCACTAAGCCATACTGCTCAAACACCTTTTGTAAATCTTTGTCCAATTAGTCATATGGGAAATTTGTAAAATATAATGAAGTTACCACCTGGTCCAGCTTCCTCCAGTCTTTCTTTGTACCAAGCTTGTCAATGTATCATCTTCTCAAACTTTCAACACTACCACACCTCTTCGTAGACACTTTCTCACTCTCTCTCACTTTTATTCTGTCACCCCTCTAAGTTGTCTAACCATTGCCAGTTGGTTGAAAATATAATTTAGTGAAATTGATGATAAGCATGGAAATTTTATCTACAATTCCTTGCTTAAATGAACTTGAGTTATAAAGGAAATCTTAGGATGGTGTCTACTTAAGGAAAATTCCTAGATTTTTGAAAATTTTTTTGACAGCCCTCCACCATTGGTTTTTTTAGGTACTACATGTTAGTGTTGTACCTAAAAGCCAATCATGAGATTTTTGTATTCTGGACATTGAAGCATGATTTTTATTAAGGCATTATTCCAGTAATTATGTTTGTTACTCTATTTCTGCGTAACGTAATAAACATAATTATAACCCCAGAATAATGATATTCTTAAATGTCCCTGGTTTAGTATTATTGTAGAGTGGGTTACAATAATACGTAAAGACCATCATATATGGAGACTAATATGAAATATGTAGTCTACATATGAGTACAAGTTGGAGAACTTCTGTACTAGATCGACCTACCATGAGAATGCTACATGGATCGTTATATGAGTGTCATAAGTGATTATCATAGTGATTATGTATATGTAGTCCTTTAACCTAAGGTCATCATGGTTCCCTATATGTGTGTCATATACTTTGATACTTCCCTTTGTTGTTCATAATTGAGTGAACTTGAAGGTAGTCATTGGGTATGTCACATATCATGCGGAGGGTTTTGTATGATCAAGATGGGATTTATCCCTCTTATGTAATGAGAGTGATATCTTCAGGCCCTTTAATAGAGTGAGATTAAGAAAATGCATGGCCATACTAGGATGAGTTGATATACAATATTAATGCCATCAGTTAAAGTTAGTCTACTCGGTAATCAAGAAACCATAAATCAAGCTATACGAGAGTGACACATTCCATGTCTCGTGCTTGACCTTGATATGTTGGACAAAGGGGCAATGGCATATATGGATAATGATCATTAAGGTTTAGTCGAATCACCGACAATCTTTTCACTTGGGTAGCAATGATGTGTTGTTAGACACCGTTCATTGTTTATGATCATAAATGTAATTTATGATCACTGTTAATGTGATAGGAGCCTATTGGGTCGCACACATAAAGCCAATTGGATTATTTGAGCGCATGGGCTGAATCGTTTGGTGCTAGTTTTATGATAATTTCGTATTAATGATTGGCCCAAAGGTTGAGCCATTACTGGGCCCGAAATTAAACCTAATTGGATTAAGGCTTTGAAACCCATTAGGCTAGGGAGTTGAGTCTCAATATAAATACATCATATAGTGAGAAATACACAGCTCTTGCCCTAGCCTCCCAAAAAGGATGAAATCAGAAAAGTTCTAAAAACCAGCCACACTTTTCTCTTGCCATTCCTTGGAGGACGTAAGCTAGCACTGTAGGCGTAAGAGAAATGCATATGTCGGGATGTGATGGATGTGTGGTGATCCTAAGAGGCTCGTGTGGATATGGTAGAGAGCTTGAACATGTCAACTGTTCAAGTTTTGTGATTCGACTCAACAGTTGGGTGAAAGATCACAACCGAATTTGGTATGAAAATTTTGAACACCCGAATTACCCCGTTTCACTTGGATCCTAGAGGGTTTCAGTTATATTCCATTGCACTTGCTTGGCTCTCGAAACCCTACACTACACCATTTGTTTCCTCAGTTTTTATCAATTATGTATATATTGCTTAATTATTTTAATTTTTCTAGTTTTTATGCAAAGCATAGTTCTTAGTTTTGTAGATACAAGCCAACAATAACACATCTAGACCTTGACATATTCAAACTGAGAAAGACACAGTCTACCATGACTGATCGCCCCATTAGAGTGTCTTGACCAAGATCCATCTATGCGCATAAACAATTATAAGAAAGATGGAAATTTTGAGTCAATCAATGACAAATCATGTAAAGAAAAGAATGATTAGGAACCTCACTCCCAACTGTGAAGTGTTAAGTAATCAAACGTGAAAAAGTTTAACAAAAAAAAAAAAGTAACTTCACAAATAACAAAATTTGTGCAACACTAGTTGCTCCTTCAATGGCTACCCTTCCTTTAGGCCACCAATGAACTAGTTCTTGGAAAATGTAGTTGCACTAACGCTTGTTCTTTGATCACCCATTAACTCAGAAATCTGTTGAGATTAAAGTAGAGGTAATGGAAACTAGACAGAATTATTAAACATTAAAAACAAAGAAAATCCTCTTTCCTTTTGTTGCTAGCCACAATGAAGTCAAACATGCTTTCGTGTTTTATTTTTTGCCAACAGGGGGAACAGTGAAAGGAAGTGTAAAAGAAAAGCTGATTTAGGCTATTCATTTGAGCTTATGAAACAAAAAAGGTATGGCCGCAAATAAAACTGAATAACCCAACAAAAAAGCAATGTTAAATGAATAGTGAAAGAGTTTATGTTTTAGAAGTATTGTATAATTGTACAGATATTTAATTTTTTCCAAAAAATTAAAATTTTATTCAAGTATATTTATATTGGTTCTACATAGGTATATATTTGTATACTTGTGCAGTCTTCTAAAGAATCATACATATATGTAAAGTTAACCAACATGCATTAAAATTTACACATTTTGATTTATTACAAAAATGTACATCAAATAAAAAAACAAAAGTAGTGAACAACTTTGTAAAGTAACTAAAAATACACAATAAAAAAGAAAAAAAATTGTATGGCATTAGTCCAAGTCGAATCCAAGAATACACAAATTGAGGGAACAATTTTACATGTTTATAAAAATACAAAATTGATCATGGATATATTAAAATTTGAATGAGTGTATGTAAATCTATATATTATTATAAATGCATTCATACAACATTCCTTGAGTGAACACTAACTAAATTGACTAGATCTTAAAGTTGGATGTCTAAAAATGGATTGTTGTGGAGGATATGAAAAAGAAAATAATTGAGAGATTTGATTGCAAACTAAAAAAAACTACTTGAAAAGAAGGATTGAGGATCAAAAGGACATTATATAAAAGTTTGGATATAAATATGGCATGCAAAGAACAAGAAGGGCGAAGTGAGAGCAAAACCCTACTCATTGCAAGAATCTATTGTGCTATCAACGTAAGAATTAACTTACAAGGGGCATTTCCCAACCTAATTTATGGGTTGATTAACAAGGAAAAATGCAAAATGAAAGAAGAAAACAAATTTAGGAAAGAGATTGAACTCAAAGAACTAAAAATTGTTAAAAAAAAAAAATTCCTTGCTTGAGAAGGAAGTTGGGCCGAAGCTTGGTTTTTAGGCTTCACATGCAACCTAAGAAAGTTTTGGTAAGGAAACTTGTGATCTTTGAAATAATTTTTAATATAAAATGAGTTATGTGTATGAAAATGAGAAATAGTGGAAGAGTTTGTGTTGTATGTTTGAATGAAGAGTGGAATATCTCAATGACTAATGAGAACATTAATACCTTTGTGATCCAAAGTAATGTTTATTGCATTACCTTGGTCTCCAGATTATAGCTAAGTTTGTGATTCCAAAAGCCATTATGGTAGTCTAGAAGGTACATAATAAGAACTTGATATAGTTTAGGACACCATGATTGATCAATTGCATAGTGACGGTTCTTGGGAACACTCTCTTAGCTAAGTGATTTAGAGACTTATGTTTGAAGTGTTCTAGTGTGCGCTTGTTATTGTATAGTGATGGTTATTTTAAGGTTTCGTTATTGAGTTCTTATGAGCTCAGGCTTAAAATTGCTTGCCATTTAAAGTGAAGGACAAGATTAGTAGATGTGTCTGTATAGGGTGGTTTTAGAATTTTGTGCAAATAGTCTCTGACAACTTTCTTATGTTAAGAATTCTAATGTTATACTTCATAATTGCGTGAACTAATATATGATCTATAAGCATAGTGTTATGGCTCTCCTAGTGGAAAGCTATTTTGGAACCTTATTTCAAGTTCACATAGCAAGAATAGGTATGTTGGGCAAAGTTTACTAAGTTCCGAGAAATTTAAGGCACTAAATGAGGTTCGGGGGCAAAATGGTAATTTTGCATCCTAAAGAGTCGGGCTGAGTCCCGATAGTTGAAAATGAGTTTTAAAACCTGACTTCTACTTTTAACTCAAGTTTAGTTCAAATAAACAAGATTTAACCAAGTTTGATTAAAGTTACCAAAAGAAGGGGACTTATTTGTAACTTTTTAAATAGTTTGGTGGCTTGGGGTTTAAAAGATCATATAAATTGGTAAAGGAGGGGAGGGCTGCCATTTTCACATTTCAACCTGAGCTCATCCTTCTCTCTACCAATTCTCCATCAATCCAGGCTTAAAACTATGAGATTTTCGTGGAAATTGAAGCCACCGAGGATATAGAAGCTATGGAAGGCTTGTTTCAAGCATGATTTCAAGTTTTCCACTATCCCCTGTTTTTGATGCGAGGTAACACTTGAGTTCTTGGTGAATTCTTGTTTATTAGATGTTTAGATGCTTGGGTTTTGGTTAGAAGTTAGTAATTTGGTGTTTTATGGCTTTGTTTGCTTGGAACTTACGTAGACTTTGAAGAACTTAGTTTTTGGTTAAAGAGAGGAGTGATTCTTGCTTGTGGATTGAAACTAAGGTAATGGGGTTATGTTTTCAAGCTTGATTAATGCTATTGGATAGAGTTTGCTTGATGAAATCAAGTAGTTTTGGCAATAACATTAGTTAGTGGTCTGGTTTGATCATGATGGACTGTGTGTTTGGCTTGATTGGAATGATGTTTAAATGTACCATAGGAAAGCTTGTGATTGTTACTTGGGGTCTCTGCAATGTGTACTACATGTATGTGAAGTTTGAAGGCTATCCATACATGTTTGATATGTTTGGGAAGTGTCCAAACTTCATAGCAGTAAAACTGGAAGTTTTTTGGGCATTTCGCAGGTTTGGTGACACGTCGCCAATCAATACGAGTTCTCACGACGCATCGCCAATACCTTAGAAATTCGCAGAACATCGACGATTGGCGACGCGTGGCTGAGACAGCATTGGCACCCTGTTTTGTTTTCTTCATAACTTTTCGCTCTGGTGTCTGATTGAGGTGATTCAAGATTCCACACGAAGCTAAGAGGGAGTACTATCACGTCCAAGCCTTTAGTACATTTGAAATGGCTTAGTTTTAGAGTTATATCAACTCAAATTGAAGGAAAGTTTTGAATGCATGTTTGACCACATTAGAGCACCATTGGTTTGGTGCAAGGTTCAGTGCCATCAAAAGCCTAGTTGGGTCTTCGTATTTAAGGTTTAGTTGAAAGAACCTTAGTACACTAAGGTAGGCTCCAAAGAACCTAGTAATGAGTCCATCCATGATCATTGCCACTCTACTAGTGTGAAAATGGTGGATAGGGGAGCACCATGGATTAAGGCTTAGTGCACTTGTTGCCTATTCAAGCCGTGCCTTGAGGTACAAGTGGAAGCTAAGTACATCCTTGGTAGGTTAATTGGGTGAAGGCAGAGTACATAAGTGACATAGTCAAGTCTAAGGACTTGAGGCACTATGTGGAGACCTAGTACACCTAATGGATTTCTTACAGCGCAAGCAAAGAGCATCCACCATGTTCACTTGCACAACAACAACTAAGGGAAGGCTACATTATTGCGTCAGGTAGTAAGCTAAGGCTTACTAGGAGCGGGTTAGTGGCTAGAACTCGCTAGGCATAGAGTGACGCCCCGTGAGGAGGACTAGGATGAGGAGAGGTCTCAAGGGACATAGTTATATGTACATAAATTAGACCCTCAGGCTATATGAGCTCATAGCACAGGATACATATGTTCTCATAAGTTGAGTCTTCAGGATTTTTCTTGCAGGTTGAAGACCCCTTACTGAGAATCTTTGATTCTCACACCTTTACTTTTTATTGTGCAGTTTTGGGCATCGTTGAGCTAGCAACCGTTAAGGTTTGATGAGCTAGGCTTATGAGCAGGTATTTAGTTTATTTGAATCTTTATGATTCTAGTTTATGGGTTGCTTGTTGGTTAAGCTATGGTACTAACTGCAGTTGTCTTTTGGCCTATAGAAGTTAGTGAAGCACAAGGGAGAACTTACAAAGGTTGCCACTGGGAGTTTGCTCTAAGGTGGAAGCTTGGTTTTAGATCTCAGTACAGTCATTTAGTGTATAGTTTTGATACACTAGTTTAACTCTAATGGTCATGTTGAGTATTTTACTCTAGAGTTGCTCTTTGGTGTGAGCATAGTCTACTCTTGTTTGGATGCTTGCACACAAGTGATTATGTGTAGTTAATTCCACTTAAATGCTCTGAATGCTTTGACAGTTTTGATATTTGTTTTTATTAAATTATGCCATGGCAATGTTTCAAGCACTATTTCTTTATTTTGTTAATTAGGTTAAAGCATAAACTCATGCATGATTGCATAGTAGGATTAAATAACTAGAAGCATAAGGGTTTTAACTAATGCGCATGTAATCAATTAGCCGATTGCAACTAATGTGGGACAAGTTTCCACAGGCTTCCTGGGCAGGACCACGAGGGGTCGTGTCACATAGAGTTGTAACTTTTAGGAAGTCATGTGGCAGCTAATGTTGAGGGCTTTATTAACAAAAAAAACATTGCTATCAAGTAAGCACACTAGATGTTGTGGAGATGGTTGGATTATTTTTTTGGTTTTGATCACACTAGGTACTGTGAGAATGGTTGGATTATTTTTTACAGGCAACATGTGCGGGAAGTGTAAATTTAATTTAGTATGCATATGAGGCTATCATGAGATAAGACCTTATGTTTGTTGGTTAGTATGTAAGTGGGTGGGTTTTAAAGCTTACTTGTAACTTGAACAGCACTTTTACCACCAGATTTTCACTTCTAGACGTCGGCAGCTACAGCCCAAATTAGACCTAATCATTACCAAGTTATCAAGCCTAGTCCTAATTAATGAATAAAGGCTCAATAAAGCCAATCAGGCTTAAAAGCTACGGCATATGCCCATTAAGCCCACCTGGTAATGATATTTATAGGGAGTATCTCTCCCACTTTTTCCTAAATTTCACTATGACTTTACTGACTTAAACGTCAAAGGGAGCTCTCCCAGGACACACCCTGGGGCCCTCCTAACATCCATTTTTCATGTCTTTGTTCACAAGTGACCAGAGCAGATCGATGATTAAGGGTCTCCATTATCCACCTCGAAGCCTTTGGGTAGTTTAACTATCAAATAATGTCATTTATTAGAATGACAGGTAGCCAGACTTACACCACTATGACATCACTCACCTACCAGAATTGGGGTAGTAGGATTTTCCACCATCATGTCAAGCCCCGGTCACTCTGGCCAAAAGCGAACCCTAGAGGCATAGGCGATGGCATCGTTTAGTGATAGCACAAGACCACTTATGTTTAGATTTGAAAAAAGGCAAAAGCCATCATTAAGGTTCGCTATAGTTGTCTTCCGGAGCTATGTCTCAGACCAATCACGAATCCACTCTTGGATCACTCTATTAAAACTTTAATGGAAAAATTACAAAAATTCTCCTGTGATTTGGTGTAGTCTATACTTTGCCCTATCTATTTTTAGAAACCTACACTTTGCCTTCTGCTTCCTTTATAGTTTCTGACAACAACTTCTGAAACCTTAATTTAAACTGACTAATATTCATGTTCCAATAATTTCAAGATTTTTTATATTTTTTTCATAGCTAATTGACCTTTAAAAAATACTGATATGCATTTACAATAAGAAATATGCATATGCAGAAAGGAAAAACTAATAATTTACAATATCTATTAAATATAAAAAAATATCAAAGATATTTAAATTACTGGAAGATGGCGATTGTATAGTTCAAATTACAATTTCGGAAGTTATTATAAAAAAAATCAAAGATATTTAAATTACTGGAAGATGGCGATTGTATAGTTCAAATTACAATTTCGGAAGTTATTATCAGATAATGTAAAAGGAGTATGGGGCAAAGTGTAGGTTTAAAAAATAAAGGGGGCACACTGTAGGTTAACATAAACATTAGGGGGTAATTGTAAGTTTCCCAATTTTAATCAAGATAGCCTAGTAACTAAAATCATTTTACAAAACAAGGTTTTTATCCTGGTATTTGGCGTTGTTACACAGCCAGACCCTCCACAGAGATTTTCGGAGAATTGCTCTGTAGTACATATTACCATGGCACGAGGCAGTTTCCAACTCAATATACCAAGGATAAGTAAAACTGCGAAAAACGGGCAAGCTCCAAAAATCAACAGGAAAGATTAACAATGATACAGTCCAAGAACACACAATCGAACTCACAAGCTCTAGCCAACTTTTCAACTCAGATCAGGCCCCAAGCACCTGATTTCACTTAGGCCTTCTCCAGGACTTTCCCATATTAGTAAACCTTTTCTGAAGATCATTTTTTTTTTGAAAAATAATTACTGGACTATCCGAACGTATCACCAAGGATCGAGACCGGTAGATTACAACAATTATGATTGAAGGCAGAGGACGACTTGAAGAGAGGATCCATAGAGTGGTAACTCCTAAGTCATCATTTGCCTTCAAGCTTAATTATTATAAGCTTAATTATTATAAGCTTGAAGATAATCTAAACCTGAGAGGATCCACCGAGGTGGCAACTCAGATTATCGGAAAGAGTTGAGAAACTAAGAACTTCTGCTTCACTCTCTAACCAGAAATTTTAGTGAGAAGATAGGAGCATAGAGAGAATATAAGAAAGGAGTTCTTCTATTCACTCCAGGATATCTTACAAGAGAACTGAGGCCTCCTTATATAGGCGGAGGAAGGAGGAAACAAACAAACTTAGTGACGTAAGAGCTTACGTCATAAACTAATAATGCTAGGACTGGAAGTGATAGGCCACTAATCGGGAATCTTATCTTTACAATAATTAAAGCACCAGCTATGATGCACTAGTTATTGCCGTCCCTACAGCAGGGGTATGGGAGAGCATTCGGGTCATAAGGCCAGTTGTGATTTGAATCTTCGGAGTCACTTTGAGTTTGCCTTTCGCGCAAAAAATATGGGTCGTCAATACGAGGATCATCTATGAATGGATCATCAAGATCAGGACCATTGAGGAGTTTCCAGTGAATGCAAATGAATTCGCAACCACAGTTGGGCATAATGAGGCGTTCAACTGTCTGGGTCAACGGAAGATCTTCGTCTTCTTCAATGGTGAGAGGGGAAGAAGGTGCCAGAGTAGGACAGTTAATTTGATCAAGAGCCTTTTGAGATGCTTCGGCTCTTTCTCTTCTTTCCCTGGTATAACGGAGACGCTGAAGATCTTCATAATACTGGAGAGCTTCATGGATCATTTCTTGGTAATCCATCAGATAGGATGGCCATTCTGGTGTATCATGAGGCTAAACCTTCATGGAGAACAGGGAATGGTTGTACCGATAAGCTTCGTGGAGGAAAGCACGATAATCAGCTGGACGCTGCCATGGAACCCGAGCTAGGTTAAAGTCTAGGTTTTTATAGTGGTGGTAAGAGAGAGTAGGGAAGAAATTTAGGCCGGAGGGAGATTTAGTAAAGGTAATAGGCCTATGGAAGAAATAAACAACATGGCCAACCCTAAATCGCATTGAGGAATTGGCGGGAGAAATATTATTTAACTGGTAGCCTATACGGCGGTCAGGGATGGCAGGGTTGAGGGCTTTATAAGACTGGTGGAGGTTGTCGATCCATGTACAGATGGGATCGAACCAGGAGAGGAAAATAGGGAGGTCAAAAGAGAAGTCTTAGTGGAAGTTTCTGGAGTAGGAGAGAAGCTGATGAAGCTGGGAGATATTAAAAATAATACCTATGGTATGAATAGAGCATAGGTACCAGAAAAACAGAGGGCCAGAGGAGGAAAGGTGAAGACATCAGGAATGGAGAAGAGATGAGTGAAGGGATACTAGGGATGAATCCCAACAGGCTTAACAGGGCAGTCATCAAAACCATATCTCTCAATGAGAGAAACATGGTAGTGAAAAACTCTGTGCCTCTGGGTGAAGGTGAACGACTGATGTTCATAACGTTCAACATCAACCGGGAGATTTCTTTCCTTGTTAAAAATCGGGGGATTGGAAAAGGAAGAGGCCATTCTAGTTTTTGGGTTTAGGAGGCTTTGGTGGTTTGATGAAGGATTTTGAAGGTCTGCTCAGGATATCAGCAAGGGTGTTGGAAGTGCCCTTTATATGCTTGACGTCGAAGCTGAAGCAGATGAACCATTGTTGCCAGCGAAGCAGCAGAGCATTTGGAAGTTGTTTCTACCAGTAGTTCAGCATACGGGGAAATGCTAACATGTCCATCTCTACAAGGAAGTGGTGACCAATAAGGTGGAACTGGAACTTTTCAATCCCACATTTAATGGCCAAGATTTCTTTGTAGGTGGAGTGATAATGCTTTTCTGACTCTTTGAATTCTCCACTGTTGTAACAGCACACGTGTCAGATGCCATTGGATTCTTCAAGGAGGACCGCTCCCCAATACTTGGCTAAGGCATCCGTCTGGAGTATACTTTTTCCTTTTTCCTTTGTCGAGAATCTTGAGTGGTGGCAGATTCTGGACCACTTCTTTAAGCTTGAGGATAGCTCATCAATGCAGGGCGGACCAGGGCGGAGAGTCCTTTCTGAGATACACGTGTAAAGGATGGAGAATGGAGGACATTTTCGGGATGAACTCGTGAATGTAGTTGACAAGTCTGAGAATTTGCTGAACTTGTCATCTTGTAAAATTATCATCCGGGAAGTTCATGATCTTGGTGGCGATATGAGGCTGAGGATGGTACTTGCTATCTTTTATTTGAACTCCGAGGAATTCAATGGATGTCTAACCAAGGACCATCTTGCTCTGGGAGAGCATTACACGATTGTCTTTGACTATCTAAGCAAACTGGGCTAATAACTTTAAATGGGTACCTGTACAAGGAGAAAACAATAAAATATCATCAATATAAATAAGGGCCAACCGCAGTATTAGCTCGAATATTTGGATCATGGCCTTCTGGAATAATGAGGGTGCCGTCTTTAGACCAAAAGGAAGCACCGTCCATTGGTAATGGTGGTCTGGGATGCAGAAGACAGTTTTATATTTGTCTGGAGGAGAGATAGATATTTGCCAAAAGCTGGATTTAAGGTCAAACTTGGAGACGACCTTGGCATTGGTCAGATTGGCAAAAAGGGTGTTCTTGCAAGGCAAAGGGAACTTAACGTCAGCAAGAAACTCATTCAGAGGCTTGTAGTCAATAACAAGCCTGGGCTTCTTTCTTTGTTGTTCTGAGTGTTTGTTGACATAAAAGGCTTGGCAAGCCCATGAAGAGGTTGTGGGCTCAATGAGGTTTTGGGCCTTTAGTTCCTGTAGTTCTTGAATTGCCATTCTTTTCTCCTCTGGGCTCATACACGAATGGGTAGCTTTAGTTGGGTTGACATCCTCATTCTTCTTGAATGGAATTTCGATGAAGAACTTGGGATTCTTCCAAAGGGGAAGACGATGCTTCTGTTCAAACTCAGCATGGGACTCAGCATAGGACTGCTGGATGATAGCTTGCATAATGGTTCCATATAATGGGTCGCTTTCAGATTGAATCTGGCTTGCTGAGAGAGTTTCTCCTTCTGTTGAATATAGTCTTGGAGTGGATGTCTAAGGAAGGAAAAACTTGTGAAGTTGCAGACCTTTATCAGTCCATTTCTGTACTGATAACTTTTTTATTATATCAAACCCAAGACTCATATCTCTACCATGGTTATAACCATAGACTGTAGTAACTACGTACTTAGCTGGAGAGAAACTGATTCGGATAGGTTTGCTTATCTGGGTGACATAGAAGACACCATTTGCGGCTCTGAATCATTCATTGCAGGGTCGCCATATTCTATTGGAAGAAGAGTAGGATTGACAATGGTGTTGGTGGCACTAGTATCAAAAAGTGCAATAACCGGAATTGGTTTTGCATATTTATCCAGGAGAATGTTGATCTTGGCTTGAGGAATAACTTGAGCAGCAAAAAGTGTTGATCTTGGCTTGAGGAATAACTTGAGCAGCAAAAAGTGAGGACTGCATGGGGGATATCTGCATTGTGTAAATTGAAGCTTGCTCTGGTTCAGAATCAGACTCCGAGGGGTATGCTTCAATGGCAAAAAGGGCAGATGCTTCATTTTCTGTTTCTGAGAAAGTGGATTCCATACCATCATTGGAAAGATCAGTTCTAGTGACTTGGGAAATGGTGTGCGCCATTTTCTTTTTGGATTTGTTGGTCTTCTTGGGATAGTCTTTGGAAAAATGTCCTGGTTAGCGGCAAATAAAACATCGTTTGAATTTACGGCTATTCTTCTTGTATCGGAAGAATCTTTTCTTTTTTCTTTTCATCCAGCGAGGTCGATCCAGGGAGTAGACTCGTCGTCTGTGATGTTTCTTTTGAGGAGTATTGCAGTGGCAAGTACTTTTGTCTTTGCACTTGATCATTAACTCAGGTTGCTGACATGCTTTGTCAAACAGACTTTGGGTCTAGTTGAACTCTTTGAAGAAAGAATGAGTGTTGCACAGCTTCCTGAGGGCCATCATGACAACTTGGTGGAGCTTCCAAAAGGAATAGTCTGTAAGAGATTGTCCACTCTGTTGTATGATGTGAAAAGCTTCTTGGCCAATTGTTTCTGGCACAGAATTTAAGTATGCTTGTTTCAAGTTGTTGTCAGCTTCATATCCGATGCAGATGAGGTAGAAGCATTTAAGGATACTTTCATAGTGCTTTTTCAAATCTTTTCTGTTATAAGAATAGCACTTCATTTTCAAGAATTCTTCTCTTGCTACATCTAGAAGAGCTTCGGGTTCACCAATGAATTCTTTATATAGCTTGAGAACGAATTCAGTTGTTGTTGGTGTCTGAGCTAGCTATATCTGGCGGTATTCTCCAATACTCATAAACCAATGCTTAAGAATACATAACATTCCGGCGATGAAGGCACAAATGACTTTCAGATGGGTGGCACCTTCTCGTTGCAACTGGGTAAGACACTAGGCATGGAATTCAAGGAATTTCTCATGCCATTTTGTTGTTGGAATCCCTTCAAGAGAGAGAGAGTAACATTCAGCGATGGAGGATTCCAAATTGGTTCAATATTGATGGGCAGAATATCTTCATCCATATAAACATATGGTTGTTGAGGATGACCCGGAGGAAAACCTAGAGGAGGTGGTCCTGGTGGTGGAGCCGGAGGTGGTTGTTGTTGCTGCTGCTATGGCTGAGGTGGAGCTTGGTGAGATCCAGCATTTGTGGTAGTAGATGCCATTTTGTTGTTGGAATCCCTTCGAGAGAGAGAGTAACATTTAGCGATGGAGGATTCCAAATTGGTTCAATATTGATGGGCGGAATATCTTCATCCATATGAACATATGGTTGTTGAGGAGGACCCGGAGGAGGACCTGGAGGAGGTGGTCCTGGCGGTGGAGCCGGAGGTGGTTGTTGTTGCTGCTGCTATGGCTGAGGTGGAGCTTGGTGAGATCCAGCATCTGTGGTAGTAGATTCTGCTGGATGGGCATGGCTGGTAGCTCCCTGGGCCATATAGACTTGGGCTTTAGAAGAAGAGGATGAAAGTGTATCATCTTCTTCACAATCACTTGATGATGTGGAACTCAAGTCTTGTAGAACGACTAAGGCAGCCGGAGTGTTTGGGTGTTGGATCTGTTGATCAAGAAACCCAATAATAAGATTGGATTGGACCGTCCATGTTTCGTGAGTGGGTTCTTGGATCTTTATAGGCTTCTGAGGGTAAGTAGGGCCTTTTTGTTTGAGGTCTGGAGGTGGTTGTGCTTGGGCTTAAGGAGTTAGTGTTTGGCTGGACCAGGTAGGTGTACTGGGCCAAGAAGGTAAAGGTCTTTGGGGTTGGTAGGCTGGTTTAGAAATGAGAGCAGGTAAGGGTTTGAAGATATTTTGGGAAGGAAGAGGAGGTTGATAAACCGGACTTGGAGTAGGTTTAAATGGGTCAGCAATTTGGAACATTGAGAAGGATTCAGGGTATCTGGGCTGTTGTTGGGCTTGGAGATACCTAAGCTGTTCCTTCAAGTGTTGGATCTCTTGTTCTTGGGCCGTAGAGTTTTCATGTCGGGCTATTAGTCCAAGAATCTCATGGTGGAGGTAGTTGATCCGTTGCTGACATTGGGCTAATGGATCAATGATCATTTGATCCATCTTCTGTTCCAGTCTAGTTTGGTTGTGCTTTATTCTGCTGAGGACTTTGTTCTGAGACACCATGTTCTCAGATTGCCAATTGAGAACTTGTTCAGCAGCTGTACTTTCCCGTCGTCTTCCTTCTAAATCAACCATTGTAGGTTGTGGAACCTTCCAAGCATGCTTTGCTGATGTAGAAGGATCATTGAATGCAAGAGGGGGAAAATCCTCAGGCTTACTTTCAAACATGTGAATCTCAGGTGTGAAATAAGGAGAGTGTTCCTTCCTGAGTTGTTTGATAGCCTTTTTGTAATAAGGATGGCATGGCATCTTTACTTCTAGAGAAGGAGGTGGAAGTTCAAATGGTTTAGCAGGAGTTGTGAAGATGTCATCCGTGGTTTCTTCCTTCTGGGTGTAGAGGACATAATAGTCATACTTGCCAGAGGGTTCTCCTAGTAATCCAACTTCGGGATCACCATTGTTGTATCTTTGTTGAAGAAGATGCTAAGAATATTTCTTTTTGGATTTCTTCTTCTTCATCTTCTTGGTAGTTTCAACTTCATCATCATAGGGAGACTGGTAGCAATCTGGGCAATCACAAACATCAAAATATTTGTGACCTTTAGCGTTTTGGAATTAATAGACCGGATTGTCTAGAGAGTCAAAACACTCAATGGGAATCTTTAAAGGCTCCGGTGGTTCCCTGATGAAGGTGAGAACTGCTGGGGTAAAGAAGACATCAGTATCTTCTGGCGATTCTTCTTTTTGAAAGAAGATTTCCGTCTGACCATTTCCTCTGTCAAGGAAAATGGGCTTCTTAGACTGAACTGGCTCTGTCTGCTGATGGAGATATTCATATGCAGATATCCAAGAGGCAGGTATCAGTCTTTGGAGTTTCTCATGATGGATTTGTTGTGGAACATATGTTTCGTTTGGAACCTGGGTTGTATTTATGGAGAGATATAAGGCATCATTGCTCATGTTGGGCATAGAGAAGTTAAGAGTATGGTTCTAGACTCTGTACGCCATTTGATAGTGGAGTGTGGATGCCAGGGTGGTAAAGACTTGTTCTGCACCAGTTATCTGGATCTGGATCTTTAGGGCTGATAGAAATGTGGATCTTGAAGAGCCATACAGAAGTTGGGGAAAAACGTCATTAGGATTGTGCCAGCGTTGAAAGTAGTTTCAACCGTACCGATGCAGGCATGCTTGTACTTTTTGTACCGGGAGTCAAGCAAGGCTAGGCGAGCAGTGACTGGTAATCCTTTTCTCCCATGGTAGGTGAGAGCAAGTCGAACAGCGCCAAAGTGAAGGGTGTATCCTTCAGCTGTCCACTGTCGTGGGAAGTAAGGAGGAATCTCCAAAGTGACATACTGTTCTTTGGATATTGCCGGAAGAGTATGTTGATCAAACTTAGTTGCTTGGACATACTCTTTAACATGTTTCCGAGAGGGGGAAACAATACTTTTTACTGTCCTGGTGAGAGAATGAGAGGGCCTGGTAAAGGCTTTGTATGGGTTGATGAGGGGAAGATCTGTAAGAGGGATTTTCTCATCATCAGAAAGAGAGAATCCAAGTGAGAAGAGAAGGAGGATCTAAATGAGGTAGAAGGAGTAAGTATAGGAGTAAAGGTTCCTAACATATCTGGGAGATATGGGTCGAGAGATCAGCAAAAAATTCTTAATTACTTAACTCAACAAGGATATAGAACAATCGTGATGCCTCTAATACTAAATGGGTTCCAAGGTAGCCCGGTAACTAAATCGTTTTACAAAACAAGGTTTAGAAGGTCCGGTTGGCCTTGCCGTATGATGCTAACAACTAATCTATATGTGATGAATAGGTGATCTCTTTGGGAATCAATGGAGACATCGACGACTGCCCATTGCCATGAGATTTCCTCGTCAACCACACCGCTTACGAGTACTCCCCGTCTGCTGCCGACGCGATCACTTCGGCCCTGGACGTCCTCTAACAAGGGCAACAGAAGGAATGATCGAAGGCGTGTTCAGCCAGGCATGGCGTAGTCTCTGCTACGGAGATCCAGGGGAAGCACCGGGAATGACATCGACGAAGAACCGAGCGGGAAGCGTTACCAATCCTCCGTCATTACGTCCCATCGGCGGAGACCTTGATCAGTTCCGCGGTTGGCGATGGTGCCTTCCTTCTCCAAGCCCCTTGCAAAGAGGCGAGCCTTCACGATCGTGCGAGCGGGCATAGTGGGAGAGAAGGCAACAGAATCTCGCTGATCAGAGAAGGAAAATAGGAGGAGCCGTGACCGAAAGGGAAAAGTTCAAGTGGGCAAAACTTGCAGAAAAAAGGAAACAGAAAAGGAATAAGAGCAGTGGAACACGGAACTTGCGAAAAGAAAAGAAAAAGAGGAGAAACAGATAAGGAAAAGAGAGAAGAAACAGCGAAGATGGTCAAGTGGAGAAGATGGTCAACGGGAAAGAGGATGGAAATCGCATAATAATGCCCAAGGACGCCGTTAAAGACAAAAAGAAAGAAAAAAGAAGAAATAGGGGACGAAGCCACATTATTATGGCTTAACTTCTACCCTGACATTGCCCACATCTGTAAGGAAAATAGTAAAAGTGCCGTACCATCTCAACAAGAAAAAGATGAATGAAAAATATAGGTACAAATGCCAGGGAGCACCATGATTTATGGGAAATTTGACAATTTTCCCCAAGGTACTAAATATGTCACTGCACATGTACATATATGGATAAAACTTGTAAAGGCCGAGCTCACATGTAAGCCCAGACAAAAGACAGGTCTAGATGGTTTTCATGAATTTACCCAAATATCCCTATTTAAATTAATTGTATAGCCCAGACCTCACGATTCTCTCTCAGCTCGCGATCAGTGTGATCTCGCTGACATGCTTGTTTTTCTTGCATAACGATGGCGGCGGTTAGTAATTGTCTCTCTAAGCTCATGATTCCACTCTCTCAACTAGCGATCGTGTCTAATCTCACCAACATGGCTAATATTTGTGCATGATGATGGCGGCGATTAGTAACCGTTTCTTTCACGTGGCGATTGTTCTTTCTCAGCTCACGATCAGTTCTGATCTCGCTAGCATGGCTGACCTTCGTGGATGACGATGAATCATGTTCTTATAATTCAATTTTCGAGTGCATTAAAGTTTTTACTAGGTCATGATTCGCTCTGATTTTGCCGTCATTCCTGGTTTTCTTCTGTTCTGATTTACGATTATGTTTTTTTTGTGTGTTTTATCCGTTTGATTTTGGATTTGTTTTTGTTTCTAATTCGATTGTGTTTTGTGTAATAGGTGATAATTGTCTAATTCAATCGATTACATATTTGAACTGGATTTGAATGCTCTTCTGTGTGATTTTTCACTTAATGCATAAGCAATTTTGAATGCAGGTTTGATATAAGCTCTTTCATTGTTTTTTCTTTTGTTTTTTTTAAACAAACAAGCAAATTGGTTGATTTTGGATGTTTTGTTGTACTTTGCTGTTTTTTGTTGTGGTCCTAGGTATCTCTGAAGTTGTTTCTAGTAGTCTAGAATCTAAAATTGATGTTGAGTCGTTGCTTGAAGTTGTTGATGGAAGTGATTTGTCTCTGTTGCTTAATTTTTTGGTTGTTTCTTGTGGTATTGAGGCTGGAGGTATATGTCCTTTTGACTTATATGATTTGTTCTTTTATTGTTGTGTATTCATTCACAATATATTTTGTAATTTTTTCTGTAGATAATTCTAAAGGTAATGGCTAGAAGAGAGTTAGTATATGTGGGATGCAATTTTATAGTGAGGAAAGTGCATATGATTTTTATAAGGAAACATGCTCTTTTGCATGGGTTTAATATAAGGAATACGAGGTTGAGGCATCGGGCTGATGGATCTTGCTCTGCTAGAGAGTTTTGTTGTTCTAGTACGGGTGAAAAATAGAGTTCATGTGAGGATGCATCTTATTCATGGCCCTGTTATTGTACAAATTGTAAGGCATATGTTTGTTTTAAGATTTATAGTGGTATTTGGGAATGTAGCAAGCATGAACGACAGCATAATCACCCTTTTGTCCCACTGTACCAAAATCACTTATTAAATGATGCTAGATATATTGATGATGGGAAAAAGAATATGCCGCTTTCTTTTATGCGCATCGATAGTAAGGCTATAAATGCTTTTAAAATACTGTATCAAGAAGTGGGGGGCATTGAAGCTATTGGTTTTACAAAAAAAGATTTATTTAATTTCTTTAGTCGTGAAAGATCGATTCAGATTGGTAGTGGAGATGCACAATCATTGCCTAACTGTTTTGGGAAAAAATTGAGCAGTAATCATAACTTTCATTATAAATGTGAGGCAGTTGATGGTCACTTAGGGAATTTCTTTTGGTGGGATTCTCGAATGTATGATGACTATAAGGTTTTTGGGGATGTGGTAGTATTTGACACCACCTATAAGATGAACATGTATGGGGTTGATATGTGCACCTTTTGTTGGTGAGGACAATCATAGGAAAACAGTACTTTTTGTTTGTAGGTTCTTAATGAATGAGCAAAAAGATACTTTTGGATGGCTATTTGATTGCTTCTTAGAACTATGGGTAGGGTGCAACACTATACATTCATGACAGATCAAGATTTCTCAATAATTTATTCTATTGAGAAGTATTTTCCATTGCTTAGATATCGGTTGTGTTTATGTTATTTAACACATTATGCTCGTAAACATTTGGGGTGATTACTTAACAGCAATAAGCAATTCTCTAAACCATTGAGTAAATGCTTCTATAATTGTATACCAATGGAGGAGTTTGAAAGGAAATTAAGTGGTATGCCAGATCAATTTGAACTGCATGATAATGATTGGTTGAAGGCTACCTTTACATTATGACATAAGTGGTGTCCTGCATATTGCAGGGATGTGTTCTCAGCAAGTAATATTTTCTCATTTAATCATTCACTAAGCATTTGTTCTAATTTACTGTTGTAGATGTTCATTCCGTTTTGTTCTTTTGTTTTTTTGTTGTCTATATATTTATGTAACAACTTACATGCATATGTTTTGTTATGATTGTAGTTTATTTTTTTATGTTGGAATATATGTTCTATCTGCTATTTTTTGGTAGCTGTACTATTTTTTTTCTTTTTTTTATCTATTTAGTAATCATTTGCTCTGTTTTGCTATTGTAGATGTTTTTTCATTTGTTGTTTTTGTTTTATGTTATCTGTATACTTATGCAACCTATGTTTATGTAGTTTTGTTCTGTCAGTTTATCGTATGTGTTTTTTTAATATATCCTGGATATTCTTTGATAAGGATATTATCTACTCAGAAAGTGAGAGTGCAAACCACATATTGAATGGTATTTGTGATACATAAACATCACTTTTGTCATTATTTCATTCAATTGAAAAGAGAATTGTAGAATAGAGAGATGCTGAGGTTAATGAGGATTTTCATAATTGAGGTGTTTTGGTAGGCAAGCCTCGATCTATGCTTTTAGAGGATGAATCTAATATATATTCTTTTCATATTTTTAAAGATTTTGAAGATGAACTTGACAATGGAGCATTTGCTCATTATAACTTGTTACATCATGTGGATGATCTGTTTGAGTATGTAGTATCAAATCAAAATTTTGAAGGTCATTTTTTCTTAGTATCATACATTCAAAGTGATCCTAGTAAAGTTCAGTGCTCATGCAATCATTTTGAAGAGATGGGGTGGTTTTGTTCACACATTTTGAGACTGTTTAATATTTACAAGATTGTTTCAATTCCTACTGAGTATATTGTTATCTTGTGAAAAAAAAAATGCTAGATTAGAAAGGAAAGTTGATATATGTAGAGGTGTTGCTGATGATAAGTTTGTTAGTATGGTTTGGAAGAACAAAATTATGAAGAATCTATATGATATTATTACTGCTTCTCAAGATAGTGATGATGGTAGACAAATATGTGAGCAGTTTGTTGCTGATTTGAAAATGAGGGTCAGTGCTAGTATAGGTATTTGTTCAAATAGGTGTGCCAACACAAGCTGTATGTCAGGAGTTAGTGAAACTGTTTTGCAAAATTCACTACCTATGAAGACAATAGGTTGTAGTAAGAAGAGGATTTAGAGTTGTATCAAGAAGGCATCAAAGAAAAAGTTGAAGAAATAGTTCCAGAATTAAGATGTTGTTTTTATAGGCTGTATATGTTCTTTTTTGTGTTATGCATTGTTTTTATTTGTTACTTATGATTAGTTGAGAATTCTTTCATTAGATTTATTGAATTAATGTGACAAATATTAAGATTCCAGTCAGTTATTTTTGACACAGTTGTTTTTGAAATAGTCAGAGGCATACACTTTGTAAAGCATTATATGTACAAGGGTTGAGTATTTGTTCTCTTAAACAAGAAGACATATTTTTTTACAGAGAATCATTTGTTCTTTTAATTTAATATTTTAATAAGATAGATGTGAGTATTTGTTTTAGTAGATAAAAACATACACTAAGGATTAAAGGAGAACTATGCACTTTGCAAATTTGTTATTACTACTGGTATTAGTTATTTGTCCTTTTAAACAACATTAAAAGGTCGTTTAGCGAACAACATAATGTTGTTAATTTTTGTATTAATTATTTGTTTTGTTAGAAGAATTTAGATATTCTTTTAAATAGAAACATATGTTCTTTCAAATATAACCATATCTTTGAAACATGTATGAATGATTTATCAGAAGGTGATGTTCTAATATACATAAGCATATGTTCATTCAAACAATACAAAATGTTCTGCTAATATTTGAAAAGAAAATAATGAACTTGTACCAGAAAAACCAACATTTTTCTTTTCAGTTAGCAATTACTTGGAGAACTTGATTTCTTTGACTATTGTGCTTTGAAAATAGAAGTTCTGCAGCAATCTTAATTCGGTAAATCTTCATTGTTTGTGTTGGGCCTAAGTTTGATACAAACTGTTCACCTTGATACAATTCCATATGCCTCATTGCAAATACCCGACAATCAACTCCTTTTAGTAGGTATTCATCTTTCTTGTCAGCCTTCTCATGTCAGTCTTCCACTTGAGTTAGGCATAAGATTTCTTGAATTTTGCTATGGGCTTTTTTAGTGCGGCTTTGCTGTCCTTAAGGTATTGATTGAACACAAGCATTTGTAATAAAGAAAGATTATGTCATTTTTTGCATTTGATGAGTACTATGTAGATTGTTTGTAATTTATGGGGGTTTACTAGTGCCGCTCTTATGGAGGTGTATCTTTTTTGGTTTATTTGTAAGTTGTCAATTGTCTTGACAACTTTTTTCAGCAGATCAAAAGATATGTCAAAAAAGTGTTAATCCTCAATGACTGGCACAATGATTTAATTTCACAATAAAAGGAGACTAAATATGAGTAATGAACATAATCTGTGCTCTAAAAGAATAGACCATTAGGAGTAAAAGAACATTAATTATGTCAAAATGAACAGCCATAGTTCATCAGTTGTTACAAAAAGTAACACTACCAGTTTAAAAAACTGAGTTCCCAAAAGGACAAATGATTTAATATAAAAGAACAGGTTATATATTCAAACCAAGAAGCACAGACTCATATAATTATACCAACTAGGAATACATGTAGTTAAAGTGGTACTAGTTCATATTGCTGCAGAGGTTTCAGCTGCTAGTTTTGAAACCAGTTCTTTACCGATTCTAGCCCTGTCTTAGTAGCCAGCTTAACAATCTCATTTTTTTTGTTCTTTTTAACATTTTTTCCAAGATTGTGAAGGAAGTTCATTACAATGAACTTGTTGAAGTCATTAAGAAGTACATTAGCAAGAAAAGTACAAATAGTGACTTGTAAAGAAACAAATAATGAGACATAAATGAATAAATGCCAACAGATAAAAGGTTACAGCTTACCGACAAATGAGAGGTAAAGAAAGCTCTTCTTGGATTTGGTTTCTGGTTTTCCTTCTTGTTCAGAAGGAATGACCAGACATGCAGAATTTGTATTTCAATATAATCTTCATAAAGTAATGTTTCCAGTAAATCCCTTGGTACTGAATGCCCGTCAATCTTTATCAATATAAAACTGTATTTTACAGTAAATTAGTACTAGTCTAAAAATATTACAGATTAAGTAAAAAAAAAGGTTGATGGAATCTTACCTTGCTTTGAGTGCTTTGTCAGTTGCTTTAATTTCTTCATCAGTAAGCTGGTCCTGTGTTGCTTTTGTAGCATATTCCGTAATGAATAAATTCTCCACAAAGTATACATTTCTTGGAGGATAATTGTGCACATTTTTTGTATCAGCATGTTCTACTCTTTTGAAAGGCCTCAGAATTGGGAGTTATGTCAGCATTTTTGATAAAAATTTCTCTATTGCTGACTCCTCTTGTGAATCTATTCCTAAACAAAAGTGTGGTACATCATCAAGGTAACTAAAAGGCTGTGTAGTTGTCTTTTCTGTAACTTATAGTAAGGTTTATGTTAGTTTATACATGTACAACCAGGTAATAAACAGTACAGCAAACAGAACATATGCATTTGTAAACAAAACAAAGGCATTATGTGTGTGCATTTCTTTGTGTTGAGGTTTTTCAACTAGTCTATTCGCTAGTTTTCCTGCACCTTGTTTTCCAGCTGCAATTTCTGTAGGTTTAAGTAGAACAAGTAGGAATGAATAAAAACACAGATATTATCAAGTGTATGTTCATATAGTAAGTGCATGTATTTTTACCATCATTTTGTCCAGCATCATTTTCTTCCTAATCATGCTCTTGATCCTCTTCATTTTCTTCTTTACTTTCATGTTCAGCAAATTTATTCTCTGAGATTATTGAAAGCAATTGCTCATCACCTTGGAAGTGTTCTTTGTCAGCATATTTTTCAAAATGCATCTGTTTCAAATGTTAGGAATGCTTTGCTGGTTCCTTTCTGAATCACTTTCTTGCTAACTCCCAGAGCCTTGTCAGTTCATCTATGTAATCCAAAAAACTAATGTTGATTTGAGAATCAGATGAGGCTGCTTCTGGTTCTGTTCTGAGTCGTAAGTAGTCAGCAACGATTGTTGTCTCATTAGGGTATATATTCATTGCTTCTGTCATAGCATTAAACAAGTCTTTGTTGGCCCCAGCTACTTTCTTAGCATGTTGCAGAACAGAGTTAATTAGTTCTTCAAACTTTCCAATAATTTGTGAGGGAGGCTCCTTTGAATGTTTACTATGTCTGCCTCGAAATCTTTCTCTGATTTTTAGGATGTTTTCTTTTCTCTTTTGTTTGACAATGGGAATGAGTAGATCATCAGTCAACTACAAATTTAGTTATCATGAAAAAATAAAGACATAAATTTAAGAGAACATATAATAAAGGAAAAAAGAACAGAACTACAAGATAACAGAACAAGAAAAAAATGCACAGTTTTTTATCCAGTAAAAAACTATTTCACTAATGAAGCTCAAATAATTTTTTTGTTTATGATTTTGTTGTCCTAAAAAAAGATTATAGGAATAATTACCTTTCCCAATCCAAATTAGCTAGATAATTTTTCTGATTGGATTCTTTTGTTTATGATTTTGTTGTCCCAGCTAGCTATTCTTGGTACTTGTCTTGGGATAGTTGGTTGGGCTTTCATCCATAATTTGTCAAAGTACACTTGTTGGGGAAGACAGATGATAAGATAGTTAATATGTTGTTGCAATAAATTAAAAAGAACACTAACAAACATGAAAATGAACACACATAGAAGAAAAAAAGGACAAGTACCTATAGGAAAAGAATACATCCATCAATGTTTGCAAAAGTCTTTCCTTGCTTGTATTTCTTAACTCTAGAAACAAGCGAATCAAGTAGGTATTATGCCCAATTCATGTGCTTCACAAGTGATAGATCACTTGTGGATTTCACAATCTTCCAACTACAGTCATTTGAAGTTGTTGTTGGTGCAATTAGGTTTGTTGTAATGAAGACAATAAAATTTCTTTGGAAACTGTCACCTCTTTGTTCATCTTCCAGCATGAATTGCTTTAGAACATCAGGCTATGGTACTTTACAATCAAATTGTTGAACCCAGTTTCCATACAAGTGATATTTATCAGGGTCTTGTGTGAAGTATCCCTTATATCTCTCTATTTTAAGATGTCCATATGGTACGCCAAGGATGGCATGCGCATCAGCTGCTTCTATGTCAATATCTCTCTTGTTTAGGATGCTAAGGGTAAAAAAGTTTTAAAAAAATAGACATATATTAAAATGAAAAGGAATACTATGGCTTCAGGAATAAAGTAAGAATAACAAAATTAAAACAAACACTTTATGGTACAAGAATAGAGATAAGCTTTAAGAGAACAAACACAGTTAGAAATAAACAAACACTTTATGGTACAAGAATAGAGATAAGCTTTAAGAGAACAAACACAGTTAGAAATAATCATATTAGTAGATCAAGACAATTAAGATATCTGAAAAAAGATAAACATGATTAACAAATCTGTTAGAAAATATTAGGAGGAAAAACTGAGGGCTTGATAATACAAAACCCTCACATGACCTTTATATATTAGATGGTAGAGAAATACAAGGAAAGAAATCCCTAGGAATAAAGAGAGAAATATTATCCTTCCTAAAATACAATATAACATTCCATAACAGTCCCTTTCAAGATGGAGCATACATATCATAAACTCCAAGCTTGTCACATATAGACTTTACTTTAAATCCTCCTAAAGCTTTGGTGAACAAGTCAACAAGTTGATCCTCTGATTTGACATATAGGGTCTTGATCAAACTTTCTTGAAGCTTCTTACGAACAAAGTGGCACTCAACTTCGATATGTTTAGTTCTTTCATGAAAAACAGGATTAGAAGCAATGTGAATGGCTGCTTGATTATCACACATTAATTCCATAGGAGTTGAGTGTCCGAAACCAAGTTCCATGAGAAGATTTCTTAACCAAACTAGTTCACATGTAGTATATGACATTGCCCTATACTCGGATTCAGCACTTGACCTTGCGACAATACTTTGTTTCTTGCTTTTCCAGGACACCAAGTTTTTTCCCATGAATACACAATAACCTGAAGTAGACCGTCGATCGTAGAAGCTTGCCCAATCAGCATCTGTGTATCCTCGAATCCAAGTATGACCATGATTTTAGTTAAGGAGACCTTGACCTGGTGCACTTTTGAGATATCTCAAGATTCTAACAACTGCATCCCAATGGCTAGTACGGGGAGAGTCCATGAACTGACTTACTGCACTTACAGCAAATGAAATATCTAAACGAGTAATAGTTAGATAATTTAATTTTCCAACAAGTCTTTGATACCTGGTAGGGTCTTCCAAAAATTCCCTTTTATCTACATCAAGCTTGACATTTGGCTCCATGGGACTGTCCACTGGTTTGGTGCCCAACAAACCAGTTTTTTCCAAAAGGTCTAGAACATACTTTCTTTGCGAAAGACATATTCCCGTCTTAGACCATGCTACCTCAATTCCCAAAAAATATCTCAATGGACCAAGGTCTTTTGTTTGAAATGTGGTTTGCAGAAAAACCTTCAATGATTAAATACCAGATGCATCATCACCAGTAATAACAATAACATCAATATAAACGATCAAGAGGATTTTACTAGCTTCAGAGAGGCGATAAAAGACAGAATGATCCACACCACACTGCTGCAAACCAAATTCCATAACAACTGAACTGAAATGACCAAACCATGCCCGTGGCGATTATTTCAAACCATACAATGACTTATTTAGGCGACATACATGATCAGCCTCCCCCTGAGTAACAAACCCTGGCGATTGCTCCATGTAGATAGTTTCTTCAAGATCTCCATGAAGAAACGTGTTTTTCACATCTAACTGATGTAAAGGCCATGCATATGTAGCAGCCAATGCAATGATATTACGAACAGATGTCAATTTGGCTACTGAAGAAAAGTTTCCGAATAGTCCATACCATACACTTGGGAATATCCTTTTGCAACCAGATGGGCATTTAATCGATCAACTGTCCCATCGGGATGAACCTTTATAATGAACACCCAGTGACAACCCATGACAGTTTGACCACATGGAAGAGAAACCAAGTCCCACGTGTTATTAGCCCGCAAAGCTGACATCTCTTCTTCCAAACCTTACTTCCATCTAGGATGAGAAATGGCTTCTGAAACAGACTTAGGCAAAGGTATAAAGGACAAGGTGGATACAAAAGCAGGGTATGATGGCAATAGAGAATCATAAGAAACAAAGTCGGATATTGGGTGAGAAGTACAAGACCTTTTCCCTTTGTGGAGTGCAATTGGAAGATCCAAATCATCACCCTTCAGTCTTGAAGATAAAGAAGACGGTTGTGATGAGCATGAATCTCCTAGTGGTACTTCAACTTGAGGACGCCGAGTATAAACCTGCAAGTTAGGACGAGACAAATGCTTTAAAGGTGGGGGATCAATATCAGGAATGTACTCTAAAGGTGTAAGACTAGCGTTTGATGCATGAGGAGCTAGTTGAGTTGGCACAGATGGTAAAGGCAGACAATCATTGGCATCAGCTGACATAGATTGAGTATTAGAAAAATAAGGGGTGTTTTCAAAGAACGTAACATCAGCAGAATTGAAAATTTGATTCAATAAAGGACAGAAACATTTGTACCCTTTTTAAAGACGAGAGTATCCAAGAAAAACACATTTTAAGGCTCTAGGATTTAATTTGTCAATGCCAGGTTGGTGCTGATGAACAAAGCAAACACACCCAAATATTCGAGATAGAATAGAAAACGGAGCTTGAGAAGGAAAGAGAACAGAGAATGGGATTTTACCCGACAAAATAGAGTAAGGCATCCGATTTATGAGAAAACATGCAGTAAGGATAGCATCGCCCCAAAAAGTTTTGGGAACATTCATGTGAATTAAAAGGGTACGAGCTGTTTCAACAATGTGTTGGATTTTCCTCTCGGCCACTCCATTTTGTTGAGATGTCTTTGGACAGGAGGATTGATGTATAATCCCTTGTTGCTACATGTAGCTAGACATCGAGTGAGAAAAATACTCTTTACCATTATCACTGCGAAGAATTTTAATTCAAGAATTAAATTAATTTTGAATTTCAGCACAAAAGGTACAAAAAAAATAGAAAATAACTCAGAACGATCTTTCATTAAAAACAACCAAGTCATTCGGGAAAAATCATCAACAAAAATTACGAAATATTGAAAACATAATTTAGAATTGACACAACTTAGACCCCAAATATCTGTATGAACTAGCATAAAAGGTTTTTCCAACTCTTTTATTGGCTCTAGGAAAATAGGGAACACGATGATGCTTCCCTAGTTGACACGACTCACAATCTAAATTGGAGGCTGAAACTAAATCTGGAACAAGCTTATTGAGAATTGCTAAAGATGGATGACCCAAACGACTATGAACTAATTAAGGTGAAACCGATGCATGGCAAGCAACTGATAACTGCAGTCTATCAAAGTAGCACATTCCATTCGATTCATGCCCTTCTCCAATCGTCTTCTTGCTCCTCGAATCCTGGATAATGACATGATCAGAGAAGAAACAAACTGAACAATTTAGTTGTTTGGTTAGCTTACCTATAGACATAAGGTTGAAAGGAAAATTTGGAACAAACAAAGTAGATGGTAAAGTGGGAGTATGACAAGGATGGGTGGGTCCAACACCCTTAATGGTGGTGGTGGATCCATTTGCAATGGTGAGTTTATTATGAGATACTGGTAAAGAAAAGATATGGTCAAAATTAGTTATTTTACCTAAAATGTGGTCAGTGGCACTAGAATCCAATACCCAGAGTTGATTTCTAGGAAGATTAAAGGAGTAACAGGCTGTTGGGTTACCTTGATGAACAACAGAAGCCATAGAAGAAATAGAAGCCTGCTGTACGGACTGATACTACAGGTACTTAGTATACTCTTCTTGAGATATCGTGACAGACTGCTGGGGCTGTAATTGAAGATGACTCCTCATGTGATGCAAAATGTGCTATTCGCAAAGCTTGGTTCTTTAAAGAAATTTTCATACTTAGATATATTGTGGTGGACTTTAAGTCTAAGTAGTGTTTTCAACCGAAAACGGATACTTAATTTAAAGTGAGTCTCCTCCTCATGCCTGTCTCTATCACAATATGTGCAGTGCAACCGTGAACCTCTGGCAAGTCCACCTTTGCTGCCACGACCACCACGATTACTGCGTCCTCCACGACCACCCTTTGCTCGTGGATTGGGCTGTATTGCAAGGGCAGACCGATCAAAATTATTGCTTGCTGAGCTTTCCTTTATCATAGTGCGAGAAAGTCTCGTGAAGACTTCAGGTAATGAAGGAAGTTCTATTCCACCAAGAATCTGAGCCGAACTGGTTCAAATTTAGGTTTTAGCCCTGCCAAAAATGTCATAAGCACCAACTACTCTATCTGACGTTGCATCTCCTTGACATCAAGGGTAATAGGAAGCAAAGAATTCATTTCTTCCAATGCATGTTTCACCTTTGCAAAATATTGAAGAAGACTGCCCTTCTGTTTGGACTGAAACACTTCAACTAAAACCTCATGTATACGAAGGATATTACTGGAATATAAAAACTTGGCATACTCCCAAGCTTACTACAGGTTCGAACATGAGAAAATAGAGTTGAAATTTCAGGTTCTATTGAATAAAAAAGGATATGGAGCAATTGTGCATCATCAGCTTTCCAACTCTCGGATGTTTGAGGATCGTCAGTAAGATGAGACATCTTTCTTTGACTTGTAAAATACAACTCCACATTCAGAGCCCAGAATGAGTAGTTATTACCGTTCAAACATTGTTTGGCAATCCGCAAATTGCTAAACTGTGTGAGGTTGCCTGCTGGTGGGACAATGACCGGTAGAAAACTCCCTTGAGGACTTTTATCATCATGTCCTGACATGTTTCTGATTACTGATGACTGACAGTATCAGAAACTAATAGAAAACTGGGCTAATGATGCACTGACTGACTGAAGACGACTGAAGAACGAACAAACTCAACTTCTAGTCATAATTAATGTAAACATAGGCTGGAAACTTGTTTAGGGTAGAAAACTGATCAGACCCATTGAACCGCCATCGTCAAAGATCGCCAGACGACTGGCGCGTGGGTGATTTTCTGACAACACCTCCGGTGTTCTTCTGGTCACCGGCACCTCCTGAGTGTCTCTGTGTTGTTGGTTTTTGATTTGGCTAGGCGGTTGCTGGTTTTACGAAAAGGGCAGTAACTAAAGAATAGTTACAGAATGTGGTTTGGGTTAAGGAGAGGCTGTGGAAGGTGCTGGGATTAGGTTATTGCTTTGATACCATGTTAGAAAATATTAAGAGGAGAAACTGAGGGCTTGATAATACAAGACCCTTACATGACCTTTATATATTAGATGAGAGAGGAATACAAGGAAAGAAATCCCTAGGAATAAATAGAGAAATATTATCCTTCATAAAATACAATATAACATTCCATAACAAGATCGAAGACTTCCAGCTGAGTAGAACAATTGAGAACTCTATAAGAAAAACTAGGTATATATACAATAACATATAATACATTTACAACAGTTAAGTATAATGTTGAATAGGTGAAATGAACAAAAACAATTTGAAAGAACAAATAGTTTATTGCAAAAGAACAAATTCTAGGTTAAAAAAAATAGACACATTGAAATGAAAAAGAATACTTTGACTTCAAGAATAAAGTAAAAATAACAACATTAGAACAAATACTTTATGGTACAAGAATAGAGATTAGTATTAAGAGAATAAACACAGTTAGAAACAATTTTAGAAGAACAAACACATGATTAGCAAATCGAAGACTTCCAGCTGAGCAGAACAACTGAGAACTTTATAAGAATGACTTGGTCTATATACAAGAACATATAACACATGTACAACTTTATGTATAATCTTAAATAGGCAAAAAGAAGCAAAGCAATATAAAAAGAACAAATAGTTGATTCTAAAAGAACAAATTCAAGGTTTAAAAAATAGACAAACATTAAAATGAAAGGGAATACTTTTATATCAGGAATAAAGTAATCAGATTAGTATATCAAAACAAACAGGACAACAAAAAAAAAAACATGTACCAAAATTAAAAGAACAAACACATGATTAGTAGAACTCTGATCTTAAACAAGAACATATAATACATCTAAAACAATTATGTATAACATTTAATAAGTGAAAAGAACAAAAATAACCTAAAAGAAAAAATTGTTGATTCTAAAAGAACAAATTTCAAGTTAAGAAAAATAGACACACAATAAATGAAAGATAACAAATATGATTAGAAATAGTCACTCTTTGTTTATCAGAACGAATAAGACATCCAAAAAAACATATACTATTTTTAGAAGAACAAACACCATGATTGAGCAAAACAAAAAAGAGCAACTCAAGTCAAGCAAAAAAACTAATTTTTTAAGTTTTAAAAAATTGTGAAAAGAACGTATACCTCTGTGCTTTTGGATCTTCTTTTCTGTCTCTTTTTTTGGGACTAACAGTTCTTTTTGCTCTTTTCAATACTTGCTCTTCTTCGTTCTTCTTCTGTATTTGTCGTTCTCCACTTTTTGGTGTTAAATTTATTTTCATCTCCTTGTTTTTTTCTTCACATTCTAACTTCCATTTTGCTCTAATCATGCTCCTTCTATATGCAAATAATTTAGGATTCAATGGAAAAGCACTTACTCAAGCCAAATCAAGTAGAACAAGATTCTAGCACTTACAATTGGTCACTTAGGGTTACCTCGTTGTCCTTTTTCACCATTTCCACATTCTCACAGCTGATTTGGAAGTAAATTCACATAGTTATGAGTAGTTTTCCAAAGAAAATAGGAATGATTTGCATAGCAGGAGAGGTAACTTACTCGACAGTGATTTTCGTGTACTACTGTGATAAAGATCGATGGTTTCCTATTCTTTTTGCGTCATTTCCTAGATTCGGCATTTGTTTCGTAGATTCAACGTTGGCGAGTGAGGAAGATCGACAGTTTCTTTTGGAATCAAAGAAGATTAGCGGTTTCCTTTGGATTTCTGTAAAATAGAGGTTTTCGGGTTTTCGGGTTGCAATTGTTTTTTTTTTTTTTGCGATTTGTTTGAATTTCATTTTTCGCACTGCAAAATCAAAATATCTAATGGCAATTTTGTATGTTTAGAGAAATTATAGCGCGGGGTCAAATTGCAATGTTTTAAATAGTTTGGGGATGGCACATGGCATAAGTTAGGCATATATAATACTTATTCTACGTATATTTGCATAAAAATATATGCAACTAGTTTACATACTTGGTATTTCCATGAGATTTCAAGTTAAATTGAAGTTAAAATATATATATATATATATATATTAATTTTTTTAAAATATTATTCTAAAAGTGAAGGTCATTTTACCATTTGTAAAGGCAAATATAATGTGTTACTCAATTACTCAATACTAATTAAGGTATTAATCTACTGAAATTCATCACATGCAGCCAAACTGGTGGAGGTTAAATTTAAATCCACATTTACACAAAATAATGGATGAAATTGTTTTGATAAACAGCATAATGGGTTGATACAGGATCCAATATTTCCTAACAAAGGAAATGAATCTGAGTATAGGTAATGATAATCAAATATAAAATTTTTAATTTAAATTCAAACTTACTGGATTCAGATGATTAGAGAATATCTTATATATACAAGTTAAAAACTTAGGAGCCTACAGAGAACATAAATATAACCTTATTAGCTTAAAAGTGGAGCATTGACAAAATCATATAAAAGAAAAAATTATATGAAATAAAATAAATATAGATGTGATAAATAAAGGATACCATAAGGTGAAGGGAGTAACACTAAAATTGAAAAAAAAAATAGAACAGGGGGGAGAATGTTACCTTTTGTAGAGTTCTTATGAGGATGAAATGTTCATATATATAAATAGAAAATATATTAGTTTTTAAAATGCATTAACGACAATACTACATAGTGGAGTATTTAAAAGATTTGCTATACATGGAAGTTTTTTCTCTAATATTTTTGTTCATATATATCATTAAAATATTAATATCCAAATTAATATAAGAGGGCAATTAATACGCCATATACACCTTCCATATTTATTTAATAGGGTAACTAATCTATTATATATATTATAAAGTAGAAGCTAAGAGTATTGTAGTAATTAAAGACTTAATTGATAGACTAATTGAGTGCCACTTCAAATTTTTATATAAAATGCCAATTTTACCCCTAATTTGTTGACTCAATTCTAATTACTTTCCAAGTTTACATTTTAACCATAACCAAATTATATCAAGTCGCTGCCATCTCACCAAATGGTTCGCCACTTGCACAATTTGTGATTTTAATTGATTTATAAATGATTAAACAACCAAAATGTGGCTAATTATTAGGCAATGCTACTATAAGTAAGTTTTTCTTTTAATTGAAGTTTTGAATTTGTAAGTTTTTCTTTTAATTGAAGTTTTGAATTTGTACTTATATTAAAGGAGAAAAGAAAGTAGAGAGTGTTCATAGATTTTTGGGCTCATTAAATATTTTATTTTTTAAATCATAATTAAATTTTTTTTAATTTTATACTAGTTATTTTAATTTCTAAAAATGTAATTACTATTTTCATCTTTAAAAAATCAATTATAATCAAGTTAATTGATGTTAACTTAATTTCACCTTTTGGAAATATTCTTTTCATTTTTAAAAAATTACTTATTATTTTCTTTTTTAAATTATCATTGATGTTAATTTAATTTCATTTTTTTGGAAATATTCGTTTGCCTTCCTTAATTTTCAATTTGTTTCCTTTTGAAAAGTTTTCTAATGTAGTAATTGGTTAAACGCTCGGCGTTACCATGAGACGAAAACATCAACAATAAGAAATTATGTAGTAATTTGCTTAAAAAATTATTTTGTAAAAATGTTAATTCATTGTGAGTAACGCACTCAAACCGGATCAACCTAGACCAAAAAACTACAAATTTATTGACTTGAGACTGAAAATTAACCAACCTATATTTACTTTAGCCGGGTCCAATCCAAAATACCCCGTTTTGCACCCGACCCAAATTAGAAATTATGATGGCTCATATTTTAATTTGTGCAAGAATTATACGTGTCGACCTGCAAAATAGAAAACCAATAAATGATTAACATTATTTAAAAGATAAAAAATCCATTTTTGAATCCTGAAGAATAACTTGGACATTAACAAAAATTGATAAAAGTGCATGATAGTTATATTCACCGATTTTTTAAATCTCCAGTTCAACTTACCAATCCAAAACTAAAGCACCCAATCCCTTCAAATAATTATATATTCTTTAATTTGGGATGAGAAAGCTGAATTGGTAGTGTTTTTCTATTTTTAATTTTATTTTTCAGTTTTTTTGTTATTCGAGGTTTAAGTAAAAAACATAGATAAGTGTGTTAATTTTTTTTTTTGCATCTAAAATAGTACCAATAACTATTTTAAGGGATTGGATGCTTTAATTTTGGATGGTTGGTAATTTTTTTTTATTTTTCATTCTATTATTATTATTATTATTATTTTTGCTACTTTATGGTTTAGGTTGAAATAAAAATAGATAAGTGTGTCAAACTTGAATTCTTTAGCACCCAAAATAGTCTTCATAATTTTAGGAAATGAATTCTTTAATTTGGATGAGCATGTCGCTTTGGTTGTTTTTTACTCTGTTTTTTGGTTTTTTGGGTATTTAAGGCTTAAGTTGAAAAAAAATAGGTAAGTGTGTCAAATTATATATATATATTTGTTTGCATCTAAAATTTGAGTGGTTGCATTCAAATTTATTTTCTGGGAGTCTTGTATCTGTTTCGCTTGTGTTTAAGGGCTAATTTTAAAATTTTCCATCAAATTTCTATCAATATTGATGGAGAAAATAGAAAAAGGGATATTTTTGCTAGAAAACGTTATTTTAATCCTATTTCTACAACATTCAACAATTTTGGAGAAAATATGCAAAATGAAGTATATTTTAATGGCAAATCTTGCAATTTAACCAGAAATAAATATTCAAATTCCAAAGAAAAACAATACAGTAGACAATCAGTTGCACTAATGTAGTTATAAGACGTTTATTTGTTCAACGAGTTGTGACAATTCAATCTGTAATAGCATTTAATATAAATATAACAAAGTAATAATTAAATAGTAAACTTTGGGGATAAAGAGACCAAATATTAGAGTTCTAGATACTACAAATGACTTTAACCATTAATGAAAAATTTTTCTATGAAATTAAGGGAAAAAACTAAATTTGGAGTTGACTTAAAATCAGGATTTAACATCTACAAAATAATTTTTTGGGATGAATAGTTTATAGAGCGGAATCTTAGCAACTAAAAGTGGTATTTAACTATTGGTGCAAAAATATATATATATATATAAAAGAAAACAAATCAAAAGTCTAACCAAGGTTTGGGCCTTGGGGACAGTCCAAGCCATGGCCAAAATGAAACAAATCATACAAAGTTGTTCCTTAGAAAAAAGAAATAACTTTCCTACAAAATGGGGTGTTTAAGTATTGACACAAAGATCAAAATAAAGTTTCAGGCTTAATAGAGCAAATTGAAACAGTATAGGAAGTAAGGGTTTAACATTGACTTAATGAAGGCAAAAAAACTAAAAATGGAAGAAATGGAAAAAAAAAATTAACGAAATGACAAATGGATAGTATTTAGGGACTGAAATTAAAAAGATTGATAGCTTAAGGATTGAAATGAATTTAAGTAAAAAAAAACAGAACAAACAAAACCTTGAGAAAGTCCTAGCAGTTAAGGGACCAAACCCCCTGACTTACACATGTGTCGATCCCACCAATACCCCCACATTGTTTCTCAAGGCTTGATCATTAGATGGAATAGTAAAGGGACCAAACCCAAAGAAATGAAATCTATAGGTGGTGGAAGGGGCATTAAACCGTTACATAGGAAAACACAAAAAAAAAAAAAAAAAAAAAAAGGAAAAGGAAAAGCACTGTGATCTGGTCGACAATTAATAGATAGTATATAAATTGATGAATTGCTAATTATAACAAACCCAAAGATAGGTGATGATTATTTTGGATTTGAACTTGTGTGAGATTTCAAAATTAATTAATTATCTTTAATGATCAATCTATAATTTATCGTATTTCCATGAAAGTGGATCTATTAATTTAAATTATTACAAATAATTTTAAACTTTTGAATACACTTGATTGACAAAAAGTTCTATGCATTAAGTCGATATACAAACGGTAGCTATTAAAGAGATGAACTTTAATAAAAATTACAAATGCAAGAATGCTTTCCAAATAAATTGAAAGGAAATTGCGTCAAAATTGTGCCAGTTACTCCAACGGTAATAATATATATTGGGAAATGATTAAAATGCATGTGAGTGCATATTAATTTTGATTCACATCCAATTTGTATCACTATAAGAAACGCATTAACTTTATTATATTCACTAGTTTACATACTCTACGTTATTATGGCATCCGAAATTGTATTTGGTTTCAAAAAATGTATAAATATTTGAATGTCATAACTATAGTATGTATAGATTTTTTTTGTTACACCTGGATAGAACATTTCAAATAAATTTAGTTAATAATACAGTTATAATTTATCAGTAGAAGATTGGTGTAAAAATTCGGATGGCTATATATACTTAATATTTGAATGTTATAACCATAGTATATATAGATTCAATTGCCAATGTTTCACTTAAATTCTAAATGGTCCAATTTGTTTCATAGTGAGGTTTTGGGAGCTATGCCTGGCTTATGGCTCAAGGGTGCCACCACCATTACCCTCCAATCGACGAAGGCTGCCATTACATGCAAATATTTTTTGTTTAAGAAAAAACCAATTTACATTTAAAAATAGAAAGATGAAAGAAAGATAAAACGTAAACCAAAAAATGAAAAAATAAATAATGAAACAGAAAGATAAATTAAACCAAAGAATGGAAATAACTAATGAGACATAAAAGAACAAATGATGGAATGAAATTTCAATTTATAGACAAATATCATAAAATTGAAGCTTAAGGGATGAAAGAGCCTACAAAAAAAATATGATAATAACACACACACACACATATTGAACAACAAAACTATATGTCTATATTCCTGAGGAAATAAAGAAACAAAAGTACTATCTAGGAGCTTTAGAACAGTGTCTCACCCCTACATTTTATGCCATACCTGCACCTTAAGCAACACAATATCCAACTGCATCTTACCCCACCCCTTCTTACAAAACACACCTAAACACAAAACTATAAAGATCAATATTATAACTCACTTTCCAATGCCTGGCCTGGATTAATTAACCAATCCATCCGGTTGCACCTAAATTTCTTACACCTATTTCCAACCCATAAATAAGAAAACACTTTGACAGCCTCCTCACTAAGAACTACTCGCCTAGATCAAACATCCAACTTCATTCATCACAAGCTACCAATGAAATTGAAACACCCTGTAAAAAAGATAATAATAACATATATTAGTATATAATTGAAAAATCCATAATCATAAATGAAAAAAAAAACATTATCATGAACTTAAAAGCAATGACACTAATAGCACTAATGATTCGAGAGAGAAAAATACAAATAGTACCAAAAAAATATATAGTCTTAACAAAGATGGAGAATCTGAATTTTAGAAGAGAAAGGCAGGAGGTAATATACAAGCAATAACACTAATAAATAAATTAAAAAATATAAATGTTTTAGAAAAGAAAAAAGTAGAGGTAGTATACAAGCAATAGCACTAATCAATTAAGAAAAGAATACAGATGATACTAAATATCTAGAAAAGGGAGAGGTATACGTGCTTTGTTGTAGGGTTCTACGAATGTGAGATGTGTTAGAATATATAAAGGTAAGTTTTAAAGGAAAGTCATTATTTTTTTCCAAATATATTAAGCATGAAAGGAGTAATTGAATTAACAGATTTGTTATTCATGAAAAGTTGATTTTTTACCTACTATTTTTTGTAAACATATATTAACCATTAAAACTAATTTGATTTAATTGGTTAATTGATGACAAATTTTGCCATCTCCAAACAAAAGCGAAGGCAGTTTTCCCACTAATTGGCCATGTTATTAAGTTAAATTTGAAGTTCAAATAGTAGTGATAAAACATTTTGTTTTAAGTGGCAAGTTTAAAAAGGGTGATTATGTTAAGTATTTACCTTAGTTGAACAATATGTATTTCGGGCAACTATTTATTATTTTTTTTGCCAATATTTTGTAGGATTACTTTTTTTGAACAATGGAACATTTTTTAGATTGATATGGCAAGGAAGGTAAACGCATCATTTCTCAAAGTAAATGCAGATTTTGGTTTCCTTTATTAAAAAAAAAACCACATGTCAACTAATTGTTAAGCATGTTAAGTGAAAAGACAATGAAACTCTTAATTATATCCTAATTGTATGGTAAACTCATCAATTCACAATGTGAACACATGAATTTGTTTTTTTAAATAAAAAAAGTGACACGTGTCAGCTTGTTGTTTATTCTATTAAGTGAAAAGATCATTAACTCCTTAAATATATCTTACTTGATATATATATATATAGATTATGGATACATGTATGCACATAAAAATGCTAATGGACATGTGCATGAAAAGTATAAATTGTGGATGAAATTGATATTGCTATGCCTTGATACAAGCCTCTTGAAAACAATAATTTACAGACAAAATGCATTATTGATATTGATTTCACAAAGCATGAGAATCTTTTGAAATATGTCTATATATTTATAGCTTGAATTAAAAGCTTGAATATCCATACGCATAATATTTTTGGTTGATATTCACGTGGAAGAGCATGCATAGTAAAAAGGCTCCAAAAGTCCACAAGTGCACAATTGATGATTAAGCATGAAAAATATTTGCTCTTGCCATGGCCATGTGCTCTTGTATGTATATGTAAGTATAAATGATGGACATAAAATGTCTGAGGCCTAGAAATAACAATGATGGCGTGCATAGACTTGAACTAAACCTGAGACAAGGGAGAGTTAGTAATACCCCATTTCAAGGACATGAAAATAGAAAAAAAAAACCTACTTGTAAATTAGGCATCTAATGAAACTTAATGAAGACTACTATTCACATTAACGGATAAGCATTACCTTTTATAGACAAATGCCTCAACAAAAATTTACATGCATTGTGATGAAATCATGTCAATTACACCTATAGCCATCTTAAAGGTGGATTTTATTATATATATACATATATATATATATATATATGTAGAAGCATAATAGTATTAAGACCTGGCTACTAAGTTGAATTATGATGTCACCATTTGGAAAAATTTATTGAGCATACTAACATGCTCTTTGTAGAGGGTTGTTCTATCTAAAAGTGGCAAGGGTCTAAAGCTCATCATAGCTTAACTATAGAGCTCAATAGCCAAAGAGGTTAAGAAGACTTCTACATGCACTAGAGGCGCACAAAAGTTTAGACTATAGAGCTGTGCCATGTCCACATAAGCTCGATAATGGTATAGAAAATTTACCCATTTTCCCTCGAGGTACAAACAATATTTTTACCCCCAGCGCAAAGATGACCATTACTTTATATACATATAATTGTGATCATCATTCGATACATGTGTTCTGATGCATATTGAAATGCTACAAGATTACACATCTAAGGCATGCAATAAAAATTCATTGCACGATTCCTTTGAGTGCATGATGGCCACTTATATAACACACCTTCCCTCAAGCAGCCAAAGTCTCAAATTAATCAAGCATAGTCACATGATGATAAGATGAATCCTCAGTTACAGTTAATGAACTTAAAGGTACTATATCAGCAATGTGAGAAACTTACAACATGATTCTGTGTCTTCTTTTTTTGGGGCTTCAAAAACCCAACAATCAACATTAGGTCAACTATAACTTGCACCAATTGGATTTAGGACAAGGAAATTTTGACATGGGTTTAATGCTACAGGTTCTCCCCAGTTCTTTAGATAATCTTGTTAGTGGTCCCCAGCAAATGGACTTCAATACTTTTTCTTCGCAATGGGGGGCTAATGTCCTACAACCTAACATAAATTCTCAGTCAAATACCAATATGCTTCAATATCAGCATTTGAAACAGCCACAAGACCAACTTATGCTATAGCTACAACAAATCAAATAACAATATTAGCACCACTAGTATATTAGGAAGTAGTAGTTACTTCAGCAACAGCAAGTGAACCAACAACTAAATGCTCAGTTTTAGATACACCAAACGCCTTAACTGTACCAAATAAATGAAGCAAATGATATGAAAATGAGACAGGGGAACAGTGTGAAGCCAGAGGACTATCAGCACCCTTAAACGCACCATCCTGGTTATACCCATCCACAGTTGAAGCCAAGGGCTCGGTTAACTATTTCATCACCTTAACTTTTACATGCTACTTCCCCGTTGTTGCATCAAAATTCTTCCCCACAGGTTGATCAGTAAAACTCACTATCATCTATCACAAAAGTTGGAATATTGGCCCTAAATAGAAAAATAAAATCAAGAAAAGAGGCTGGCTATGAGCTTTAAATGAAAGGGAAAGCTAACCCTACAAAGGCTAAAAGCCTAATAGCTAAATGCCCCTCATGAGGCCATACGATTAGAAAAGAGCCTAACCTTATGAAGGCTAAAAGCCTAATATCTAAAGGCCCCTCACGAGGCCACACAATAAAAAATGAGGCTAACCCTATAAAGGCTAAAAGCTTAACAGCCAAAATCCCTTTACAAGGCCATATAATCAGAAGGGAGGCTGACCCTACAAAGGCTAAGAGCCTAAAAGCCAGAGGCCCTACACGAGGCCACATGATCATAAGGGAGGTTGACCCTACAAAGACTCAAAGCTTAACAACTAGATGCCTGTCACGAGGCCATACGATCAGAAAAGAGGCAGACCTTATGAAGGCTAAAAGCCTACCAGTTAGAAGCCCTGAACGAGGCCACACAATCAAAAAGAGGCAGACCCCATACAAAGGCTAAAAGCCTAATAGATAAAGGCCTTGAACAAGGCCATATGATCAGAATGAGGGCAGACCCTACAAAGGCTAAAAGCCTAACACCCAGAGGTCCTGAACAAGGCCACATAATGACAAGGGACGCAGACCCTATAAAGGCTAAAAACTTAATAGCCAAAATTTGCCAAATGAAGGAAGAGTAAAAGTGGCCAACATAGCCCCCGAAATCTAACTTAAACCTCCAAAGAAAGGGCAATAAACTCCTAGGTGTCCTAAGAGGCCTATAGGTTCAAGCTAGAAATACAAGGTCCGAAAATGATAGGTCCTAAAAGGTTTGAGCTACAAACCCGAAGATTAAAAAATCCTACAATTCAAAGATGCTTATATACAAAAATTGAAGGCCAATGAGTTAGAAAATGGGCCAATAAGCTGGAAAGATCAAGATACAACTAAAGGCTTAGGACGTGAAGGTGACTATATTGACACCAATCTTGAGCCCTCTCAAACACAGGCAACCACAAAAGGATGATGTTTACAAAAAAAGGGAAGAAGATTCCAACAAGGAAAATGAATATCTCATACATGATACTTCCTTACATGATATCTTCCAAGCACTATAAATAACATGAGCAAGTAGAAAAAGCAGGCTAATAAGTGCTCAAGCATGATTTGGAGGCCAAATCTAAAAAAAAAAAATGAGGCCTCTTACTCTAAAAGACCCATAAAGTAGTTGGCAATGACAACTCATCTTCACTAAAGTGGTGACAACAAAACCAAATGAAGACATCAGATAAAGCCAAAGCAATAATGTAAGGAAGGGCTAAACGACTCCACAAAAAGCAAGAAATGAGACCGAATTCGAGGTCTTCTTAGATAAAAAAAATCATAGCATAAATCCAAACGCACAAAAGGATGTGAGAGTTACTGCTTAATGGCTATATACCACCAAGAAGTTAAAATAAAACTAAAGGTTAAGGAAATTATTTGGTCTTATGAAAGATGATTTCATAGGAATAAATCCTCTAAAGATAAATGTCCAAAGAAAGATCCAGAAAAAACTTCAAAAAAATTAACGTTAGTCCTTACTAGAAAAGGTAACACTGAAAATATTGTGCATGACGAGACTTCATCTACCAAGCAATACTAAAGACCTCATAAGAGCTGTGCTACCTCATAAGCACATTAGAGGTCTTGACATTTAGAAGGCCCCGCTAGCTATGACCCCAAAAGCTACGGGCCCCCATGGACCAAATAGAAAGAAAGCCTAGCAAGAAGGTCAAAGAATTCCTTGAAGATTCTAAACAAGAGCTCAGAAAGCTCTTAATGATCAAACATACTTAAAGTCCCCTAACTAATTAAGAACTAAATGTTCATATAAAGGGAAGACCACTAAAAAGCACACCACGCCCACATGAGGATAACAAGGCATAATGAATCCACACTAGAAGAATAACCCCCAAGAAGGCTGCATAAAAGCAAGCAGTGCCACGCACCAAATTAAAAAGTAGGCATTTTTTGCCAAGCCTTGATAGAAGGATGTCATGCTTTCTTTACGGCCTCAAATAAGAGAAGGTCACGATTACCTCTCAAAGCCTTGGATAGATACGGGGTTATGCCCTTAGATAAATAGCTAGAACTACATCTTGAGTTCTTCACTCCATGGAAGTTGAGACCCCGGTCACACTATTAGGTCTAAGGTTAACCCATATGTGAGACCCTTATGAATGAGTCAATTAATGACACTTGGAGACCATTAAAAAAGTCCCACACTTGCTAAAACATGCCTACATAGGCCTTAACCCATCAGGGGAATACTTTACAAAGTGTCAAGTGTCATCAACTTTTCTGAACCGTTCGAGGTCTAAACCTAAAGGCATATAGAAGCCTGATTTTCAAAGTTAAAACCTAGAAGAGGTAACAATCTTTTTTTTCTTTAAGGATAATTTTATGAAAAACACTAACCCTATCATAGAAGGTTATTTTGATCTACAAAATAGAGGACACATGAGTCCTCGAAAGCATAAACGCTTTCTAGAATCAACTTGATGAAGTACAACATGAGCATCTTACCAAAGCAATAAGTGAAAGCAACTATCTGAACAAATTCCTACATGGAGGGCACTATACACATATGAAGATTAGAATGTGAGGACCCCTTTAACCCCGTATTCATTAGGGGGGGAAGGGATTTCTGGTTGCTAAGACCCAAATTAGACCCAATCATTAATGAGTTATCGGACCCTAAGCCTAATTAACGAATAGAGGATCAATAAAGCCTATTAGGCATAGAAGTTAAGGCACTAGCCCACTAAGCCTACCTATTAGCTATATATATATGGAGTATCTCTCTCACTTTTCCCTAAGTTCTACACTACGACTCTACTGATTTGAATATTAGATGGGCCTCCCATAAGACATACCCAAGGGCCCTTCTAAGGCCCCTTTTTCATGTCTTTGTACAAAGGTGACCAAAGTTGGCCGATGATTAAGGGTCTCCATTGTTTGTCTCAGAATCCTTGGGTAGTTTACTATTAGGTGTATTTTCATATGCAAGTGCATATATGACCTTGTGTTCGTTAAGTTGGTTTTGACCATTGTGGATTTAAATAGCTAATGTTGTTGCATTTTCTTCAAATCATTGATCTCATTGCCTGGAAGTGCTTTTATCTGATTTATTGCAAACTTCGGTGTGTTGGTAACAAAATGTGACAAAGGCTTGAGTTTTTTTTTTCTAGAAGCCTTGTTTTGGTCTGAAAATATTAAAGTACTAAAACATATTTAAAAAAAGTGAAAATACCAAAATTTTGGGAAAAATGATAATTTTAACCAATGAGATTCTCTCATATATTTTTCTTTAATAAAGAAATAAATTTGACATTAGTTGAATCATGAAATTCTATGATATTTTTTATTGTCATTTTTATAATCTAAAATAATGCTTGACATGTATATAAAAGTTATGAAACAAGATTAATATTATGTTATTTACTATTTAAACTTTATCAATTGTACCATATAAATAACATTTTGAAAATTATTAAGTTGCATCCCTTTCTTTGAATACCTTAACAGCATCTAGACCATTTGATCTGTCATATTTAAAGGTCAATGTACAATGCAACATGGTCAGTATAAGTTCATTCTAGGTTTTTCTTTCTTGAATTTATTCTAGGTGCCATAAGTGAACTTCAATTAGAGGAAGAAATTAAGAATGAAAACATAAAATAAATTATTGGTTACACTTGTCTTTAGTTTTAGTATTAATTACAGTTTCAACCCTAGGTCCAAAAAATAAATCACATAGATACCTTTTTCAACTCTAATAAAGAAAAAAATTGTGTTCCATTTATATAAAGGAATAATTGATAAATTAAATTATCCATTAATCACTATAAAAAAATACTAGAATGCAATTAATTGTGAGATAGTATAAAAAGATATTGTTATCAAACCGTCTAAGTTAGAATTGAAAAGTTCATATGAGATAGTGTAACATTAAAAAAAAAAAGGCTGGGAGGTTAATGGTAGGTTTTGAAACTAGGGGTAAATGTTTAATTAGAATAAAAGATCATTGGAAAAGTGTAAATCATCCTAAAATGAAAAATCCTACCAAGAAATAAATTAAAACATACAAAATTCTATTTTACTTAAAATTGTGAGATAATCTTATACCAATCAATGTAAGATATTATTAATTGCAACAAATAATTATACAATTGTAAGATAGAGTTCTCCAACAAAAAAAAACAAGAAGAAGAAAAAGAAAAAGAAAAATTTACTAGTGCACTCTTTATCAGGACTTTTACTGGGTTGTTCAATTTGTATTTAGGGGCAGTATCAACTAGACGTGCCAATAGTGCTTCATGACAGACTATTCCATTTCATATGAGTTCCTTGCAACATTCATATGAGACAGTTCCTGACCTGAAAATGGTTAAAATAATTTCATTTGCACAACGAACCTTTATCGTTGCATCGCAGTGTCTTTCTTTGATAATATCATGATAATTCTTTGCTGTAGAGTTTGAAACAAAAATAAGCAACACCAAAAAACTCAAAAAATGCCTGATAGCTGCCATGTTCTTATTTCTTGAAATTTTTTCTTTGGTTTGCTATGGTGAGATCTTTAGTACAATAATTCATGTTAAGAGAAGAAAGTTATTTATAGTACTAGGTTCACAACAAAAGAGATATAACTGAATGACATTAAATTTTATTAAGACATTGGATTTAAATTTCTTGGTAGCATTTATGTTTTCATTAACATAATGTAAGAAACTGGTAAATTTTACTTGATCACAATGTGGAGCTCTAAGGTATGTCAGGTCTTCAAAGACCCCAATTTACTTGGACCACATTACCCTCTATCCATTCTCAACCGTTGCTAGTTAACTGAAAATGTAATTTAGTGAAATTGATGACAAACATAGGAATTATATCTACAAATGCTATCTTAAACAAATTTGAGTTATAAAAAAAATCTTAAGGTGGTGTCTACTTAAGGAGAATTCTTGCATTTTTAAAATTTTCTTTGACAGTTCTCCACCATTGGTTTTTGTCTTTGGTGCTACACCACTTTTGTTTTATCAATTATGTCTACTTAATTATTTTAATTTTGCTAATTCTCATGGAAATCATAATTCTTAGTTTGTAGTTACAAGCTGGCAACAACACCTCTGGAGCTTAACACATTCAATCCAAGAAAGATGTATTCTGCCATGATTGATTACCCCATCAGAATGACTCAACATACAGCCATCTATGCTAATAAAGAAATATAGTAAAGAAATGAAAATTTGAAGTCAATCAATAATGGATCACGTAGAACAAAGAACGACAATGAACCACATTCCCAACTGTTATGTGTTAAAGAGTTCAACCTAGAAAAGTCTAAGCCAAAAAAGCAACTTCACTCCTAACCAACCTTCCCTAACACCAGTTGCTCCTTCAGTGGTGACCTTACCTTTAAGCCTGTTGATTGATGCACTGGTTGTTGTAAATTAAGGCGGCACTAATGCTTCCCTTCATGTCACCCACTGATGTCCATAACTGCTTAGCTGTATTACATTGCTTATAAATCATGTTTTTTGTTCTAGAAGTCATGCCCAAACTGCCCCTGTCCTATGCACTTTTTGCATTCACATGATCTATAAGCAATGTAATACAGCTAAGCAGTTATGGACATGACTTCTAGAACAAAAAACTTGATCAAAATAAATAAATAAAAAACATTAGTTGGAATAATGAAAACACAACTAGAAATCAACCCTTTATTTCCATAAAATACTAATCAAGTGTTTGGGTTCAATACAAAAGCTTTACAGCCTACAACTTTACAGCTTAAGTATCAAGTATGATACATGATATACAATAGGATTTAGGACTTAGAAGTCTAATATCTAGGACTCGGTCTTCTAGCATACAACTAAGAGAGAGACTCTACTTCTTCAACTCCAAGTTGGCTTGACCACAGTAGCGCTTTTTAATCTACAACACAGTAGTTATAAGGGGGATGAGTTTCTTGTGAAACTCAGTAAGGGCATTAACATACACAAGGCCAAATTTTTAGTTTAATGGCAACATTACCTCAACATTCAGCACAATTACTTGCAACCAAAAGAAAACACAGAAACACAAGGCAATATATATATATATATAGAAAAATAAATATAGAAAATATAAATGGTTAGCACACACATCCAATCACAGAAGCACACAACGCACACACCCAACACTAGCTGAATAAACAGCCTCAGGGCCTAGAAAGCATCCATACTCATAAGTTCAAGTTTTCATATTAGGCCTCATCAAGTTTCAGATTTTTGGTTTTAGGACACAAAGAGCTCAAGGTCTTTGTAAAGGGCTGGCCATACATAGAACAAGACACTAATACTTGCTTCCAACATATTCTAGCTAGAAAATAACATAACATAGACACCCTAAATGTCCTTAGCCCCATAATTTCATAGAACCATTTGACTTTCTCATACAGCCTTTCGGCCTAGGACTTTTGCCCCCTTATATACAACCATTTGACCTAGCCATTGTTTCCTTAATCATCCAGTAACCTTCATATCTAGCAGCTTTTAAGAATTCCAACAATGCAAGCATTAAACAAAATTTGACTTTGAGTTTGTAGAATTGTCCCTTACCTGTTAAGCCAAGAACCGAAGCTATCTTGCAGTTGTTGCTCAAGCACATTGCTCTACCTTGCTGTGGAGGACAACGATGCTTGCTCATCAATGTGAGCTCTAACTGAAACAATACCACCCAGTGAACAATATCCAAGCCTCATCATCCTTCCCTGTAACTGGAAATTTTGGTTTTTCAACTAATTTAGCCATGCTTAATGATCAAGCAATTGTTTGCCACAAAATCAAAACATGCAAGAAGAACCGTGAGCAATCTCCCTACAATCCATCTGAATTTGTCTTTATTCTCCTTTACCAAGCTGATTTTGGACCAAGTTTTAGATCTCTTTGCATTTTTGTTCAACAGCAATGCAAAATTCCAACCAAAATCGTATTTGCCTGAGTATAGACCTTTGCTTGCATTTAATGGGGTAAAAAATGAAGTTTAGGAATTGGTCTCTTTTGCATGCTTCAATTCAGCCCCTGGCCTTTCACTCTTATCAACAAACCTGGTGAATAATGTACTAGATTTTTCCTCAATTGTACAATTGAGTCCCTTGCTTAAATACCAAGAATAATTCAGCCCTTAAGGCCTAATTTTTGGGACAATAAATCAATATCTTTGCAATCCTGCCCATTTTCATAGAATTTGTGTCAATACAGCACTTCTCCTCAGAAATCTATCACAGGTTTCTATATAAAATGATCTACCATAGGTCTAGGCAATATAGGGGTATGAAAACTAATCCAAAAATCAAATACGATTGAAGCAGAGTTAATGGAAACTATAAAGAATTCTGAAATGTCACGTAACGGGATCCCAATGCCCCAAATTACTTGGCTTATAGGCTCTTAGGGACTATGAATCCCACTAAAGCTACTATTGGCTAACTATTAATCATCAGTAAATTAAAATAATTTACGTGTAACTAGTTTCTTAACCTACCCTACAAAAAGATATGCATGCTTTCGTCCTGGCGATGCAAACAATTAGGTAAATTATTTCAAAAACATTGCTCGAGCATTTCATTTAAAACTTACTTAACCCGTGCCAAGACAATGAAATACTAGTTACTTTGACTTTAAGTAATAGTTTGTGCACACTTAACGTCACTAGCATGCACCCAAAAGTAACTCAATGGTCTTACACCACAATGTTTCCTAATAGAGATAACATCTTAGTACATAAGGTACTATATATACAAGACAAAAACTTAACTAAGATCCTTTACTTGAGCCCCACCTTTGAGCTATCAAAGCTCCAAGTACAAGTCCTTCCTTAGTCCTTGTGCACCACTTAGCCTCTACATTGTAAAGGTATAAAACTTAGTTAGTACTTAGCTTAGTCCATAAGAAAGCTTAGAATCACAAGGATTCTAGAAAAAGAGTACCTGCAAAAAGAGGAACCTTAGCACACAACTATCAAGTAGTTGTTAGGCCTAGTGTTAGAACCTGCACAACAAACTTAAGGGAGTGAGCACATGAATGTACTTAGTAAGGGGCCTTTAGGGTACCTACAAAGAAGATAACAAGCAAGCAAGCATGCAAACATGACAAACAAACAATCAAGTAATCAACCAACAAGCAACTCGAGACAACAACATGGAAGATATGCAATGCATAAATGTATGATATGCAATTCACACAATCTTTGGGACTTCTCGCACCTTAGGTGCCTTATACTTACCGTGAGCTCAAACGGTAGAGGTACTTGAGATACTGGCCATCGTATCCCAAATACTTTACCTCCCTTAAGTCCCACTTATGGATCCTAGAGTAGGTCATCACCTCCTATCAAAACTTACCTATCTTACCCTCAATTTATTGTACAGGGTAGCCATTTTATATGATTTAACTTGCCAAGCTCTTGGAGCGTAGCTTATAGCCCCTTAGTGGCTTACTTACCGAACCAAATGGTTCGGTTAGGATTTTCTTAGGTTTCTTATTCAATTCCTTTAGGTTCGAGACCTTTCTCTTCTAGGCCAATGTAGCCGCTGAAACCAACCTAATCTCCTTTAGTGCCCTATTAACAACTTGAGTACTTTTAGTCCTTACCCACTCTACTTAGCTTTACCTTAACCATAATACTTAGCTACCTCTTAAATAATGCATAGTTCCTAACTTAGGAATGAGTTTAAGACCCAACAAAGGCTATGGAACGTCTTAAATTAGCCTAGGGATGATAACCGAGAGTTGGAGTCATTCTTAGGATGCCCCGAGCTTGAGGGACCGCGCTGGATTCCTGACATCTAATGGTGACATGTCTCCAATTCACATCACCAAAAGTGAAGCACTACAACATTGCGTGACAGCATGCGAACTTGCATGAAACTTGCTTAAACTTTCCCATCCCAAAGCCAATTCACATGGGTCTTGTTTCTACTTTATTCTCACTCATAATACTACATTTCTATGCATTATTTGAGCTAAATTAACTTGAACCCTTACCTCAAATTCAGTCACAAAACAAGAATCAAAGCACAAGCTCACCAAGCTCTCCTGAGTTCTAATCCTAAAACTAACATGATATGGCACCAAGAACCTTAAAGCAAGACCATTTCTAGCTACACAAACAAATGAGAACCAGCCCAAATAAAACCAAGAAGCTTACCTTAGGTTTTAAGTCCAAAACAAGCATAAAAAAGCTAGATTGAAGCAAGAACACCAAAAAGAGTTTAAGGCTTCTTGTAATCACCTTGAGGCCTTCAAATTCAATGAAAATTTGTACAATTGAGGAGCTTTGGAGCAGAAATTTTGGTGGGGGAGAGGGAGCTACGAATTTTGGGAAAGAAAACAAATGGTAAAGGAAGTCAACTAGCCCAAAAATATCCTAACCACCCCACTAAAGCATACTTCTTGATTTTTTGCTCCTTGACCCTCAAGTTCTCATTTGTTTTACTTTAGTCACTAAACACTCACCCAAAGCCATCCCTCCTTTATCCTAAAGGATGCCCACAAGCTTCATACACTTAACCTCTTGGACACTTAAGCCACTTAAGACATAAATGGCTCAATTGAGCACTTAGTGCAACTTTTTACTCTTTTTCTTCAAATATGGTTATAATAGTTATGATAACTTATGATCTTGACTTAATCAGGAAAAACTCCTTACATGACCCTAATTTCTTCAAAATTATAGTCATGTCATTCACTTGGGTCAAAATTATCATTTTGCCCTCTTCTGACTTTAAGGTGCCAAACCAAACTTAAGAATTCATTTTCATTTAACTTAGCTTGTCTTTCTAGCTTAACAAGATGCTAACTTGAGGTACTTAAGTAAAAACACTTAAATAAAAAAACTTACCTAGTTAAAACCCGTCATTGATTAGGAGAGTTGTCACATGAAACATTAAAAACAATGGAGGTCCTTTTTCTTTTGGCTATTGATGGCAACAAAGCTAACATGCTTTCAGGTTTTGATTTTCTGTTAATTAAGTAAGCAATGAGAGCAAAGCATATATTTTTTTTTTGTACACAAAAGTATTGTTATAAGTTTAGGTAGGGTAAGGGATATTTTATAATGTAGAGAAGAGGAAATACATGCTTATACAAAAGACACAAAGGAGTTGAACTCTTGAATTTTTTCCTCTTTGTGTCCCTTTGCCACTTTTCCAAAAGGGCTGGTACAACTTGAATTATTCAAATTAGACTTGTACATAATTTTGTTTCATGATAGAAAAATAGGTAAAAGTTTAATGTATATGTTTAACATCCTATTGTGAGTCATAAGATCAGAGCTAAAAGGGGTGAAATAATTATCCTAGGAAACTCTAGGTTTTCTTTAAGGGTAAAATCGACTCACGATCCCTTAACTTTGGTAGTTATCCTAAAATGGTCCCTTATCTTCAAAAGTGACTCTTAAAGTCCCTACCCTCATAAAACACATCCCACCCAAGTCCCTTTCCATCAATTTCTTCATTATCTTTTATGGAACTTGATGACGTAGTGCTTTCTAGGTCGACGTGACAGTCTAAAATGCCACGTAACTTCCTATTTCATAATAATAATATCAACAAATGACTATATTAAAAGAACAAAACATTCAGATTAAAATTGACACAAACACATAATTTTAGAAACTTAGAACATTGCTTAGCAGAAATTTATCATCTTTCGCAAAACATCTTTGCTAAAAACGTGAGCGTTCAATCTCGTTCTATGGATTCATTCGTTTGAGTCCAGACCGCTTGAGTCCTAGCGAACATGGCCGTCGTCCCTCTGCATCTCTCATTCATTTGTTCTGATCATCGGCCTCCGCCACAAGATTTGTTCTCGTTCGTCTTTCGTTTTGTCTCTCTTTCGTCTGTTCGTCTCCCTCTCCAGCCACATCTCTCATATGCGTTCCTTGCTCATTTGCAGAAATAAGAAGAAATAGACTTTCACCATTCAATAGACAAAAAAACAAAAAACAAAAAACACTTGATTACAATCTCAAATCAAAATCAATGTCAACATGAAGTGGCATAAAAAATGCAGATCATATGTAAAAAAAACAAATGGGTGTCTTTAGTTTTGTCTTAGCTATGTTCTTTGAACAGTTAAAATTTCGGAAAGCAATAAATCGACCATTTTTATGTTTTTTGGTTCTTTGTTCATCCTCTTCCTCCCGAGTCCGAGTCCGAACAACAAAAGTTTTGCTTGGTTTCTAAATCCTTTGTTCTTCTGCAATGTGTTTGGCTATTTTGTTACAACTTTCAATTTCGAAACCCCCTGCCTCGTCTTTGCTGTCATCTCCATCGTTGACGATGACGCCCTTCCCAAAATTCTAACACCTTCAGGGCCAACCAAGCTTGCTGGCTCTGCCTCTGAGCGGTGGGCTTTTCCTGATTGAGCGAATTAAAGACCGTTGTGGTCGAGATCGGGGAGAGAAATATAGAAATGCCGCCATCGCTTGGACAGAACGAAGATTTGATTTTAGCAGAGAAGATTTGGGGAAGAGGAGAATTTTGAGAGACCGAAGAAAGATTCTGTGAGACTGAAGAAATATTGGGAAGAATATCACGCCTTCAGAAATCGAGGTTTCTACTTTCCAGCAGAAGCCGTCACTAGAGGTGGGAACCGGGTCAGCCCGACCCCGGCCCAGCCAATCCCGTTCCTAGGTCATGAGGACCAGGCTGGACCCGGTCGCAGGCGGGGTGGGTCGCAGGCGAGGTGGGGCCGGGCGGGTTTGGAGTTTTTTTTTTTTAAAATAGAAACATAATTAATTATATATGTCATAAATATTTAAAAAAAAACACCACATTCGGTATAAGTTTTTATTAAGTTAAAAAGCCAAACGACACTTATAAATAATCAGAATGGGCATTATATTTTGCACCCGTATAAAATGGCAAAAACGATTCCGAAAAATGATGTTAATAACCATTTAAAAAAAAAAAAATATAAACCTATGATCTGTGTCTTAACAGCATAATCAGATTAAATACAAACTATCACGAGCATATATATGATTAAAAAAAAAAAAAAATTTTCAAGTCTCCGTATCAGATATTCGGGACTACCCTCCTTATTCAAACTCTTTTGGTCTTTACTGCCGGAATACTGTGAGGCCCCATCAATCTCGGTTGCACAACGTATACTTCTAGTTCTACTTGCACAATTATACTTCTACCCGCGTCCGGTGTCAATCTTGACTCTCGTTTCTCTGATATTACCCGTTTTCCGGTACTAAACGCTACCTCAGATGAGACAGTCGATACTGGAAAAGAAAACCGTTGGAGGGTATGCTGTGTAATTAACCCATTTAAAAAAAAAATTTTTGCAGGTTTCCACTGTGTATACGCGCCAGAAGCCGTTGGGCGCCAGGCCCGGTCCGGTCTTGTGGGGCAGAGCGGTTTTTAAGGGCCCGGGTCCTGGTCCGGGGCGGTCTGTTTTGCACCACCTCCTCCTTCTGCCTCGGGCCCATATTCGGCCCATATCTTAGCAGGCTTTTGCCGAGGCGGGGCAGAGGCGGGTTTGACTTCCGGTCAGGTCCCGATTTGGAGCCGGGTCGACCCGGCCCAGGTCCCACCTCTAGCCGTCACGAGCATAGGCTGGACCAGAGGTGAAGTTTGGTCTAATCTGCAATTAAGTCCTCAATACTAAGAGTTGTGTCAATTTTAACCTAAAATTTTGTGTTTTTTCAGTTTAGTCATTTATTGCTATGAAATAGGATACCACGTGGTAGAGTGGGTGCCATGTAGGCATCTTCCATCAAAGATAACAACTCAACTAATGAAATGGAGTCAATGGACTAAAACAGGACACGCTAAAAGAGGTAGGGGACTTTAAGAGACACTTTTGAAAGTAATAGGACCACTTTAAGATGATCTTTAAGGTAAAGGGACCATATTTGGATTTTACTCTTTTCTTTACCCATGGTCTTAAGGAGATCAGAAAAAACAACCATCTTCTAATACAAATAGCTACATTTATCTATTCATAAAATTGTAAGATCTATCACTATTATGTGTGGTGCTCGCACTCGGCAAAAAGAAAAAACTAATGTGTGGTCATGGTGTGTTCAAATAAATTTAAGACGTTCATACTTAACTAGTACAATGTTCGTTAATTAGTTTTTCTTTTTTTTTTTAACGGCAACTAAGAAAATTTATTCACATTGAAGCAAATGAGTACAAACGGCCACACCCAAGAAGCTGGATGTTATCAGACACTCCCCTTCTAAAACAAAAGTCCAACTAAGAGCCCTCCCAATCCTTAATTGCCCAATGCGTGGATTAAAAGCCAATTACCACAAGAACACCGTAACTTATCCCACCTATTCCAAATCCAATCAGGAAAGAGTATTCTTGAATTTCCAAAAATATTTTATCATAAACTAATTTATACGAGTCTATATGAACATGTTAGCACTTAAGCTTATTTATTTATAATATCGGATTGTGCATAAGTATGGTTTATTGTCGTTAACGCCTATGCAGATTAGGATGACCTTGCAAGCACTATAATCTTTTTTTATAACTATTAGTTAATTTTCCACAATTAGTGTTGATGTATTATAGTACCCAAAAATATGTCTAACATATAATTTAACGGCTAATTCTTGTGTGCACCAGGTGCACATGTGCCCCTGGCTTATTTACATCCACGCCATTATGACATTCTTCCTTTATAATTACAAGTTTGCCATTATTTATACATATTCCCCATTTTTTTTTGTCGTTTCTTGATCTAGTTTTATCTCAAGAATTAGTTGATTTGTTTCTTCTTCTAGCTTTGCCTCGAGACTTACGGGTTACATCGATCATTCTTCAGTTGTTTAAATTTTATGTAGTGCATATAGCTTTTTTTATTTTTACCGGGGTTTTAGTTTCAGAAACTCTTGTTTTGTCATATTAATAGTTTTTTTTATGTGGATTTTTTTTTTTTTTTTTTCGATCAGATATAAATAGCTACATTTATCTATTCATAAAATTTGATCTATCACTATTATGAATTTCCTTCATGGTGTGTTTTCTTAACTTTTTCTCTGTTGTTAAAGGATGTGTTTGCTTTGTGCCCTCCCAATCCTTAATTGCCCTGGTGGATTAATAGTTCTAGATCTGAATGTTTCTCCTCCTCGCACTATAATCTTTTTTTATAACTATTAGTTAATTTTCGTCTGACTGATCCAGGTTTGTTCTTTGCTCTGTTAACTTAGGTACAAATGAATTCTTGATATTTATTTGTGTTTCGTTTGTGTAGATCATATTTGAATTCTCTTTTCATGTTAGATTTGTTTTTCTAATATTACAAAAAATAAACATGTAAAATAAGGAACAAACATGACCTTCTAAAAGAACAACCCGATTTTTTGCTTCTTTAGATCAAGGTCGGGTTCAAGTCAACCTGAATCCCTCTTATTTCATCTACTAGTTTGACCCTAACCTGACATATAGGATTAGGTTCGGGTTAGGGTTAAAAGCTTTCACCTCTAATAAATTATTGGTAAAGCATAATCTTAAGGGAGTTTTGTAACTTCTCCTTTTTTTTATCTTGCACCGAAGACTTTTTGGTAAACTGCAGACACGTAGAAGTTTTGCAGGTTAAAGTGGTAATAACTTCTTCATAAATAAAAGAAAATATTTTTGGTAAGAACATTATAGGAAAGTATTGCAATTTTTGTATCTTCCCTACGTATTAAATTCTTTGAGTATTCCATATATCAATTATTTTTGGTGAATAGAATTCCTCCACCTACATCCTGTTAATTTACTAACACATAATCCCACGCATTAAAAATGATAAAAAGGAAAAAAGAAGACTATGTAAAAGACATAAACCAACAAGCATCTCTTAAAAATGTTAGATTTTAATGTTATAACAATGTAAAGAATTTTTAAATGGTTTTAAAATAAAAAAAACTCAAAATCAATTTTGTATTCATGTCGGATACTGGTAGAATACACTATAAACCTGCATCTGATATTCTCACGTTCAAATCTATATCTCACCCAAATCCATTTAATTAGACTATAGTCAATCTCTATCCAGAAAAAGAAAAAGGAAAATTTTTATGATATTATTAATTTGTATGAACTTTTTCTTTTTTCAGTATATATTAAAAAAGAAAAGAAAAATCCATAAAAATTTAATAATGTTATAACATTTTTATTTTGAATGAATTATTAAAAATACATAATATTGGCTTCTAAATAAAAGTGATTCTCATCTCATTTTCTATTTAGTTATTTAAATAACTTATCCCATATAAACACATACATGAGTTCATCTTCGAGGCTATGTAGATAGTCGAAGAGAAATATGGCCAAATTTTGTCAGAGGTTTGGGGTGACCAACAGATGGCTTCTCTAAATGACTGTCTCAATGCCTATAAAACCAAATCGACAGAGTGCCATGCTCAGGAGTTCAATGGTTTGCACAAAAGGACCTAAGTCTTGGAACAAGAGTTAGAGAAAATGTCTATTCATTTGCGTTCTGACAAGTTTGTAGCTGTAATACGGAGGGTGGAGGCTGAGTTGAGTGACCTGCTTGAAAAAGAGGAGCAATATTGAAGTCAACGAACCCGAGCAATTTGGCTTAAGGAAGGGGATTTGAACTTTTATTTCTTTCACTAGGCTACTTCAGGCAAGAAGCAACGTAACATTATTCATAAGCATATAATGGAGACCAGGGTGGAAGTCCACAAGATGGAGGACATTCAGAGAGAGACCATTAATTTTTTTACCAATTTGTTTATGACTTTCATTCCCCCAAGGATGGAAGAATTATAATCTTTGGTTGATTCTGTTGTTTTTTAGGCTATGAATAAAAAACTGCTTTCACCATATACACCGAGAGAGGCCCAAAGTACTAGTTTTAAATGTATCCGACTAAGTCCTTATGGTTGGACGATTTTTCTCCTTTATTCTTTCAAAAGTATTGCCACATTGTAGGACTTGATGTCACTCATTATGTGTTGGGTATTCCAAACGATGGGGATGTTCCAAGAGAATTAAACTTTACACATATAGTTTTGATCCTTAAGACTCAACATCCTTGGAGCTTGACGGAGTATCGCCCAATAAGCCTATGCAATGTCTTGTATAAGGTGGTGACAAAAATTTTGGTAAACCGTTTGAAGCCCTTCTTGTCATTTATTATTTCAAAAACCAAAATGCTTTTGTCCCGGGCATACTACTCACTGATAATGCATTTATTGCGCTCAGGACATGTTATCATGTTAACTTTATGTAAAGGTAGTTTGATGGTGCTTTAGCAATTAAGCTAGATATGTCAAAGGCCTACAATCAAGTCGAATGACAATTTTTTAGAGGTATGCTCTTGAAGATGGGGTTTCATTAGAATTAGGTTGAGATGGTCATAAACTGTGCTGAAAACAATATTTTTTTCAGTCTTGGTGAATGGGGCTCATTCTCCAAATTTTTGCTTAACTAGGGGCCTCAGACAAGTTGATCCCCTATTTTCATTCTTATTCCTAATCTGTGCAGAAGGGTTCTCCTCATTTCTTCATCACGCGGAAAAAAGGAAGCTTTTGTCAAGGGCCTTAGTCAGCAGACACGGTTCTTAAATATCAGATTTTTTATTTGCTGATGACAGTTTATTTTCTTATGGGTGAGATAATGTGGGGTATAGCACTTATTAGCTATCCTCCAGTTGTATGAGGCTACCTCGGGGCAAAAAGTGAACATGAGTAAATCCTTTATCTTTTTCAATTTGAACATAAGTCATCGAAGCCGCATTAAATTTTATCAGTTGCTTGGGATTTCAAATTGTTTGAAAGTTGACCAATACCTCAGATTTCCTTTGGCTCTTGGGAAGGAAAAAACCTCACAGTTTGAATACCTCATTGGGTGAGTTACAGAAAAACTAGAACAGTGGAAGGCATCTCTCAACTTTCAACCCAAGTGAATGATGCTGGTAAAGGTGGTTATTCAATCTATGCTATCCCATTTGATGAATTACATTCTCCTTCCCACAGAGATTTGCGACAAGCTGTGAACACTGTCCTCCCAGTTTTTCTGGTCCACAAAGGTTGATGAGATTATGGTTTCCTGGTGTTCTTAGGAGAGACTGTGTTGTTTGAAATGGGCTGGAGGCTTTGGTTTTTGGGACATTCCTGCTTTTAATCAAGCAATGATGGCAAAGCAAGGTTGGTGCTTCATTTAGAAGCCAAATAGCCTAGTATGCCAAGTGTTCAAAGGAAAATATTTTCCTTATACATTTTTCATTTGGGTACCTAGTCCATCTTCATTTTCAAATATCTGGAAGGGTATTCTTACCAGCTGGGATGTTCTTCAAGCTAGGGGTTTTTGGCAGATAGGTCAAGGAGTGAGCATTTCAATTTGGGAAGATTAATGGATCCTGGGACCTCATATGAAATCTGCGACCACCCCCCTTCCTCACTTGCTTCATCTCTCTATTACTCATTTAATTGATCAGAATTTTTTTTCGTGGAAGAAGGGTGATTTTGTTTCACTTGTCAAACATGATATTAATTAAGAAAATTCCTTTAAACCCCTAGTTTTATGAAGATCTGTTTACATAGGGAGTGATTGATAATGGACAAATTTCAGTCAAATTTGCATATTTCCTTGCATTCATCCTCTTGTATCATCAGGACCTTTGGGTGGAATTAGACTTTTGGAAATGGCTATAGTGACTGAACCTTTCGCTTAGGATCCAGGTCTTTTTCTGGATAACAATTTGAATATAAGAGGGATTCAAGTGGTTTGTCATCCTCCTATTTGCGAAGCAAAGACAGAATTTGTTTGCCATATCCTCAAAGAATGTCACTTCTCATGCATGGTTCATGGTCTTCTAGGCTTGAAGATTCCTTATCATCCTAAGGACTGGTGTAACGGGTTAGGTGCTTTTCTTTCACAAGGCTTTCAAGTTCGCTCTTTATTGGTTTCTTTGGTTTAATAGAAATAAAGTGGTTCATGAGTCAACCTGTCAAGCTGTATCTTAGGTGGCTGTCAATGTCCGATTATGGCGAGAAGGCTCTCTTGCATAGGCATCTTGGGCAACCCAGGGTGGTACATAGGTGGGCAAGGCCGTCAAATGGCGTTATAAAACTCAAATGTGGACACAGCATGGAAGAAGGAAGACAAATGTGCATATGTAAAAGTTGTTGGTCGAGATCATGAAGGATGAGTTTGTTTCGCTCTATCCTACAATTTTGCTTATAGCAGCTTTGATCCTCTATACTTGGAGGCATTAACAATTTTGTGGAGTTTAAAGAGGTCCATCAAGAAAAGGTCAGACAAGTGTTGATTAAGTAAGACTCCAAGATTCTGATTTCTAAAATTTTGAGCTCTTATGATCACTGCTTGTTTTATTTTAGCTCATTTGTTGATAAGATTAGGTGTCTTGGTTCTATTTTTGCATTTTCCTCCTTTTCTTTTGTTAAGCATCTTGCTAATGGTGTAGCTCATGTTCTCACCTGGAAAGGCCTAGATAACTTAGGAAGACAGTCTTGGGGTAAGGTTTCCCCTTCATGGCTTTATAACGCTCTTTTAGCCGATCAATAGGGTTCTTTGCACATTGCTTCAAAAAAATATTGGTAGATGGTCATACAATTATGAGTAATTATTCATATAAGTTAAATATGTATTTTCCATGCAACTTCTAATTACAGCACATAATTATGTATGTAGCAACGTGTTTCTTAGGAGTTGCCACCAATCAATTTTGCCTAACCAATTAGATACATGTTATGGTCTACAAGAGATTCTAAGATCATGGGTCAGTTACGATAAAATAACATTATTATAGTGCCAAAATATTATTACCATCGGGGTTCTATTCTTCCCTTCCTACATTCTTGTGTTTTTTACCTAATTGTTGATAAACTGTGATTTCTTCCCAGCTTTTTTTCCTTGTGATTTTCTCTCAAATGTGACCTATATTTATAATGCAAGTGCCACGACCGTAATTTAACAAGCAAATTTGAGATTAAACATCATCAAAATTGAATTTGTAAAAGTTTAAATATCTTAGGATATATTCTGATTAGAATAGTTGTCTAAGTCCACAAAAACTCTTAAGCTGCTGATTTGCCACCATATTTTTAGTGAAATTTTAATTCAATTTAGAACTTCCAGGATTTGTCAAATTAGCGTAAAACTTTGTAAAATTTCCAGATTCTTCCCAGATCTTTATAAATCAACCAGATTTGCCTAAAACTCTCTAGAGTTGATAGATTTATCTATAAATTTTCAATTTTACCTAGAAGGCCCGGTTTCCACTCAAACTCTTCCCTTTTGCCTAAAACTTTCTAGAGTTGATAGATTTGCCCGTAAGTTTTCAATTTCACCTAGAACCCCCATTTTCACTCAAACTTTTCCCTTTTGCCTAAATTTACCCCACAAAACCTTTAGGACTCCAAACTAATACCTAAACTAAGTTAATTCCTGTTTCTACTATAGATGATCATTCTAAATTCCTAAAAATTCATAATATGAAATGGCAACATAATCTAAATGCACTTAATCATACTAACTTCCTAAACTATAAAATGACCAAAAAAACCAAATTATCACTGAAAACAAAAATGCCACTTAAACTAAATTTTCTAACAAAAAACTAAACAAAAGTTAGTGCCCAGACAAAATAAGGTGTCAATAGTGTTTAATCAAAACAACATATACATTTGCAGATATATACTCAAGCATGCAAATATGGTTGTTTCATATAATGTACGATTTGTGATTTTTTTATCGATATAAATGTTTAGATAATTTAATACTTTGTTCATCTCAAATTATATTATTCTCCTTGTCTCAAATTGCTTATAACATATTTTATTTTAAGTATTATTAAATCTTTGCAACATTTTTACAGTTAGCTAATCACTTTAACATATTATCATTCAAACTATCATTTTAAAGTTTAATTTTTCAATTTTTTATTTTACTCGTAAAAAGTGATGAATAAAAGTGAACATAAAAAAAAAAAGTTTTCTCTATATTAATAGAGTACGAATATTTAAACCATTTGATATGGATGGTGTCCTATCCGATTTTTTTATACAAACTATGGATATTAGGACACATAACTACATATAGTTTTTAAATTATTATTGACAAATAACACAATTATTTTTTTTAATCCTTTTAAAAATTCAGACATGATTATACTAATTTTGGATTCAAAATCCAAAACTATACCCGATAATACACATCTCAGAAGCGAGTAGTTTGGATCAGCTTGGGAAACTTGAAATTCATTCCAAATTTAAACGCTTTTACTTTTTTTCTTAATAATACATTCAAATATATAAAAGCTATTTAATAATGAATGACAAAATTTTAAAGGAGTTGTACGACAAATACTCTTAACCCGGACATAAAAAATAGCAAAAGTGACAAATCTTTTTACACAAAAAGTTGTAAGTTTCTAGAAAACCTTATGCCTCTTAAACCATAATTACTAACAAGAAAATGAAATTCCAAATTGCACTGAAAAATTAAAAAAAAAATGAAAGTTATAGCAACCCGATAAATAAGTTTCGATATTTAAGCCAATAATTAACAGCGAACCTTTCACCGTTCCCTGCAACAAAGCACAGACGCAATATTAAATCCCAAAACGATCTCCACCGTTCATAACAAGACCTCGACCCCAGCTTTAATGAGCTAATCACCACTTCATTAATACGACCGCCCACACATTAATCAAGATGTAACATTGATCAGACCGATGCTTATCGTTTAATAATACAACCACAACAACAAGTCCAAAAAACCTGCTTTTACCAAAACGTACACGCAACAACGACAGTCAAAGCAAGACCAGGAAGGATAATTTTGTCATTCAACACATCATATAATCAAAATTGAAGTGTTGAACCAAAACAAGAATGTGCGACCTCAAAAATAACGAGTAAGTCGCTAATATTTTGCAATAATCTAGAATCGGTTACTAATAAATTTTTTTTTTACTGAATAAATATTGATGTCTTAAAATCAGCCAATTTGACTTCTAGCCGGTGAGCAAGTGGAATATACTATGAGAATTTGCTAATATTCCGTCATGTGGCAACTTATTGGAAAAGAAAAAAGTATGATGTAGCAAAAAAAGATAATGTAAACACGTGACATGGACAAAGCTTCATAAAGGATCAGAAGAGGCCCAAGAGGCTGCCGCCTTCAACAAAGAGTCTGGGGAGGGTAATTAGCTCACAACCTTGTTGCTGTTGATCTCTATGATGACCAGAGGCAAAACTAGGGCGCTGGGGTGTGTCATGCTACCTTTAATGTGATGGCTCTCCTAGTTGATGAAGAGTTCTAATCAAGTAAGTATTTATTTTACTTTGTTTAAGTGTTTTTATTAAATTAAGTACCTCAAGTTAGCACCTTGTTAAGCAAGTAAGGTAAGCTTAATTAAGTAAGTGAGTTCCTAAGTGTAATTTGGCATAGTTAAATCAAGACCATTAGTTATTCTAGCTTTTAGAACCATCTTTGAAGGTTTTGAGTAATTGTGGTACTAAGTGTTCATTTAAGCCATTTAGAATTTAAGTGGCTTAAGTGTCCAAGAAAATCAAGTGTGAGAAGCTTTTAGTATTTTTTTAGAGCAAGGGAAAGTTGGTTTTGAGTGAGAGTTGGTGACCCATTTAAAACAATTGGGAACTTGTGTTTGAAGTATTTATTCACTCAAAAGGATCTTAACATGAGGTAGAGAAAATGGATCGAGTAGATCAAGGATTATGATTGCTCGATAGATTATTGTTCTGGTAAGGGCAATGTGGTTGCTGATGCCTTAAGCCGTAAGTATTCTGGAGTTATTCTCTCCAAGGATCAAGTAGTACATACCTTAAAAGATCTTGTTATGGAACATTTCACAGTTTTATATGAAATATGGAGAGGTTGGGAAATGGCTCAAGTCATGGTCCTTGAAATTCAGTCAGCATGGCTAGCTAGGGTTAAGCAAGCTCAAGAGAATGACCCAAATTTGAAAAGAGTTTCTGGGGAGGAAAGGCATGGTACTGTGCTGAAGGAATTTCAGTACAATGATGGGTTACTTTATTATGGTGACCGGCTCTATGTGCCAGTTGAATTAAGGCAACAGGTGTTGCAGGAAGCACATATGAGTAAGCTTAGCGTTCACCCTGGTGTGAATAAGGTGTACCATGACCTTAGGACTCATTTCTGGTGGCCAAAGTTTAAGAGAGACATATATGAATATGTGTCTAGGTGCCTCACCTGTCAGATGGTGAAGGCAGAGCACCAAAGGCCATCAGGAATGTTGCAAAGTTTACCCCTCCCAGAAAGAAAGTGGGGATCCATCACCATGGACTTTTGTGTTGGTTGCCAAACACAAGAAGTCAGCATGATTCAATTTGGGTGGTGGTGGATAGGTTAGCAAAATCTGCACACTTTATCCCCATCAAAATTACTTATACCATGGAGAAGTTAGCCCAGTTGTATATCCGAGAAATGGTAAGACTTCATGGAATCCCCGATCAGATTGTATATGATAGAGATCCCTGTTTTGTCTCGAGGTTTTGGAATGCCTTTCAAAAGGCTATGGGTTCCGCTGTGAACCTAAGTACTGCATATCACCCTCAAACTGACGGGCAAACTGAGCGGGTGATCCAAACCTTGGAAGATATGTTGCGAAGTTGTGTAATAGATTTTAAAGGGGATTGGGACCAACATCTGCCTTTGATTGAATTTGCTTATAATAATAGCTATCAAGAAGCTATTAAGATGGCGCCCTACGAAGCTTTGTATGGGCGTAAGTGTGTGACCCCTCATTGTTGGGCAGATAAAGCTGATGAAATAATTGTTGGTCCAGAAATCATTGCCGAGACCACGGCAAAGATTAAGTTAATCCAAGCAAGGATCAAAGCTGCCTCGGACCGGCAAGCTAAGTATGCCAATGTGCGAAGGAAAGACTTAGAGTTTGAGGTAGGAGACAAAGTACTCCTTAAAGTTTCTCCGATGAAAGGTGTGGCTAGGTTTGGCCAAAGGGGTAAGTTGGCACCAAGGTATATTGGTCCTTTTGAAATCCTTGAAAGGGTGGGAAAAGTGGCTTATCGGTTGGCTTTACCACCAAGTTTGACCCATGTTCATAATGTATTTCATGTGAGTTCCTTAAGCAAATGCATTGTGAATCCTGGGCAAGTGTTAACCCCACCCATCATTCCTTTCAGAGAGGACCTAAGTTATGAAGAACGCCCCGTCAAGTTTCTTGACCGCCAAGTCCGGAAACTAAGAACAAAGCGGATCCCAATGGTCAAGGTACTATGGTCTAACCATGGGGAGGAAGAGGCCACTTGGGAGACCGAGCAGGATATGCTAAGGCAATATCCAAGTGAATTCGCCCATTTAAGTCAGAATTTGGAGGACCAAATTTCTGAAGGAGGGGAGGATGTGACGGCTCTCCTAGTTGAAAAAGAGTTCTAATCAAGTAAGTATTTATTTTACTTTGTTTAAGTGTTTCATTAAATTAAGTACCTCAAGTTAGTACCTTGTTAAGCAAGAAAGGTAAACTTAATTAAGTAAGTGAGTTCCCAAGTGTAATTTGGCATAGTTAAATCAAGACCATTAGTTATCCTAGCTATTAGAACCATCTTTGAAGGTTTTGAGTAATTGTGGCACTAAGTGTTCATTTAAGCCATTTAGAATTTAAGTGGCTTAAGTGTCCAAGAAAATCAAGTGTGAGAAGCTTTTAGTATTTTTTTAGAGCAAGGGAAAGTTGGTTTTGAGTGAGAGTTGGTGACCCATTTAAAACAATTGAGAACTTGTGGAGCAAGCAAGGAAGAAGTTTGCCTTGTAGGGGGGAGTTAGTATAAGTTGGGTTAAATTGACTTCCTATCTTCCTCAAGCCATTTGCATCCTTCACCATTTTCGTAGCTCCACTTTCTTCACCAAATTAACTGCCCAAAACTTCCTTTTTCTGCATTTCTCCATCAAATTGAGGAGGCCCAAGGTGTTGGTAGGAAGCCTCAAGGTTCTTGGTTGGTGTTCTAGCTTCAAGTAGCTCTTGGAGGCTTGTTTGGACTCAAAATTCGTGGGTAAGCTTCTTGGGTTCATATTAGGTTGGTTCTAAGTTGTTTCCATAGCTAGAAATGGTCTTGGTTTGAAGTATTTGGTTCCATATTACATTGGTTTTAGGTGTGGAACTCAAAGGGAGCTTGATTGAGCTAAGGTGGCTTGTGTCCCTATTCTTGCTTTGTAGCTAAATTGAGGTAAGGGTTCAAGATAATTAAGCTCAAATAATGCATATAAATGTAGTCTTTTGTGTAGGAATGAGTTAGAAACAAGACCCAAGTGATTTGAGTTTGGGATGAGAAAGTTTGAGCAGTTTTCGTGCAAGGTCGCATGCTGTCATGCAATGCTGGAAGGCGTTGGCGACTAGCGACGCGAGTTGGCGACTCGTCGCCGAGAAATGCAAAAATTCTCTGAACACTGATGCCTTTGGCGACGCGTCGCCAACGACGCCGTCAAGGCATTTTGCCCCCAAGCTCCGGGCATCCTAAGAGTGTCTCAAACTCTCGATTTTCATCCCTAGGCTAACTTAAGACGTTCCATAGCCTCGGTTGGGTCTAGAACTTGTTCCTAAGTCGGGAATTATGCATTATTTAAGTGGTAGTTAAGTTGTGTGGTTAAGAAAGAGTATGAATTGGTGGCTAAGAAAATCAAAGTGCTTAAGCTTCTAAATGAGCACTAAGAGAATTAAGTGGGTTTTTAGACTCTTTGTTGGCCGAGTAGAACGTCATTTACCTATGGTCAATGAAGAGAAAAACCTAAGTCGATCCCGACCGAACCATTTGGTTTGGTAAGTAAGCCACAACGAATGCTCTAAGTTAAACCTTAAGGGTTTGGCTAGTTAAACTACATAAGATGGCTACCTTGCGCAATAAGTTAAGGGTAAAGGCGGGTAAGTTTGAGAGGGGTGACGACCTACTCTAGAACCCGTAAGTGGGAATTAAGGGAGGTAAAGTACCCGGGATACGAGGGCCAGTATCTCAAGTACCTCCGACGTTTGAGCTCACGGCAAGTTTATGGCACCTAGAGTGCAAAAAGTCCTAAGTGCAAGTGTTATGTACAATTCATATCATACATTCATGCATTGCATATCTTATACATGTTTGTTGGTTGTTCGAGTTGCTTATTGGTTGATTCACTTGTTTGGTTGCTTGTTTGCCATGGTTGCATCTTGGTTGCTGCTACCTTCTTGCAGGTACTCAAGGGACCCTTACTGAGTACTTTCAAGTACTCACTCCCTTAAGTTTATTGTGCAGGTTCTAACTCCGGGCCTAGTCACTACTTGATAGTTGAGGCCTAAGCTTTCTTTTTTGCAGGTACTTTTCTTTGAGAATCCTTGTGATTCTAGGTTACTTGTGGTTTAAGCAATGTGCTAACTAAGTTGTGCCTTTACAGTGTAGAGGCTAAAAGTGCACAAGAACTAATGAAGGGCTTGCACTTGGAGCTTGGATAGCTCAAGGTGGGGCTCAAGTAGATGATCTTAGTTAGTTAGTTTTTGTCTCTTGTACGTAGTACCTTGTGTACTAAGAAAGTTGCCTCTAATAGGACACATTGTGATGTAAATCCATCTTGTTACTTTTGGGTGCATGCTAGAAGTGTATTGTATGCACAAACTATTACTTGTAGTCGAAGTAACTAGTATTTCACTGTCTTTGCACGTTTTAAGTATGTTTTATTAGAAATGCTCGAGCAACGTTTTTAACAAATGATCTGTTTATTCGTTTGCATTGCCAGGACAAAAGCATGCATATCTTAAACTGAGTAGGCTAAGAAACTAGTTGCATATAAATTGTTTTAATTTATATTGACGAGTAATAGTTAGCCAATAGTAACTTAGTGGGATTCATAGTCCCAAAGGGCCTACAAGATGATGGGGCACTGGGGCCCCATTCCGCGACATTTAACATTCTTGAAGAGCTAACATGGCCACTTATCTTAGCTTTAGTACATAATTGGCTTATATTGTTTGTGGCATAAGAAATTGTTAAGTGGGAAAATCCTATATAGCCAAAAAAAAGAGGTAAAGTCAATGTTTTATAAAGTGGTGAGACATCTCTACCTATAATCAATTGGTTTTAGGTTGGATACTTTAATATGGTATCAAAGCAGTTTTGAAACTACCTCAGCCATTGTCAAAAATAACCCGTGTGATAGGGTCAAAGCGGCCTACATATGATGAGCCTGCTAAATGGAAAAATCTCACATAACCAAGAAAATGTGTTAAGTTAATATTTTATATAGTGATGAGTCTTCTCCACCAATAGTCAATTAATTTTAGGTTGAATGCTTTAACAAAAATTGAAATAAAGAGTGGCTTGCATACATGATTGGCTAGATTTTCTCATTGTTTTGTACGATCTCTCTATCCCAATTTCTTTAATTCTCTGAAAGTTGAAAAGCTGGTTTGATTTTAAACCAAGCATTTTTCTGGAAAAAATCTAGTTCTAATGGATTTTTGTTCAAATGACTTAGAGAAGCTAGAAATTGGAAAATACTTAGAATATTACTAAAATTCCTACCAAATTAATGATAGAGAGAAATGAGACATAAATACAATTAGGAGCAAAGGCACTCAGAGTAAAAAGGACCATGAAAAAACAAATTTTAGCGAATGCTGAAAAGGCCTTATGATTGCGTTGTTGTTGTTCTCAAAATCTCGAGCTCAATGAGGACAAGGGCTTTTTTGTCCGATATTAGAATGTAGGGCATATAAAATTTTTACGCATTAGACATAGGAGAACACTTTGGTATTTTCTCTTTTCAATTTTCAAGGGGTAAAATCTGAATTTTGTCCCCTAACTTTAAGGGTTGTCTTAATGTGATATCTTAACTCTAAAAGTGACTATTAAAGTTCTTTAACTCTACTAGAGTCCTATTTTGGTCCATACCATCAGTTGAGTCATTGTTTTTGACAGAAAATGTCTACATGACACGTAACTGCCACATGACATCCTATTTCATAACAATAAATGACTGCATTGGAAGAATACAAAACTTTATGTTAGAATTGACCTAAACTAATAACCTTAGGAACTTAAATGTATATTAGCCAACAATCCATCTTCTTCCCCAAATCTTTATTGGCAAAGTAAACGGGATTTTGGCCTTTTGCTAGGTTTGTTGCGTTGCTTATGGTTTGATCACAATGATGTATCTACAACTAGCACTAAGCCGTTCGGCCACAACCGAATAGTTCCACCATGACTTGGTTGCCGAGAAGACGGTGAATGGTGCTGCGCAACCTTCGAATGTTAGCTCCTCGAAGCACAAATCGCTAACCTCCAAGTGCTATTTGACCACATTTATCACCGTAGATCCAACCAATTTCCAGTAGATGGTACAGCAGGTCATCATAAGGAATGCCTAGCTGGCTCTACCTTCAACTGCCATCCTAAAATTGGCATCACAGAGACTTGGCACTGTGACCAACGGCCTTCTACAAACACTAGACACATCAATTTTCATGCTAGGCTTGTGGTTGACAATAGACAAGGATGAATAACGAAAAAAGAAGATCGACGAGGGCAGGTATAGACGGCAGCACCGAACCGTGAGAGTTGGGGAAGAGGTTGAAATTAGGGTTATCAATTTTTTGAGTCCTTAAAATTATTTGACTATGTCAATTCTAGCTTGAGATTTAATATTCTTACAGTCTTATCATTTATTCTAATAAAAAAAGGATGCCACATGGTAGTTTAGGTGTCACGCATGCAATTTTCATCCAAATTAATACATGAACTGAAAGTAGGAACCAAAATAGGATACACGAGTCGAGTTAAGGGACTTTAATAGTCATATTAATGGACTATATTAGGACGACCCTTAAAGTTAGGGACTAAATTTGGATTTTACCCAATTTTCAAGATACTGGACTTGTGAAAAGTATAGAGTAAATTTTGCCGCTAACCCTTGGCGCAATGGTTAGGGCTTTGCCATGCTATAACTCAGACCTGGATTTGAGACATTTCTCACCTTCCTTGTTCCTAAATCCTTAAATTTTATGCTGTAATTAATTCTAAGTATAAAAAAATAATAAAATTTTCTTCTATATTCAAATAAGTAACTAAACCTTTCTAATTAATAACAAATTTCTCACGCTCTCCTTTCCTTCGTCTGTTGCACGCTTCCACTGTGTTATTAGGGATGGAAATTGGGTGGGTCGGGTCAGGTTTGGGTCAGGTCATTCAGGTTCGGGTCTAGTCAGGTTAGCATGAATTCGGGTCCAGGTCGGGTTCAGGTCAGGTTATTTGAGTTTGGGTTGATTTCGGGTTCGTGTTGGGTTGGGCCGGGTTTATTTGGGTTCGGGTTCACTTCAGGTCGGGTCAATTTTAGTCTCAGGTAACTTCGGACCAACTTTCGGGTTAAATTCGGGTCAACCTTTGTGTTCACGTGGGTTATTAGTATGAAGTCAAAACGATTGAATCTATTCATTTTTTTTTAATTTAAATCAAATAATTTGATTTTTTGTATGATTTAATTTAAATTAAATTCTCATTTTTTAGTATATTTAATTAAAATATTCATAAAAATCTTCTTCATTATAGTTTAGTACATACTTAAGTAATTTAACATTATTAGTACATATTTGATTATTTAAACTATCATTGTACAGATTATTCAGATCTTCACTCAACTATCACTCAGACATACAAAATAACAATTTTGTTATGCTTATGTTTCAATGAATTTTCTTTGAAATTACAATGAAATGCAAATCAAGTTCATTATCAGTGACTAAATAGTAAAATTTAAAAAATTTTGGGTGAAAGTGCAAAGATTTCAAAAATTTTAGGATCAATGTTGTAATTATTATGGGTGACTAAAATAAAATTTTTTAAAATTTAGGTACCTTATTGCACTATACTTAAAAGTATAAGGATGAATGTTGTAATTTTAATAATTACCTATTGAGATCATTAAACTTACTAAATATAAAAATTACTTCTGTTGAAAAAATCCAAATATGGGATTCAGTAAATATGGATGTTTCTTCCCCAAATAAGATACTTAAATATATAGAAGTCCTAAAAAAATAGAAGTTACTAAATATGGAAATCCTTTCTCAAAATATGAAAATTATTAAACATGAATATCTAAAAAAAAAAATGAAACTACTAAATATGAAAGTCTCATCTCCAAATATGAGACTTACTAAATATGAAAGTACCAAAAAATGGAAATTACTAATAACGGAAGTCACCATTCCTAAATGTAAGACATACTAAATATGAAAGTCTCAAAAAACGGAAGTTACTAAACATGTAAACCTCGATATTTAGGACCGAGTTAATATGGAAAATAATGAAAGAGGAAAGTTAAGGTTTAGGGTAAGGGTTCAAATCGGGTATTGTCGGGTTTAGTTATTGGGTCATTTCGGGTTCAGGTCAAGTCAGTCTCGAGTTTGGGTCATTTCGGGTTCGGGTCAATTCAGGCTTGGGTCATTTCGGGTTTGGGTCATTTGGGTTCGGGTTTCCCTTTAATCGGGTTTGGATTCAGGTCGGGTTCAGGTCGTTGACTTTTTTAGCCAAATCGGATAAGGTCGGGTTTGGGTTCGGGTGGGTTAGGCAAGGTCATCGAGTCGGGTCCGATTTTGTCATTCCTATGTGTTATTGGGCCCAAAAACATTAGTGGGTGAATCAGACAAAACAAGAAACATCAGTGGTTTATTTGTCGTTTGTACCAAAGCGAGACCCTCGCCGAATTATTTTCTGCTTCACCGCCATGTGACTTCCTCTGACTTCGTCCCTGCAACAACTCCATTCTTTAATTCTTCCTTTTTCCATTTCCTTTTTGTTTCCTCAAAAAACTAAAAAGTCCCGTTCTTTCTCAGTTCAGGAACCAGAGCCCAACCAAATTTATTTGAAATCATCACGAATTTTTTTATCTTTTCCGGTGCAAAAACGACCCTCTAACAAACCCAAATCTAATTCTCCGTCGGTGTACCTTCATCCCCACTTCTGATCCCAGGAAAAGACCACAACTTTGAAAACCCCATTTCACCGGCTACGCTAGCAACACTTGATCTTCTTCATCTTCCATTTAATCTCTCTGGTGAGAAACTGAAAATGGCGGACCTGAAAATATCCACAGAAAACAGAGGTTTCTAGGTCAGGATGAAACTGCTGCACAAATCGAGACACAAAGAACAGAACCTCTTCTTCAAGTACTACAAATGGGCCCTCTGGTTCTCTCTCACCCTCTGTTTCCTCAGCTCCTATTCCATCACCCACAAGCCCATATTTCTCTCCAAAACCCGCGTTTCAAATCCAAAATCCATCCCTTCTCGAGCCTTAAGGGAAAAGAAAAATCTCCCCCATTACCCTTCGTTTAAGGATTTGAAGATCTCCGTCTACGAATTGCCGTCGAAATACAACGAAGACTGGCTCGCCAACGACCGCTGCTCCACCCATTTGTTCGCCAACGACTTGGAATAAGCTGGAACATAAGGAAATAGATTAGATATGATGAAATATGAAGGAAACAAAGGAAATTGAATGTAAATAATGGAAGGAAATATTGCTGGACACGAGAAAAACTAGGAGAACCGAATGAAGCAAATTAGAAGCAAAAGCTGCCAAACTAGTTGTTTTTGGTATTTTGTTGACTATGACTCGAAACAAATGGTTGGAATTGAAAAATGCAGACCTGAAACACACAAGAAAAGACATGGAGCACACCTAAATGAAAAAACACAAGAAAAAGCAAAAATAAGAAGAATGGAATTCAAATGATAGGATTTGTCCTTTGTTGGAACTTGTGGCTCTCATTCTACTTCATGACAAACCAAATAGGAAAATGCCCTAAGAATATTTTAAGCTCTAAGAATCAATAAGAACAAATAGATTTGATGACTTGATTCACAAAGATTACACAATTCTTCATGCACCAAGTCAAGTTCACACAAAACTAATGAGAAAACAAATCATAAGCAATTGTATTAACTTTGAGATAGGAATTTAACAAGCTAGGTTTTAGGCCTTTAATGTAGATTGTTGGCCATATAGTTTGATTCTACTAAAATAGAAAGAAAAAAAAACCCTTGAAAGACTAGAACTTTTAGATGAAATAGAACTTGCCTAAGAAACTCTCCAAGCTAGAAAATAAGTCTAATATTCAGCCAAACCAGATAAATATGCTAAAATATACATGTTCACTCTAGCTCACACTTAAGTAACCAAATATGGCAACTTAAAGGTCTAGTAAGCTAGGCTACTTAATGTTCTAGCTTATGTAAGCTGAATTAGGTGCACCTAGGGTAGCTTGCATGCATTGATGGGTTTAGGAGAGTGTGGGCTAGCTCCTTGGTTAAACAATGGCTGTGTCCTATGGTACACATATGCTCCAGGGTGTATGCGCCATAACTTTATGTGTGGTCCAATGGTGCGTATAGATCTTCATGCTCCAATAATGTGCACCATGATGTCTTTTGGGTTTTTGAGTGTTCAAATGGTGCCCAAGGTGTTCATCCATGTTTCTAGCTTCTCTGTGCTTGAAATGTTGTATGAAAAGTCCAAGTAATGCCTCTCTCAGGACCTTAGTCCTTTTTCTAGTCATAAGTCAATGTGAGATCCATAATGGGTTCTTTGCCATGCTTGAAGGGTTGCCATCAGTACATCTCACTTAGTTAAAAACCTTCATCACCATTTAATAAGAAGAGAAAGATTCTTAGCTTCCAAACTTCCTAGGCTTAAACCCGTATATCGTTTTTCTCTTGTTACTCTATCCCATGCTGCCCAAGGGATTTTTTTTTTCTTCTAAACCTCCCCAAAGAAATTTTTTCCTGAAGGATTCCAGAGTGTTCAACATTCTAAGCAAGTAGTGAATAGTAAGAAAAAGTACATAGGCAAGCTTGTTGAACAAGATTTGATTAAAAGAACCTAGCCACCAGCAAATAACAATTTAGCCTTCCATCCTAACAATCTTCATTTAAACTTTTATATTATAGGCTTCCATGATGAATCACGTTTTATGGGGGTCTTAACTGGCACACCTAAATATGTGAAATGCAATAAATTTTTTTCACAAACTTGTTTATCGCCAAGATACTAACCTCAGATTTTGAAAAACTAATTCCAGCCAAGTTGCTCTGAGACAAATTTATTTTTAGGCCAAATATAACTTCAAAGCGCCATAAATCCCTCATAATCTACAATAAATTCTCTTTACTCCACTCTCCTATTAAGAGAGTATCATATACAAATTCCAAGTAAGACAATTCAATCCCATCACTACCTACACTAACCCTTTTTATCTCTTCTTTCAATACAGCTTTGTCCAAAATACAATGAAGAACTTGAACAACAAGTAAGAAGAGAAAAGGGGAAAGGGGATCCCCTTGTTTCAAACCCTTCTCCACTTTGAATTATGTTGTAGGATTTTTATTTACTAACACAGAAACCAAAGCTAAAGTTATGCACAACTTCATCCAACTGAGCCATTTAGAGCTAAGACCCATTGGTCTATTATAAACAGGAGAAAGTTCTAATTCACATTATCAAAAGCCATCTCAAAATCAATCTTAAAGAGTGCAACCTTCTTTTTCTTCTCTTTTGAAAAATGAACTAGCTCATTATCAATTAAAATTCATCCAAAATTTGTCTCCCCTATATAAAGGATGTTTAGATCTTACTAACAATCAAATGGATTTTCTGACAAAGCCCGTTGGCCAAAATTTTAGAGAAGATTTTATACATACATCCAATAAGGCTTATAGGCCTAAAGTCTTTAAGGAAAGTAAGGCTTGACACTTTAGGCACCAAAGTAATGAATGAGGTATTACATCCCTTGCCAAGCTTTCTAGAATTCTCAAACTCTTTAACAAAGCTGCAAAACTCCTCCTTCATAAAGTTCCAATATTTCTTAAAAAAAATGAAGGTAAAGCCATCTAGGTGAGGTGATTTGTTGCTACCACAGTCCCATATTGCCTTTTTTACCGTCTCATCTTCTATAGGTCTTTCTAAAAAAAAGCATCCAATAGACTAAGTTTCTCTAACACACTAAAAATAAAAGAAAGTCGAGTCTTAATATCCTCATTAAACTTCCTGCTAAAGAACTTGAACACGTCATCCTCGATTTCCCTTGGATTAATCATCCATATGCCTTTGATAGAGATACCTTTTAATGAATTTTTCCTGGCCTTATAAGACAATAACCCCATGAAACTATCAAGTGTTCCCATCCCACTATTTAATCCATTTCTCTCTTGATTTTTGCTGTAAAAAGGATTCCTTTATTTCTGCTTGTTCCCAAAATCTTCTAAGCTATTCATTTTTCTACTCTAATTCCCCTAGTGATAAATCTCTTGAACCTAAAATTAAGTCCCTCTCATTCAATTTCTATTTCAAGTTTTGCAGCTATGCATTCATATCATAAAAAATGCTTTTGTTCCAAAACATTAATCTACCTTTTAGTTGTCTCAATTTCTCCTTTAGAATTGGGCTATCACTTACTTCGACAACAACAGATTTCCATTCATTTTCCAAAAAAAAACAAGAAGTCCTTGTGACTGAACCAAGCATTAAAAGTTTTGAAAGATGTAGGTCCAAAATCCTATTGCACCTTGAAATTAGAATTGGATAGTGATTTGACATGTTTCTGTCCAATCCTATTTAGCTTAAACCAGGCCATAAGTGGAGAAATTTCTCTAAGATAAAAGCCCCATCAATCCTACTCATTTTAGTACCACTTGAGTTATACCGTGTATATTTCCTTACTCTGATGGGAATGTCAATAGCTTGAGTCTTAAACAAGAAGTCTTTGAATGCTTCAATTTCAATAGGATTGTTTAAGTACCCTTTTTTTCATCCTCAGATATTACTGGGTTAAAGTCACTAATGCAACACCAAGGGCCTATAAAACTATTGACAATCGAACATAAACTGTCCCAAAGATCTTTCTTTTGATTAGGACATTGTAGTGCATAAACAATTACAAACAAAATGGTTAGATTAAAACCTTTCCAAAACCCAACCACCCTTAATAGTCCATTGTGATGGAGGGCATCTGTTAGACAAAAAATATTACTATTCCACACATTTAGTAGACCACAAAAAAAATACCTTTATTGTTCAATTAAACAGTACAAAAAAAGTAAACTAGCAACCTTTGTCTTCTGTAACATTAGAAAGTCATCTTTGTGTTTTCATAGCAAATCATAGATTAGTGACTTTTTCCCTTTCCTTATAGTTCCTCTTGTATTAAAGCTGATCAGATTCATTAATGTTTGCTTTCTCCTCTTCTTCCTAAACCACCTTCTTTTTTTCTTTTGTTGATTTTCTCTCCATAGATTTCGTGTACATGTTTAAAGTGCTTTTTCGATAAGCCAATACCAATTTCTATCCAAGAGCATACTTTTCTTTGTTTCAATAACCTTGTTATATTGAGAACATTTTGCAACATTTTCATTGTTTAAAATAACATTTCTTCTGAATACAATGTTCCTATATGATAAAAGCTCTTCAGATAAATGAGCAAAATTTAAGCTTCTATGGTTATAACTCTGTTGGCCAAGAGCTGCCTTCTTTTTTTATATTTGCTTCTTAGACACACCAGCTAACATACTGATAAAACCACACTTGGGCCCAACAACTCTCTTACTTAATGTTTTAACTTGTCTCCTTTTGGACTTTACTTTCATTTTTAGCCCATTAGTGGCATCCTATTGTAACGAAGAATTAATCTTCATTCCATTAGCCTTATTTAGTGCCTTTTCAGCTACTCTATTGGAATCACCACCAACAATAAATTTAGAGTTTGGCATTGAATTATTTTTTTCTTCAAATAACAACTCCTCATTACCCATATTGATTGTATTCCATTTAAAATTTGAATGATATGACTGTTCAACTAGAAAATTGTTGATCTTGATCATGATGTAAGCCTCATTGCTTTGCCACATCAGCATTGATAAGATCTGGCTCTTCTACTATGTCTACATCATCATCCTTATCATCCATAGATTCTCTTTCTTCATTCAACATCCAACCATTCCCTAAATCTAAATCTAGGTTAATCTGGTTATTACCAAGTTAAGTGGAGCAACAAGGATTCTTGTTAGAGAAATAGTCTATTGATGCATCTTCAGATACCTATTCAAAATAAAAGACTTCACAAAATTTAACTCTGACAGTCTTTTGAATTCAACCTTTATAAGTAGTTTGAATTAAAACTCTCCTATACTTTTGATTCACCTTATCAGAAGTCATGTGATCAATTACAATGATTTCTCCTGAGAAAAGAACAATGGTTATGAATATGAAATCATTCTATGCATGCAATGAAAGACCTTGAATTCTTAACCGAATAGATCTTTTACACTTTTTGGAAGAAAAATTCCACTTGTAAACATCTTTAAACCATTGTTTCAACCACTGTCCTCTATTACTTAACAAGTTTTTCAACTTCCAACTGGACAGACACTCAATTAGTACCTTTTCCCCCTAGTGCCTTAGTTTACAAAGGCCAATGCCTTCATTGTCGAAGATGTTTTGAAGGCCATCAAGTGATTCTAAACTTTTTGTAACTCCCACAGTGCAACATTACAATCATTTTTTCTTAGTGTTGTTCGAGCTAAACTCAATTCCAACATACTTATCATCTCTAGGCACCTCATTTTTTTTTCAAAATTGTATCCTAATAACTCCTCTACAGCATGTTCAGAGTCCTTCATTTAAGATGCATCTCCTTCCTCCATATTTTGCAATGTTAGCACACAACTTTTATGATCCTATCCAAATTTGATCAAGTTTCTTCCCTAAATCATCATAGATCTCACTCGACAAAAATTTAACAAAACCAAATCTATTGCTTGATTTAGATCTTTTCAGTGAAACATAAACATTTACCACTAAGCCATACTGCTCAAACACCTTTTGTAAATCTTTGTCCAATTAGTCATATGGGAAATTTGTAAAATATAATGAAGTTACCACCTGGTCCAGCTTCCTCCAGTCTTTCTTTGTACCAAGCTTGTCAATGTATCATCTTCTCAAACTTTCAACACTACCACACCTCTTCGTAGACACTTTCTCACTCTCTCTCACTTTTATTCTGTCACCCCTCTAAGTTGTCTAACCATTGCCAGTTGGTTGAAAATATAATTTAGTGAAATTGATGATAAGCATGGAAATTTTATCTACAATTCCTTGCTTAAATGAACTTGAGTTATAAAGGAAATCTTAGGATGGTGTCTACTTAAGGAAAATTCCTAAATTTTTGAAATTTTATTTGACAGCCCTCCACCATTGGTTTTTTTAGGTACTACACCATTTGTTTCCTAGGTTTTTATCAATTATGTATACATTGCTTAATTATTTTAATTTTTCCAGTTTTCATGCAAAGCATAGTTCTTAGTTTTGTAGATACAAGCCAATAATAACACATCTAGAGCTTGACATATTCAAACTAAGAAAGACAGTCTACTATGACTAATGGCCCCATCAGAGTGTCTCGACCCAGATCCATCTATGTGCATAAACAATTATAATAGAGATGCAAATTTTGAGTCAATCAATGAAAAATCAAGTAAAGGAAAGAATGATAAGAAACCTCATTCCCAACTGTGAAGTGTTAAGTAATCAAACGTGAAAAAGTCTAACAAAAAAAAAGTAGCTTCACAAATAACAGAATTTGCACAACACTAGTTGCTCCTTCAATGGCTACTCTTCCTTTAGGCCGCCAATTAACTGGTTCTTGGAAAATACAGTTACACTAATGCTTGTTCTTCGATCACCCATTAACTTATAAATCTATTGAGACTGAAGTAGAGGTAATGGAAACTGGAAAGAATTATTAAATATTAAAAACAAAGAAAGTCCTCTTTCCTTTTGTTGCTAGCCACAATGAAGTCAAACATGCTTTCGTGTTTTATTTTTTGCCAACAGGGGGAACAGTGAAAGGAAGTGTAAAAGAAAAGCTGATTTAGGCCATTCATTTGAGCTTAAGAAAGAAAAGAGGCAGAGCCACAAATAAAACTGAATAACCCATTAAAAAAGCAATGTTAAATGAATAGTGAAAAGATTTATGTTTTAGAAGTCTTGTATAATTGTATAGATATTTAATTTTTTTTAAAAAATTAAAATTTTATTCAATTATATTTATGTTGGTTCTATATGGGTATATATTTGTATACTTGTGCAGTCTTCTAAAGAATCATACATATATGTAAAGTTAACCAACATGCATTAAAATTTACACATTTTGATTTATTACAAAAATGTACATCAAATAAAAAACAAAATTATTGAAAAACTTTGTAAAGTAATTAAAAATACACAATAAAAAAGAAAACAAATTGTATGGCATTAGTCCAAGTAGAATCCAAGAATACACAAATTGAGGTAACATTTTTACATGTTTATAAAAATACAAAATTGATCATAGATATATTAAAATTTGAATGATATATATGTATGTAATATCTATATATGATATATATATATATGCATTTAAATTCATACAATATTCCTTGAGTGAACACTAACTAAATTGACCAGATTTTAAAGTTGGTTGTCTAAAAATGGATTGTTGTGGAGGATATGGAAAAGAAAATAATTGAGGGATTTGATTGCAGACTAAAAAAACCTACTTGAAAAGAAGGATTGAGGATCAAAAGGACACTATAGAAAAGTTTGGATATAAATATGGCATGCAAGGAACAAGAGGGGCGAAGTGAGAGCAAAGCCCTACTCATTACAAGAATCTATTGTGCTATCAATGAGAGAATTAACTTACAAAGGGCATTTCCCAACTTGATTTCTGGGTTGATTAACAAGGAAAAATGCAAAATCAAATAAGAAAACACATTTAGGATAGAGATTGAACTCGAAGAACCAGAAACTGTTAAAAAAGAAGAATTTCTTACTTGAGAAGGAAGTTGGGCTGAAGCTTGGTTTTTAGGCTTCACATGCAACCTAAGAAAGTTCTGGTAAGGAAACTTGTGATCTTTGAAACAATTTTTAATATAAAATGAGTTATGTGTATGAAAATGAGAAATAATGGAAAAGTTTGTGTTGTATGTTTGAATGATGAGTGGAATATCTCAATGACTAATGAGAACATTAATGCCTTTGTGATCCAGAGTAATGTTTACTTTGTTACCTTGGTCTCCAGATTATAGCTAAGTTTTTGATTCCAGAAGCCATTATGGTAGTCTGGAAGGCACATAATAAGAACTTGATATAGTTTAGGACACCATGATTGATCAATTGCATAGTGACGGTTCTTGGGAGCGCTCTCTTAGCTAAGTGATTTAGAGACTTATGTTTGAAGTGTTCTAGTGTGTGCTTGCTCTTGTATAGTGATAATTATTTTAAGGTTTCCTTACTGTGTTCTTATGAACTTAAGCTTAAAATTGTCTGCCATTTAGAGTGAGGGACAAGATTAGTAGATGTGTCTATATAGTGTGGTTTTAGAATTTTGTGCAAGTAGTCTCTAACAACTTTCTCGTGTTAAGAATGCAAATTTTTTACTTCAGAATTGCATGAACTAATATATGATCTATAAGCATAAAGTTGTAACTTTTGGGAAGTCATGTGGCAGCTAATGCTAAGGGCTTTATTATAAAAAATGACATTGCTATAAAGTGAGCACACTAGGTGTTGTGAAGATGGTTGGATTATTTTTTTGGTTTTGATCACACTAGGTACTGCGAGAATGGTTGGATTATTTTTTGTAGGCAACATGTGTGGGAAGTGTAAATTTCATTTAGTGTGCAAATGAGACTATCAAGGGACTAGACCTCATGTTTGTTGGTCAAGTATGTAAGTGGGTGGGTTTTAAAGCTTACTTGTAACTTAAACAACACTTTTACCACTAGATTTTAGCTTTTAGATGTCGGCAGCTACAGCCCGAATTAGACCTAATCATTACCAAGTTATCAGGCCTAGTCCTAATTAATGAATAAATGCTCAATAAAGCCTATTAGGCTTAAAAGCTAGGGCAAATGCCCACTAAGCCCACCTGGTAGCTATATATATAGGTAGTATCTCTCCCACTTTTTCCTAAATTTCACACTGACTTTACTTACTTAAACATCAGAGGGATCTCTCCCGGGACACACCCTGGGGCCCTCCTAACACCCATTTTTCATGTCTTTGTTCGTAAGTGACCAGAGCTGACTGATGATCAAAGGTCCCCATTTTCTGGCTCGGAGCCTTCAGGTAGTTTAACTATCAAATAATGCCATCTGTTAGAATGACAAGCTGCCAGTCTTACACCATTATGACATCACTGACCTACCAGAACCTGAGTAGTAGGATTTTCCACCATCATGTTGAGCCACGGTCACTCTGGCCAAAAGCGTACCCTAGACGCATAGGCAATGGCATCGTTTGGTGGTAGCACAAGACTACTCATGTTTAGATCTGAAAAAAAGGCAAAAGCCATCATTAAGGCTTGCTGTAGTTGTCTTGCGGAGCTATGTCTCAAACCAATCACGAATCCGCTCTTGGATCACTCTCTTAAAACTTTAATAGAAAAATTACAAAAATTCTTCTGTGATTTGGTCTAACCCATACTTTGCCCTCCCTATTTTTAGAAACCTACACTTTACCCTCTGCTTCCTTTATAGTGTCTGACAACAACTTTTGAAACCCCTAATTTAAATTGACTAATATTCATGTTCCAATAATTTTAAAATTTTTCATATTTTTTTCGCAGATAACTGACCTTTAAAAAATACTGATATGCATTTATAAAAAGAAATATGCATATACAGAAAAAAAAAACTGATAATTTACAATATCTATTAAATATAAAAAAAATATCAGATAGATTAAAGTTACTAGAAGATGACTATCATATAGTTTAAATTACAATTTCCGAAGTTGTTATCTGGCAATGTAAAAGAAATAAGGGTAAAGTGTAGGTTTAAAAAATAAAGGGGACAAACTGTAGGTTAACATAAACATTAGGGGGTAATTGTAAGTTTCCCAATTTTAATTTATTCTTACTTTTGCAGAAGGTCCGGTTGGCCTTGCCGTATGATGCTAACAACTAATCTATATGTGATGAATAGGTGATCTTTTTGGGAATCAATGGAGATATCGACGACTGCCCATCGCCGTGAGATTTCCTCCTCAACCACACTGCGGACGAGTACTCCCGGTCTGCTGCCGCCGCGATCACTTCGGCCCTGGACGTCCTCTAACAAGGGCAACAGAAGTAATGATCGAAGGCGTGATCAGCCAGGCATAGCGTAGTCTCTGCTACGGAGATCCAGGGGAAGCACCGGGAATGACATCGACGAAGAACCGAGCGGGAAGCGTTACCAATCCTCGGTCATTACGTCCCATCGGCGGAGAGCTTGATCAGTTCCGCGGTTGGCGATGGTGCCTTCCTTCTCCAAGCCCCTTGCAGAGAGACGAGCCTTCACGATCGTGCCAGCGGGCATCGTGGGAGAGAAGGCATCAGAATCTCGCTGATCAGAGAAGGAAAATAGGAGGAGCCGTGACCAAAAGGGAAAAGTTCAAGTGGGCAAAACTTGCGGAAAAAAGGAAACAGAACAGGAATAAGAGCAGCGGAACACGGAACTTGCGAAAACAAAAGAAAAAGAGGAGAAACAGATAAGGAAAAGAGAGGAGAAACAGAGAAGATGGTCAAGTGGAGAAGATGGTCAACGGGAAAGAGGATGGAAGTCGCATAATAATGGCCAAGGACGCCCTTAAAAAAAAAAAAAAGAAAAAAAGAAGAAATAGGGACGAAGCCACATTATTATGGCTTAATTTCTGCCCTGACATTGCCCACATGTGGAGGGAAAATAGTAAACGTGCGGTACCATCTCAACAAGAAAAAGATGAATGAAAAATATAGGTACAAATGCCAGGGAGACCATGATTTATGGGAAAATTGACAATCTTCCCCAAGGTACCAAATATGTCACCGCATATATACATATATGGATAAAACTTGTATAGGCCGGTCTCACATGTAAGCCCAGACAAAAGACAGGTCTAGGTGGTTTTTGTGAATTTACCCAAATATCCCTATTTAAATTAATTGTATAGCCCAAACCTCACAATTATCTCTCAGCTCATGATCGGTGTAATCTCGCCAACATGCTTATTTTTTTAGCATAACGATGGCGGCGGTTAATGATTGTCTCTATGAGCTCACGATTCTTCTCTCCCAGCTAGTGATCGTGTCTAATCTCACCAACACGGCTGATTTTTGTGCATCATGATGGCGGCGATTAGTGGTCGTTTCTCTCACACAGCGATTGTTCTTTCTCAGCTCGCAATCAGTTATGATCTCGCTAGCATGGTTGACCTTCGTGGGTGACAATGAATCGTGCTCTTATGATTCAATTTTCGAGTGCATTAAGGTTATTGTTAGGTTATGATCTGCTCTGATTTTGCCATCATTCCTGGTTTTCTTCTGTTCCGATTTGCGATTTTTTTTTGTGTGTTTTATTCTTTTGATTTTGGATTTCTTTTTATTTCTAATTCAATTGTGTTTCGTGTAATAAGTGATTATTGTCTGATTCAATGGATCACATATTTGAACTGGATTTGAACGCTCCTCTGTGTGATTTTTCACATAATGCATAAGCATTTTTGAATGCAGGTTTGATATAAGTTCTTTCATTTTTTTTCTTCTTTTTTTTTGTTGAAGCAAAGAAGCAAATTGGTTGATTTTGGACGTTTCGTTATATTTTGCTGTGTTTTTGTTGTGGTCCTAGATATCTCTGGAGTTGTTTCTAGTAGTCTAGAATCTGGAATTGATGTTGAGTCATTGCTCGAGGTTGTTGATGGAAGTGATTTATCTCTGTTGTCTAATTCTTTGGTTGTTTCTTGTGGTATTGAGGCTAGAGGTATATGTTCTTTTAACTTATATGATTTATTCTTTTATTGTTGTGTATTCATTCATTATATATTTTGTAATTTGTTATGTAGATAATTCTAAAGGTGATGGCTATGAGAGAGTTAGTATATGTGGGATGCAATTTTATAGTGAGAAAAAGTGCATATGAGTTTTATAAGGAACATGTTCTTTCACATAGGTTTGATATAAGGAAGATGAGGTTGAGGCGTCGGGCTGATGGATCTTGCTCTACAAGAGAGTTTTGTTGTTCTAGTACGGGTGAGAAGCAGAGTTCACATAAGGATGCACCTTATTCACGACCCTGTTATCATATGAACTATAAGACATATGTTCGTTTTAAGATTTATAGTGGTATTTGGGAATGTAGCAAGAATGAAAGACAGCATAATCACCCTTTTGTCCAACTACACCAAAATCATTTATTGAATGGTTATTTGATTGTTTATTAGAATGTATGGGTAGGGTGCAGCCCTGTACATTCATCACAGATCAAGATTCCTCAATAAATCTATTCTATTGAGAAATATTTTTCATTCTCTAGACATCGGTTATGTTTATGACATTTAACATAGAATGCTCGTAAACATTTGGGGTGGTTACTTAATAGTAGTAAGCAATTCTCTAAACTGTTGAGTAAATGCTTCTATGATTGTATAATAATGGAGGAGTTTAAAAGGAAATGGAGTAATATGTTGGATCAATTTGACCTTCATGATAATGATTGGTTGAAGGCTACCTTTGCATTGCGACATAAGTGGTGTCCTGCATACTATAGGGATATGTTCTCATCAGGTAATATTTTCTCATTTTAATCATTTAATATTTTCTCATTTTAATCATTCACTAAGTATTTGTTCTACTTTATTGTTGTAGATGTTCATTCTGTTTTGTTCTTTTGTTTTTTGGTTGTCTTTATATTTATGTAACAACTTACATGCATATGCTCTGTTATGATTGTAGTTTATTCTTTTATGATGCATATATGTTCTGTTAATATGGTATGTCTGTTGTTTTCTAGTAACTGTACTATTTTGTTTGTTTTTTTTTATGTATTTAGTAATCGTTTGCTTTGTTTTGCTATTATAGATGTTCTTTTCATTTGTTGCTTTTGTTTTATGTTATCTGTATACTTATGTAACCTATGTTTATGTAGTTTTGTTCTATCAGTTTATCGTATGTGTTTTCTTAATATATCATGGATATTCTTTGACAAGGATATTATCTACTAAAAAAAGTGATAGTACAAACCACTTGTTGAATGGTATTTGTGATACATAGACTCATTTTTGTTGTCATTTCATTCAACTGAAAAAAGAATTGCAGAATGGAGAGATGCTGAGGTTTATGATAATTTTCATAATCGAGGTGTTTTGGTAGGCAAGCTTTGATCTATGCTTTCAGAGGATGCATCTAAGATATATTCATTTCGTATTTTTAAAGATTTTGAAGATGCACTTGACAAGGGAGCATTTGCTGATTATAACTTGTTACGTCATGGGGATGATGTGTTTGAGTATGAAGTATCAAATCAAGATTTTGAATGTCAATTTTGCTTAGTATTATACATTCAAAGTGATTCTATTAAGGTTCAGTGCTCATGAAGGCGTTTTGAAGAGATGGGGTGGTTTTGTTCACACATTTTGAGAGGATATAATATTCACAAGATTGTTTCAATTCCTGCCGGGTATATTGTTACCTGGTGAAACAAAAGGCTAAATTAGAAAGGAAAGTTGATATATGTAAAAGTGTTGCTAATGATAAGTTTGTTAGTATGGCTTGGAAGAACAAAATTATGAAGGATCTACATGATATTATCACTGCTTCTCAAGATAGTGATGATGGTAGACAAATATCTGAGCAGTTTGTTGCTGATTTGAAAGTGAGGGTCAGTGCTAGTATAGGTATTTGTTCAAATAGGTGTGCAAGCACAAGCTGTATGTCAAGAGTTAGTGAACTGTTTTGCAAAATCCACTACCTATGAAGAAAAAAGGTTGCAGTAAGAAGAGGATTCAGAGCTGTATCAAGAATACATCAAAGAAGAAATTGAAGAAATAGTTCCAGTATTAAAATGTTTTTAAAGGTAGTATATGTTCTTTTTTGTGTTATGCATTGTTTTTATTTGTTACTTATGATTAGTTCAAAATTCTTTCATTAGATTTATTGAATTAATGTAACGAATATTAAGATTCCAGTATGTTATTTTTGACAAAGTTGTTTTTGAAATAGTCAGAGGCACACACTTTACAAAGCATTATACGTACGGGGGTTGAGTATTTGTTCTCTTAAACAGGAAGACATGTTCTTGTACAGAGAATCGTTTGTTCTTTTAATTTAATATTTTAATAAGATAGATGCGAGTATTTTTTTTAGTAGATAAAAACATATGTTCCTTCTCAAAGAAATATATATCCTTTTAAATATAAACATACGCTAAATAGAACTATGCACTTTGCAAATTTGTTATTACTACTGGTATTAGTTATTTGTCCATTTAAACAGCATCAAAAGGTCATTCAATGAATAACATAATGTTGTTAATTTTTGTATTAACTATTTGTTCTGTTAGGAGAATTTAGATATTCTTTTAAATAAAAACATATGTTCTTTCAAATATAACCATATCTTTGAAACATGTACAAATGATTTATCAAAAGGTGATGTTCTTATATACATAAGCATATGTTCATTCAAACAATACAAATGTTCTGATAATATTTGGAAAGAAAATAATGAACTTGTAACAGATAAACCAACGTTTTTCTTTTCAATTAGCAATTACTTGGAAAACTTGACATCTTTGATTGTTGTGCTCTGAAAGTAATTCTGCAGCAATCTTAATTCGGTAAATCTTCATTGTTTGCGTTGGCCCTAAGTCTGATCCAATTGTTCATCTCGATATAGTTCCATATGCCTCATTGCAAATACCCCACAGTCAACTCCTTTTAGTAGATATTCATCTTTCTTGCCAGCCCTTCTCATGTCAAGCTTCTACTTGAGCTGGGCATATAATTTCTAGAATTCTGCTATGGGATTTTTCAGTCCGGCTTTGGTGTCCTTAAGGTACTAATTGAACACAAGCATCTTGATAGCCGAAGTGTTGTCGCCCTTTGAGCCTGTGAACTATGGTCAGATACCGCATTCGGGAAGTCGAGCGCCACCTATGAGGAGTACCAGTACCGAACTAGGGAAGAGGGAGTATGATGCCTTGGGCACACAACCTCGGAAGTCCACTAGCACTCCCGAGGATGACAGTACCTACCTCGAGAAACTAGCGCGTTGCCTCCCTCGGAAAGGAGGCCGAACCAGCTTCGAGGGAGAAGGACCAGCCACCTTCGGCAGGAGAAAACCCTCCCGAAGGAGGAGCTTCAGTGCTCAGGAAACCCCCGAACATGGACATACGACTTCAGGAGAAGGGTCCTCATTTCGAAGAGCGACCTCAACCGAAAGGACCTCTGGAGTACGGCAGAAGCAATTAAGGAGCCTCTGACATGTCGCCCGCACACGCAACACGCCACCCTCACATGCGCTCTGACACGCCGGCGCCGCCTATGTCTTGTCATATAGAGCTACTCCTACCCTAGCCCATGGCCCGAGGAGCCTACAAGCGGCTAAAGGCCCCCATGCCCAAAAAGCACAGATTACATCCGACTGAACACGTGTCGCAATCTGAACGGGCCACACCCTCCTTTATATACTAAGGAATTGGCCTCAGCAAGGGATCGCTCTCTTCTCCCCTGAAAATACATAACAGGCAAGAATCTTTGGCCCTTAATACTTCCCCTCCACCTCCAAAAACTGACTTGGGCGTCGAAGGCTCCTCCCTGGAAAAAGACTCCGGGGACCTCCTAACCGCTGTTTTCTGAGTGTTTCAGACAGGTCCTCCTAGGAAATCTCCACTTCAGACGTTCTCCCTTACTGGAAGTTCCTCCTAATTTCACCATGTCACATAACAAAGATGCTACTAGGCATCATTTGGCGCCGTTTGTGGGAACTTACCCCTAGGTCGCCGTCGTTGAAACTCGGCGTTCTAAGGACAAGAGACTTCCGAAGTCCCTGTCCGCGCCAGAAGTTCAACTGGCAACCGAGCAAACTGCAGCAGGGACTTCCTTGCCTGAGGATGAACGTCCTCTGACTATTACCATAGGCTTCCTACGTGAGTTCCAACGCTCCGTCGTGGCTGAAATAACGCAGCAGTTAGATCAAAGATAGCCATAGCCAACTCCGGGTCGAGGGCCCTCTTCACTAGTACCTCGCCGAAAGAAGAGTCCCAGGTCAACTCACCGGAGTTCGGGAAGCGGGGATCAACGTGATGAGTCCTCGACGGAAAATATACCCCCCGGGGCGCGACCTGCGAGAGAAGCAGGGCCAAAATGACCCAGAACTCCCCGCCGAAGGAGTTCTTCACCTGAAGAAAAGTCGCCATCTCCTCGGCGCCGAAGTCACTCCCCAAAAAGGAGACGTCAGTCTCCGTTCCCAGAGGCCTATAGACAGCAGGAAGAAGAGCCCAGTGCCACACTCCTCATGGAAAAAATCCTAAAGAGGCTAGAAAGAGTGGAGAGGCAGGTAGCTCGGAAGCCCGTCTGGGCTAGGTTGTCAGAAACCTTCAATGGAGACGAATCACCATTCACCCGAGCAGTGGTCGAAGCACCCATGCCGAGTGACTTTCGGGTACCTCGGTTGGAGACCTACGATGGCCGAACTGACCCCCAGGCTCATCTGACCAAATACAAGCGCAGCATGGTATTGCACGGTGCTGATGACGCCACCTTGTGCAAGTGTTTTGAGGTCACCCTTGCTGGGCCAGCAACGGCATGGTACAACTCACTGGCTCCTGGAACCATCATGGAGTTCCAAGAGTTGTCTACTGCCTTCACGCAGCAGTTCATCGGGAGCCGGCCAACGGCGAAGATGCCAGTCCAAATGTTTGACATAGCGCAGAAAAATGGAGAAACCATTCGCGACTATGTCGAAAGGTTCAACCGGGAAGCCTTAAGTGTTCCAGACTTCAGGCCAGAAATACGTATCCTGGCCATGACACGAGGACTTCGGAGAGACTCCCAGCTGTTCTATGAATTCTCCAAGGATCCCCCCGACACACTCGGTGAATTTTACCGAAGGGCTGAGCAGCACATGACTGCTGAAGAACTGAGAATGGGAGGCCCAAAACCTGATCACATTCGCACCGAGGGGCCGAGCCAGCAAACTCGCTACCAACCGAATCAGGGGGACGACCTCGGAAGCTTAAGGGAAGGAAGCCATTGGCTTTCACTCCCCTGAACACCACAAGGACGAACATCCTCATGGCGATGGAAAGGCAAGGAACTCAGATCCAACGACCGAAGGCCATGACCTCGGACAACAAAAAGAACATGAAAAAGTTCTGCCAATTCCATCGGGACCACGGGCACGATACCGAGGACTGCTTCCAACTAAGGAAGTACATAGAATCACTGATAAAGCAAGGTCAACTCCGACGTTACCTACGGATGCCTTCCCCAAAGGGAAGAAGAGAAGAGGAGGGAAAAGGAGATGACGAGGAGTATGACTCCGACAGACGCCGGAACCGAAGTCCAAAAAGGCGTCCGCCACCCCCGGCAGGAGTGATACAAATGATCACAACAGGACTGCCGTCAGCAGAAAGGAAAAGAAAGGCCAGGGAGATTTCGGTGATGGAATATGGGAACCCATCAAAAAAGCTTGTTCGGAAAGATGGGTCCACTGTCATATTTCCTCATGATGATCCACTGCTGGTTATGGCGAGGATAGGAAGCTGGGACGTCAAGAGAGTATTGCTTGATGATGGTTCAAACGCGGACGTCCTATTCTCACACCTGCTACCGAGTTTGGGTATTTCAAGGAACGACCTCAAGTCCGTCACTTCTCCTACTTTTGGAGTGGGACCGTCCGAACTCCCCGTCCTCGGCTGGATTGATCTTCCTCTGATGCTAAGGGGAACTTCAATAAACAACAAAGATGAGCTGTTTGCCTCTGTAATGACAAGGTTCATCGTCATAGATGTCCCTTCGTCATATAACGCCATTCTTGGGAGGCAAACGCAAGGGAACCTCCACATCCGCCCGGATGTGAAGTACCTGACTGTCACCTTCGCCACCAAGGATGGAGATGCTGAGATCTTCATCGACCAGGGGGAGGTGAGGAAGGTGTTTGTTAAGGCGAGGAAAGCCCCAGTGACAAACTGCGCGCAGACTACGCAAACGAAGGTCGTACCCGCAGAAGAGTCAAAAGGAGAAGGAACAGAAGATCCTGAGAAAATAGAAACGGAAGAAATAGAGCTTGTCCCAGGCCGAAATACCCGAATAGGGAAAAAATTGGCCGAAGGTGACAAGGAAAAACTTGTATCTTTCCTACTAATGAATAAAGATCTGTTCGCCTACTCGCCGAAAGACATGCCTGGGGTAGACCCTCGCATAATACAGCATAGCCTTAAAGTGAGCCCAGAGGCAAAGCCTGTTCGCCAAAAAAAGTGAAGCCTCTCGGCACACAAGAACAACTTCGTCAAAACCGAAGTCCAGCACTTGATAGATGCGGGCGTAATCAGGGAGGTTAAATACCCTGAATGGCTAAGTAATGTGGTTATCGCCACAAAAGAAGGGAGCGACAAGCTCCGAATGTGCATCGACTTCCGAAACTTAAATGATGCTTGCCCTAAGGATTCGTATCCTCTTCCGCCAATAGATCAGTTGGTAGACTCGACCGCTGAATATGGACTCCTGAGCTTCCTCGATGCCTTCAGTGGCTATCATCAAATCAGGATGGACCCCGAAGATGAGGAAAAAACCGCCTTCATCACCGAAGTTGGTACATATTGCTACGTCAGAATGCCCTTCGGACTTAAAAATGCAGGAGCCACCTACCAGAGGCTGATGAACAAGGTCTTCAACGACCAAATAGGGAGGAACATGGAAGTCTATGTTGATGACATGATAGTCAAGAGCAAATTGCCTGGCAGTCATATTGCATATCTGGAGGAAACTTTCCACCAACTTAGAGCATTCCAAATTCACCTTAATCCTGAAAAATGCGTCTTCGGCGTAAGCTCGGGCAAGTTCCTCGGGTTTATGGTATCAGAAAGAGGTATCGATGCCAACCCGAAAAAAGTCAAAGCGCTACTTGAATTCCGAACTCCTGTTATAACAAAGGATGTGCAAAGACTCACGGGAAGAATAACGTCCCTTAGCAGATTCATTTCAAGGTATGGGGATCGCTGCCGAGCATTTTTTAAGGTCCTTACCAAGGCAACAAAAAATGGTGGCAACCTCGGAGACGATGACCATCCTTGGAGTGAGGATTGCCAAAAGGCCTGGGAAGAACTCAGAATCTATCTAGCTTGCCTACCCACTCTTTGGCAACCACGAGAGAGAGAACCCCTTGTACTACACCTCGCCGTTACTGAAAAAACGCTGAGTTCAGTTTTCATGAAGGAAGAGGGGGTGGAGCAATGGCCAGTATACTACGTGAGCAAGTCCCTGCATGGCGCCGAAGTCAGGTATCCCCTACTACAAAAGCTATCTATGCCCTAGTGCTAGCAATCAGGAGACTACGTCCGTACTTTCAAGGTCACCCCATTATTATCCGAAGTAACCTACCTCTTCGGGATGTCATGACGAGAGTAGACCATTCAGGAAGGCTTTCCAAGTGGTGCATAGAGCTCGGCGAGTATGATATTACTTATGAGCCAAGGAAAGCAATAAAAGCCCAAGCTCTAGCGGACTTCATTGCCGAAGTACCCATTACCGAAGGTGATCAATCGGACCTCGGCAAAAGTAAGCCAGAATGGACCCTGTTTGTAGATGGGGCCTCTGGCTCCGAACACCAGGGAGCTGGGGTAATTATTCGCAGTCCCGAAGGTTTGGAAGTCATGAAAGCCATCAAATTCGGGTTTAACGTCACCAACAATGTGGCAGAGTACGAAGCTCTCATAGCAGGGCTACGCCTGGCTAGAAAGATTGGTGTAAGAAACCTAAAAGCCCATAGTGATTCCCAGCTAGTGGTGCGGCAGATGGCAGGGGACTATAGCGCAAAGGACCCGACTTTGGCAAAGTATCATGAGTTCGTATCAAAGCTCATCCAGGAGTTCGACGCAGTACATATTGAGAATGTACCTCACCGAGACAATGCCGAAGTGGACATCTTGGCCAAATCAAAAAGGTTCACCGAAGTGTTGAGCCACCCGAGCATAGCGATGCTGAGCATAGCAACCTCGGGAAAAGGGTGGAAAGATCCTATAAAGAGGTATCTTACAACCGAAGAGCTTCCCGATGATCCTCACGAAGTGGAAAAAGTGCGAAGATGTTCCGGACGATATTTCCTAATTCGTGAAGAGTTATACCGGCAAGGGTATGCGAGCCCGCTGCAGAGGTGTGTCAGTGAAGAGGATGCTAGGATAGTTCTAGAAGAAGTCCACAAAGGGGCTTGTGGTTCCCATATCAAAACTGACGCCTTGGTGGGAGTAATACTCCGCCAAGGGTACTTCTGGCCCACCTTAAGAAAGGATGCAAGACAGTTTGTCCAGAAGTGTGACAATTGCCAAAGACATGCCAGCATCCAAAGATTGCCCTCAAAATTAGTAACCTCGGTAGACTACCCTTGTCCCTTTACAATTTAGGGCATAGACCTCATCGGGCCACTCCCGACAGCACCAGGAGGAGTAAAGTTCTGCATAGTGGCAGTGAATTACTTCACTAAATGGGTCGAGGCAGAACCCCTAGCAACCATTTCGGCAAAGGATATACAAATGTTCATCTGGAAGAACATTATATGCAGATTTGGCATACCGAGGGTGATGGTGGCTGATAATGGTTCCCAATTTACGGACAAGGGATTCTAAGAATTCATCACCAACCTCGGAATAAAAATGCACTGCGCCCCGGTAGCTCATCCCCAGAGTAACGGACAGGTAGAGGTATCCAACAGGACCATAAAAGCGGGTCTGAAAAAGAGGTTTGGGGAAGCAAAGGGAAAATGGCCAAGAGAACTTCCTAGTGTGCTATGGAGTTATTGGACGACGCCCCGAAGGGCCACGGGTGAGACACCTTTTTCACTCGCCTTCGGCATAGAGGCTATTATCCCTATCGAGGTAGTATAGCCATCAATCAGAATACAAGTGTTCGATGAAGGAGGGAACAACCTCGGATTAAGAACAAAGCTCGACCTAATTGACGAACACAGAGAAGTGGCTGAACTCATAAGGAAGGCCTTTCAGCAAAGAGTGGCCATAGCCACGAACCTACGTGTTAGGCCAAAAGGAATAAGGAAAGGGTACCTCGTTTTGTGAAAGGTCGAGTTTGAACCCCGAAGGCCCTCCCATGGGGTACTTCGGGTGAACTGGGAAGGGCCTTACTTGGTCCTTGACGAAGTCCGAAATGGAGTCTATAAGCTTGGCGACGCCTTGAAGAAATTCTATGCTTAAAATTTTGGTAAGAAATTGTACAAGTTAGAAAAAATTTCTAAGTATAAAAATTTTCTTCCACCAAAGAACCCTTGCCGAACAAGGCTTGAGCAAGAAGCTTGTGAAATTTGCTTATTCCTTCTGAAGTTGATTGGGTTATTCTCCCAAAAAGTAAGTCCATTACAAGTAGGCCCAAAAGTAGGCCAAAATATTGCTTAAGAGAGTTCGTCGAAAGTGAACGTTTTTCTGAAGACGGCTAACAAAGCAAGCAAAATGTATTTTCCGAAGTCCCTTGACAGAAAGTGGTTGGGATAACTGGGAAATAAAAGTTACTGCTCAAATACTTAACCAAACACTGAAGGAAAGAAGGAAAAATTTCATTGAAGAAGGCCTTATTGCAAGGAGAAGGTTACAAGAAGAAAAATTACAAAGAAAAAGAAGAGAAGGCAAAGGCCCTAAAACATCTAAGGGACCCCGGCGTCGTGGGAGGCTCCTGTCCCTGTGTCTTTAGCCGCCACCTTCGGTGCCAGAGGAGGGGGAAATGGCAGGTTGAGGAGCTCAATTTTTGACCAAGTCCACCGAGGCCCCTCGGGAATGTCCAGGGTAGCCAGAAAGGAAAGGTCGAGATCGAGGTATTTCTTCAGAACTTGATGATGAGCCAGATAGAAGCCGTCCTGGAAGGCAACCTTGGTCGCCTGGACGGCCTTGTCTTTCTCAAGTGACAAGTCTTCTACTTCGTTCTGAAGATCAGCAACCTCCTTCTTCAGTGCCTTCCCCTTCTTCTTCTTCGGCTCCTTCTTCAGAGAGTCGACCTTGGCTTGGAGCTCGGCGTTATCAGCGAGCGCCTTCGCTAGGAGACCAGAGTCTTCCTCTTTCCCCTTTGATAGGCCTCGTTGGCCAAAGTTAGGCTCACCACCTTCACGCAGAGGTCGGACATCTTCTGGGAAAAATCCTTCAAGAGCTCTTCTTGGCCCTTCAAGAATTCCTCCCAAAGCTTGGCAACCTCCTCCTTGGCTATCCGGCTTAACTCTGCATTTTTTACAACAGAGTTGGCGCAGAAGACCTTGGCCTTCTCCAAGCGATCTTCGGTCCAAGTTCGGACCGAAGCTTGCTTTGCCACCCAAGCTCGGAGGTAGCCACTGTACCCCAAAAGTTGCAAAAAAGGAGAAGATACTTAGTCAAAAATGCAAAAAGAAAGCCAAGTACTTAGAAAAAATAGGAGAAAAAATAAAGGGCCTGAAGACGTACCTGGGCAGCATGCTCAGAAATTTTTTAGGCGAGGGTCTCCTCGTTGGCGCATTCTTCGGCAACCGCCTTGAAGGAAGCCTGGGTGAGTACGCCCCTCGCCATATGGGGAGCCATTTGCTGGCAGTCCATGGAGAACAAGTTCATGTCCTTCGTGAATGACCAGAAAGGCTGCCTCAGAACCTTGTCTTTCGGGATGTGGGAGTCCCGAAGAGCCCGCCTTCGGGCATGGTCCGCTACCCAGGATGAGGGCGCCAGTTCTCCTGCAAAGTTAAAGTACAAGTCTTGTTAAGATAAAGTCTCTTAGTCATATATCAGCAAAGATTAAGAGTAAAAATGTCTAAGGGACAAACCTGGCGCAACCTCAGCGATGTCGTTGTCGGAGTCCCTAACCTCCTCTACCTTGGCAGGGACGTGTTTACCCTTGCTTCTTCGGCGCTCTTCAAGTTCCTCAGCAAAAGGGACCGCTGCTGAAGAGCACAAAAGATCTGCTGAGGTGGCGGGACTCCGAGAGACCACACTGGTGGCCACCTCGGTCGGCAGGACGGTTGGGACCTTGGGCTCGCTGCCAACCTCCTCGACGTCTTCTGGCGGTGGGGGAAGGACATCCTTCTTTGCCTTCATGGCTGAAGACGTCCCACTCCCAGAAGTCTTACGCCTCCTGGAGGCGCCCTTCTTTGTCTGTTCCCTTTTTTCGTCTTGGTCAACAAAGAGGGACTTATAGTAGGCAACCGACTCGTCGCCCATCTCTGAAAAAGAAAGAAAACATTAGTGTAAGTCCAGAAGGATACTTATACTAAAAATTTTGGAAGGAAAACTTACTTTCCAAAAAGGCTTCATAAGTGAGCTCCTCCCGAATGAGCATCACCAGCCAGGACTCCTTCTCGTCGATGGTAGGAGCTGGCCTGGCGAGGTCCATCTTGTGCTCTTTAACTACCCCCAACTCCCGAAGGACCTCATCGGTCATGAGTCTCCACATGATGGGGAAGGGGTAGAGGGAGCGTGGAGGGACCTCGGCATCCCAATCGGCGACAGCACGAATACGTCTGTTGAAGTCCACAAACCTCGCTGCCAACTCGGGAGTTAGCAGCTTCTTGGGGTCCACGACATCTGTCTCCAGCTTTCCCTGAGCCCACTTAGTCGGAACGTGCGACCAAGCCTCCGCCACTTTCAGGAAGAAGAACTTCCTTTGCCACCCTCGCCAGCTATCTTTGGTAGCGAAGGTGAACATGTATTTTTTGCTCCCAGATCGCTGAGGTAGCATGAAATAGAAGCCACCCTTCGGGACCGGATAGAGCTTATAGTACTGCATGAATAGGATGAAGTTAGGTTCTATTCTGAAGACCCCACACATGCAGAGGAAGGCGTTAAAATAGCAGTATGAGTTCGAAGAAAGCTGATTCACGGCTATGCCATGAAATTGGCAAAAGTCACAAATCATCCTCGGTGGAGGAAACCAAAGTCTGGCCTTTAGTTGGGCTCAAAAAATGGTAACCTCATCATCTCGGTTCATAAAACTATAATGACCGAAATGAGGTAACCTAGTGACGACATAGGAGGGAAGAAAAAATTTGGTTGTCCACTTCTCTAATTTCTCCGAAGTGGAGGAACAAGGGTGAGACATGAGAGGTTGCCAGCTCTCGAGGATAGGTGCGACAGATATAAGGGGGACGGGTTCGACAGGTATAAGGGGGCAGGTGAAGACATGATTGGCAAAAAGTGACTTTGGGCAAAAAAGGAATCGAGGGACTTCGGGAAGAAGAAAAATGACTTTGGGAAGCTAGAGAAAGCAAAAAATGAAGAAACCAAAGGACCTTTAGAGTCAAAACCCACCAAAAGTTTTGCCAAAATCAGGATTTGAGGACGCCGTCGTGGATGGTGGCTGGAAATCGCTCCGACGTTAACACCGCCGCAAAGAGAAAGGAGAAAGCGCGAAAGCAGATGAGAGCAAAGTGAGAGCAAAGAGAAAGCAAGTGAGGATTATAATGGAGGAAGGTTTATATAGACCGAGGAAGGGTAGCTGAATCAATGTCATAATTGCTCCGCAAAGGTGAACCATCGCCATAATTGCCCCTCGCACACAAAAAGATGTGGCTGGTGTAACTGACGTGACCGCCCCCCAACCAGCGCACACCACGTGTCAACCAGCGCGAGAAACTAGGACACACTTTTTGAAACCCCGAAAACCTAGGCACATCGCTTTAGACTGACACACCTGGATACAAGGCACGATGGTCCACTGACCTTTAGGAGAAATAGTAAAGAGATTGGGCACCTCGAGAACACCAAAGGGCAGATAGTGACACCTGGCTGGACAGGGCATGCCTTCGGGTGACGAAGTGCCTTTTCCGTAAATTTCACACTCCAAGTTCTGAACAGTGCCCCCAGAAGGTCTGCAAGCCAAAGTCTCCACTTCGGCTTTCCGAGGGGGGGCATGTGATAGCCGAAGTGCTGTCGCCTTTTGAGCCTGTAAACTGTGGTCAGATACTGCATTCGGGAAGTCGAGCGCCACCTGTGAGGAGTACTAGTACCGAACTGGGGAAGAGGGAGTTTGACACCTTGGGCACACAACCTCGGATGTCCGCTAGCACTCTCGAGGATGACAGTACCTACCTCGGGAAACTAGCGCGTTGCCTCCCTCAGAAAGGCGGCCGAACTAGCTTCGAGGGAGAAGAACCAGCCACCTTTGGCAGGAGAAAACCCTCCTGAAGGAGGAGCTTCAGTGCTGAGCAAACCCCCGAACATGGACATACGACTTCGGGAGAAGGGTCCTCATTTCGAAGAGCGACCTCAACCGAAGGGACCTCAGGAGTACGGCAGAAGCAATTAAGGAGCCTCTGACATGTCGCCCGGACATGCTACACGCCGCCCTCATATGTGCTCTGAGACACCGACGCCGCCTACGTCTTGTCATGTAAGGCTACTCCTACCTTATCCTATGGCCCGAGGAGCCTACAAGCGGCTATAGGCCCCCATGCCCAAAAAGCACATATTACATCCAACCGAACACGAGTTGCAATCTGAACGGGCCACACCCTCCTTTATATACTAAGGAATTGGCCTCAGCAAGGGATCTCTTCTCCCCTAAAAATACGTAACAGGCAAGAATCTTTGGCCCTTAATACTTCCCCTTCACCTCCAAAAAACTGATTTGGGCGTCGGAGGCTCCTCCCTGGAAAAATACTCCGGAGACCTCCTAACCTCTATTTTCTGAG